>JAUCMS010000034.1:12430249-12444139 GCA_032357445.1 Enteromius radiatus
GGAAGGTGGAGTGAAGCGAGTCCCTCTAGTGGCGCTCGAGGGCACTCATGACAACGCTAGGATGGACACCAAGACAATGATCCAAAAACACACAAAATCCAAATAAAATGAGTCACTGAACACAATCCTCTGACATCTGACCTCTTATCATTAATTGCATCCAACACATTTATTTCCTAATCAGAGTCCCCCATTTTAACTTCTTATTCTCAATGTCTATCTATCCTATAGGAAAGGAGAACGGGAAAAATGTGTTTTGCGTATACATCTAATAATGCCTGTAGTCTCCTGTAAGGGTTAGGTTTAGGTGTAGGGTCAGTGTAGGACAATACCACATACAGTCTGTACAGTAGAAACACCATTACACCTATGGAGAGACCCCAGAACACGCGCGTGTGTGTGTGTGTCCCTGTGTAATCCTCACATCTGTTCATGATTCGCATGTTAAGGTGTTATTTGCAGACGTCTGCATCTGCTCCAGTGTCTGTGCGGAGCTGCAGGATCTGCGTGTCATCATGGCATGGTATTATCATCCGGTCCTCTCTCTCAGGGCAGATGACTCTGTCGTGGCCACACAGACTGTGCCCCCCACCTCGGGTAAACACCACTGATTATCCCACAGTAAATCAAGAGCAGGATTTTAGTCCGGGTGGGAAGTGGGAAACAGTCCCGCAGGGGTTTGGAGGACCACAGCACAGCTTCACACGGCACGCTCTCGGCCTCGGAGCGTCTCGGAGCACATGTGAGCTGAAGGACCTGCTCGTAGAGCTTCATTAGTGTTTGGCTGAGAGCGCCGTTGGCAGACGCTTCAGCATTTGTGCATCTGCAATAATAGTTTTATGCTTTTAACTCGCGCGGTCATACGCTTCATGTCTCATTAGTCACATTACGCCATGTCTTACACCTGCACTCAATTCGTCCTTCAAAACAGAGGCGTTACGGAGAGTTTGTGTCAGAGGTGGAAAACAATTTACAGTTTCCATGGTTAATGTGAGCGATGATGGGTGCTAATATTTACTCTAGACAGTCGGCCTGCTGAAAGACAGATATGGGTTTTATGATGGGAGCGAGGGTTTGTGAGCTGGTGTCGTGTCTCCAGTGCTTGTTTGTGTTCTCCGGCCTGATGTTGTTGATCTGCCGAACATCACAAACACTTCAGAACATCTTCACCTGCAGCACGTCACGTTACAGTCTTGATGTTTCTGCATCTCTTCTGAGGATTTCAGAAAGATTTGATTGGAAAGAGGTTTATAGTCCAGCCATTAGAGCGCTGGCGCAGATGTCCGTTTGTGAAGAACAGCATGTACTCACTAATCTAACAGATCCGTGTGAAGGAAGAAATGAAACACACTAAAGTTCAATTGAACACCTTTTAGTGATAATGACTTTCTCCTGAGGAACACAGATGAAGATGTAAAAGTGAAGTGAGCTTATCTGTGAAAATCATCTTAAAGAAATCTTAAATACAAATCTATAGCGTGTGCTAAAACAGATTCAATTTTAAGACAGTAGCTTGCGCTCTGATTCAATTTCGATCTCCATTGATTTATTATCTCGGCTAACACTGTAAACTATACAATAAATCCTGTCAGTTCATACATTACCAGTTTCATTAAGTTCTGTTCACACATCAGCTGAAAACAGCATCGATCGATTCTTCAATAAAATTACATTTTTATTCCTGATTCCAAAATACACGATAACAACATTTAGGCTAATATAATCAGACTACCTCGAGTATATTCAGTGAAAGAGGTGTAGATGTTTAGGAATACCTGGTTACGTGTAAATAATAATGTGAATTTGGGTATTTGAGTAACGGTTAAAGGGGTTGTATGATGCAACTTCACCTTGGAGTGTTTTAAGCTGTTTGTTTCATAAAAGATCCATAAAGACTAATGTCTCGAACCCAAAGAGATATTCTTTATAAAGTTAAGACTCATCCACAGCTTGTTTAAACGCGCTTCACATCTCTACGTCACTGTGAGGGAAGGTTTCTAACACCACCCAAATATTTACGCAAAGAGCGAAGGTGGAGCTATTATTCTCACTGTAGGCCAATCAGAGCACAGCTTTTCAGAACGAAGAACTTGAAGAATGTGTTTCAGGCCACAGAAGATCTGTTAAAATGCTTGCTACGCATGTGGAAACCTGATCCGATTATTTATTTATTTTTTATTTTTTTATGATGGACAAAAGTTGGTGTGCAAAAACCTTTGGGGAGAATTAATAAATTCTGAATAATTGATTGCTATTTTGTAAATAGCATGTAATAATGTAATCCATAAAAACATAACTGTAATCTGATTACAAGTATTTAAAAAATGTAATCTAGTCTACAAGTAGTTGATTTTTGGAGGCTGATTATGTAACAGATCACAGGTAATCAGTTACTATCTAGCTGTTTATAAGAAGAGTCTGATCTCAGTCTGATCTTAGGGCAAAAGTAAAGATCATATTCCATGAAGATATATCAAAACTTCATTAGTAATATGCATTGCTAAGAACTTCAACTTTACATATGATTTTCTCAATACTTAGATTTTTTTGCACCCTCAGATTTAGTTGTATCTCAGCCAAATAATGGCCTATCCTAACACACCAGACATCAGTGGAAAGTTGGTTTATTCAGATGAATTAAAAAAAAAGTGCCCCTGACTTGTTTTGTGCTCCAGGGTTCTGCTGACAAAACAATACAACCATCACAAAAAATAGAATTGTTTCCACTACAAACCATTACGAACATTACATCAACCTTTAACCATTAAAAACTTTTTTGTAGTGTGTTTTGGGAAAAATTCCATTAGGATTCAACAGAAGTTGACCAATTACCAGTAGAGACCCACAGGGTCCATTACAGTTTCCATTAAAACCACTACAACTCCCATCATAACCAGTAAATCCAGTACTACACATTTTGTCATGCTTTCTACTTTTTTCACCATTCTTTCTCTGTTTGTTTCCATACTGAGAGAACAAATATCATTCATAAGACATGAATGGTAATGTTATAAAAGGTCTGTCCCAGAACTCTCTCTGTGTGGCCTCCATCGCGCCACATGGTTCGAGTCTGTGCGCGCGCGCGCATGTGGTTGCGTGCGAGACTCCGGCGGCGCGCGTGCTCTGGGGTTTGATGTGTAGAAAACAAGCCCGTGCACTTAAACGAGTGTATAAAAGCAGAATCACGCGCAAGCCTTGTAAAAGTAAAAACACAACATGTGTAGTCACGCATCCCCTTCCGCCGTGTGATCTGAAACTCTGCCGCGCTTTTTAACCCATAAAATTACACGCGCGCAGAGCGGCGGTGGATTCGCGCCAAAATCTCCAGAGGCGGGAGTGTCAGAAACAAGACTTACATTAATGCTCATTAGCCGAGGCATAAAACATTTTGTTGGCAACCCGTCATTAAACGCGCGATAAAGTCTCGTTAAGACGTGTTTGACAGCAGGATAGAAAAGTGTGTTAAACTCTAAAAAAAAAAAAAAAAATCACATCAATCCATTTAAGTTAATGAGAAAAGAACATAAACTGATTTTCTGATTAATATATGCACCCTAGAACTATGTAGTTGAAAAAACTGAAAAATTATATGTGACTCTGGACCAGTATTTGATTTATGTATCATCTTAAAGCTGAATAAATGCACTTTGCACTGATGTCTGGTTTGTGAGGAGAGGATAATATCTGTCTGAGATACAGCTATTAGAGAATCTGAGGGAGCAAAAACATCTCAATATTGAGAAAATCACCTTCTGTTCAATTGAATATTACTAATCACAAATAAAGTTTTGATATAGCCTATATTTTCAGTAAGAAATTTGCAAGATATATTTGTGGAATAACATATTGTTGGCTATTACTACAATTATGACTGATCTCTGCTTCAGGCTCACATATCAAAAAATCATGTCCTAAAATCACTAATATTGATGCGTACTGAGGGCTTAGTGACTGGTTTTACAGACAGGGTTTAGACTAAACCAGGATTAGGCTGAAGTTCAGTTAGGACATTTAAATCATTTTTATAAACATAAAACGCATTTTAATCTGGAACTAGTCTTAAACCAGGCAGGGGTGAAGTGTTATTATATGGAAGTCTATTTCCACCAACATAAGAAAAAAATGCTTGGTGATAATACCAATGTTTTGGTTAATAATAATTATAATTAATTAGACATAAAAGACTAAATTACTTAAAAAAAAAAAAGAAAAATCTAAAAAGTCACAATTATGAGATGAAAACACAAAAAAGACTTGAATTTTCTTTCACTTGATATGCCATCATTTTGACTTTTCATCTCATAATTATTAGTTATTTTAAAGTTTACCTTTGTATCTCATGATTTCAAGTTAAAGTAAAATGGTATGCCTTCATTTACTTTCCATTTCATAGATGACTCAGTAATTCATCATTTTTATCCTAAAGTAATGATGATTCATCTTAAAGTTGTGACTTGCCAAAGCATTGGCAGATGTGCAATTGAAGAAAGTTTTACCCTTCAAAAGAGAACAGCGTCCATCTCGTAATATTACATGCATGCATTATGAATATCCTGCAGACATATTAATAAGCTACATATACCGTTTCGAATATGTGGCATGCACTGATTCTGCACCTGGACCGGTCCATCTGGCAACGAGAAGAATTCCTAATTGACTTAATTACAGGGACCAGAGTGATTCATTTAATTGCTTTTTTTATGTGGCTGGATACACAACCAAATACTACAATGAGCACACACAGGTGAGCAGCGCTTTGATCACTTTCAGACTGAGAAAGAAGAGCACAAGTCTGAATCATGCTTTTCACCAGAGAATGAAATACAACAGCGCCACCTTCAGGAGAATGTCCATATATAGATGATTGTGACCCAGGACCACGAAACCAGTCATAAATTCAGATTTATACATCATCAGACACAACTATTAGAAAATATGGAATCTGAGGGTAATCTAAATATTGAGAAAATCACTTTTAATGTTGTCCAAATTAAGTTCTTAATGCACACTATTAATCAAAATGTAAGTTTTGATGTATTTACAGTAGCAAACTTACAAAATATATTGTATTGTATTACCATATAGAATGAGTTGGTGTCTGAGCTGCTTATTATTTCTGTATGTTCAGTTTATTGTAACATAATATTACACAAACATTAACATGAAATAAACCATACCCAAAGTGTTTTTAAATGTTACATTCATGCATCTTAGCAGACACTTTTGTCCAAAGCCAGTATTGCAGCGTTCTTGCTATCCTGCGGTTTGAGCTCATCACACACATTGTAAATAGTGATACATTCATGATATATAGTGACATGAAGAACATTATCTAACAATGAACAAATGTTTAATTTAAAGTTTGAACATGTTTAATTTAACAAAATGAATAAATGCATGGGAGAGATACAGAGTGTGCGAATGGTAATGAATCTTGTCAAGAATTACAAATCAGAGAATCGTGATTGCCATCATATGAGCCAAAGGTCAGTGTATAATTCACACCGTGCCTGTGGTGAGTGTGTGTGTGTGTGTGTGTGTGTGAGTGTGTGTGAGTGTGTGTGTGTGTGTGTGAGTGTGAGTGTGAGTGTGTGTGGAGTCCGGCCCATCAGATAACCAGTGGTTTATGTGTTCTCTGCCAGTATTTCAGGGTGGTTTTAAAGCAAAGTGAGAACTCTATTGTTTTGTGGGATGTATGGGTCAAGTTAAAAATAGAGCTTTCTTCTCATCGATTCACAGAACACGATGATGTCATTCATTTTGGGAAAATTAACTAAACAAATCGGAGCTTTACAATACTGGGTGTCACATGAGCCTGACATCATAGGTCACAGTGAGCGAGCGAGTGTGTGTGTGTGTGTGTGTGAGGGTGTTGATGGCTAAATGTTGCTCTGGTGTTGGTTACACCTTTAGGTTGGTGATAATAAAGGAATCACAGGCTGGATTACTGTCTTAGACAAGCAAAGTCTGAATGTGTCTGTGTTCACAGTATCTGAACATTATGATACTCCACATTACACTCACACAGTAATACATTACATTAACATGCCTGCCTTCATTCCAGTATACAGCTTATTTTCATATTTTCAAAAATGATATTTTCATTTACAAGATAACCTGATTATACTGAATCATGGAACCTTGAGCCTTCATCTGACATAATAATACATGATATATGAAAATAACATGCCTACATAATATATATTAGTTCTGTCAAATGATTTATTGCATCCAAAATAAAGGTTTTTGTTTACATAACATATATGAGTATACGGTTTATATTTATGTACATGAATATGCACACATACATGAATATATTTAAGACAAAAGTTTATATATTAAATATATTTATGTATTATATAAAATATATGAATATCATATACATGTAAATACATATAAATACTCGCAAAATACATAATGTACTGTATGTGTGTGTATTTATATTTACATAATAAATACACAAGCATTATGTTACATATAATAAGCGTTATTCTTGATATATACAAGCATATATATAGTTTATTTGCATAACTCCATTTTTAAAAAATAAAACGAAACATCTTTTTTATAAGGCTATCATTTTTTTATCGTTTTTTTTATGTTTTGTAAAATGACCCAACTGCAGTTTGATTGAGATTAATTGGGATGCACAATTAAAATAACTTGAAAATAGTTAAAAACTGAGATATGTTAACTTTTCATGTATATTGGCCTATATCTTAGGGGTTCTTCATGTAAATATATTAGGTAAAAGAGGTTCAGGTGACAAAAAAAGTTTGAGAAATAACCCAAGTAATTCAATAACGTGAATTTGATTTATAATGTGTCTCATGTTGTTAATAACAATGAATAGATTATTCTATTTAAATAAATGTGATGTGAACGAGAAAAGTAATCAAAATGCAGTCTGATTATTATATTGCTTAAAATGCGTGATGTAATAAGATGACGTTCATTAGTAAGTAATCTACCCAGCTCTGCTCAGTGATAGTACTGTGACTCAATACGCATGCGCGCCCTCTAACGGTAGCACGGCAGTATTACAGGAACGCGCGTTCGTACTGAGCCTCCGCGGCTTCCGTCCCAGATGAGCGTCAGTCAGTCCATCAGTCAGTCAGTGACGGATCTCAGAACCGGAGCAGCACCGCATCATGCGCGCGCTCACCGTGTCCTGACAGCTGCATGCGGCTCGGTTCCGGTGTCGGCGAGCGAGATGGACGGAGGCGAGAGGAAGGTGAGACGATTTCACGAAGCACCGGCGCGATTTACACCCGCTGGCGTCACGTTAGCTTTAGCATTAGCAGCGCTCGCGGGATTAAAGTCCGAAACGACTAATAACGGCGATTTCTGTGATCAAACACTCGCATGTGTGTGATACGAGCGGTGTGTGTGTGTGTTAGTCGTGGATAACAGAGCGTACGCGATGCTGGAAGCGACGCGACGCGTCAAAACAACGACGCCCCTGTTATGATCAATTAAGGAAAACTAGATCTGTTTTACACGGATTCCTCGATTATTAATGAACGAGTCGGATATAAACAGCGTAATGAGCCTAATCCATTTACTAAATTACCGTAGTAATACTGTGGTAAAGTAATGTTACCTCAGAGAACCGAGTAAATATTAACGTTACCGCACATCATTCAGTACTATGGTACATGTCAAAGTACTATAGTTCTGGCGTGTTATAGCACAGCAGTACCGGGATTGTTGATGAGATGAAGGTTATCGATCTGTGTATGATTGACAGTCATAGAAACAATAACATCCGTTAAATATTCATGAGAGCTGATTTGGTGTTGTTTATGTTCTGCTGCATCTGTGAGATGTGATGATGTTTGAGTGATATTACAGTGACTGTGATGTTACTGAGTTCAAGTTTTTGCTGGTCATTTGTTGTGGTGTGTGTGTGTGTGTGTTCTGGTTTCTCCAGGCAGCTATCACTGATCCATCAGGTTTTTCAGCATTGATCACATTCCTTGCGTATCTGTGATGTTTCTGTCTGTCGTCAGATCAGTTTCTCAGTTTCTCTTCACACTCGTGTTCCTGTTTGATTCTGTTCTGTCAGATCTGTGTGTGTGTGTGTTTCTTCAGTCCATCTCAAGTGGTTTAAAAATCTTACAGTTTTTATTTTCCTAATGTTTTGACTGACCATCTCTATATATTGGTTGAATTATTTTAAATTGGTCTTTGTGTCATAAAGCACGACACATTTGTTTAAAATATTGAAAGCCTAGAATCTAGAACTTAAGTGCAAATATAATGAAGTTTAGCTTTCTTATGAGAAGGATTAGAGTCCCGGTCCATAAAAAAAACACCAAAATGCATAGAGAATGGTCAAGCAACTTGAGATGGACTGACCCAAAATGATTGTTTCTGTATGATTGAAACTCAGTCCCCCTCTCTCTCTCTCTCTCTCTCTCTCTTTGTCCTATCGTTCTTCAGCACAACAAACTCTCTGTTTTCTACACATTGTCTTGAAACAGAAATGCTGAAAAGACAAAAGCGCTCCTCGCTCTCATTAGTTCGGCCCACAGCCAGCGGACCCCCGCTTCTCTCTCGCTCTCTTTTTTCAAGGTTCAAGTTGCTTTATTGGCATGACATTAGTTACAGTATTGCCAAAGCATTTAAATACAGAATAATTATGTTATATATTTATATATATTTCTCTCTGTAATACTCTCTCCATTTCTTTATCTATCTTGGCTTCATGTTTGGTTCAATTCAGTTCAGTTCAAGTGAGCTTTATTGGCACAGCATGGACATAAACAAAACAAGAATAGATCTATAAATCAGTACCTAATTACATGAATACATTTTGTTTTATTAACAAGAAAATATGTAAGACTATCTTAACTTAATATATCTATATATATAAATCAATAAATCAATAATAAATAAATAACACCTCACACTCATCTGTACTGAATCTCTGCAGAGCCCTGTGTTTATTTATTAATTTTGAGTTTAATTCTATGTATTCGTACCACATTCTGTCAAATATGAAACATTTTACCATGTTTAAAAGTGTAGTGGACAGAAAAAAGGTCATTCTGCCTTCATTTATTCTTCTCCTATCAAGTTTCTCCAAACTGGTGTGACTTTCTTTCTTATAAAAGATGATGTTTTAACAAACATATTTTTTGCCGTGCAGTGAAAGTCAATAGGGTTTGATATTGTTTGGCTCCCATTATACCTCAAAATAGGGCTTGGCGAGCTAACTATATATTATGCGCATCTCGTCAGTAAAGCCGGTTCTTTGATTAGCGGTAAATCTCCATCAGCTGTTTTCAAATGCAGCACCAGTTTATGAACAGAGCCGTAGATCAGTGACTAGCTCCGCGTTGAGTTTCACCGGGTGATTCAGTGACGTAGCTTGTCCGTGATCTACGGCTCTGTTTATAAGCTGGCGTTCCTTTTGGAAACAGCTGATGTATATATAGCCCAGCCCTACCTCAAAATATAATTTTTCATGTCCCACAGAAGGGTCTGGAGTGGACTACATGAGGGTCAGTGAGAGATGATTTCTGAGCGTCTCATCAGTCTGCAGGTCCATGATAGGCTCTCATCACTGTGTGTGTGTGTGTGTGTGTGTGTGTAATGTTAGCCGACTCTAATCTGTCCATTCCTGCTTCTTGGTTAATTAGCTTAACGACAGCCTCACTTTAATCCCTGACACTCCGTTTGACATCCGTTCATCAGCCGAGAGTCGAGCCGAATCAGGCCCGCTTTTACAAAACATTAGCGTTTGTAGTGCAGGTTAAATCTGGCCTAAAGGAAAGCTTACATTTGGAGACGATTATAAAGAAATGATTATCTGTGTGGACTGATGTTAGCGTCTCTGTTCTGATTGGACGAGAGCAGATCTGTGGTGTGATGTCACAATCGGAAGAGTGTACAGAGCTCCGCCCACCACCTACAGATGAACAATTACTGCTGTATGCTATAACACACACTCCATTCACACACTCACACACACGCTCCCGGTCAGCGCTCTGGATCTCAGCATCAGACATGCCTTTGTTTCTGAGGCATTGTGTGTTTCACAGGGAATCAGGATGTTGTCATTATTATTATTATTATTATTATACTTTTCCATGAGGGTTAGGGTTAACCCTAACATTATCACATTGCATCTTGGGTCAGGGTGCGTCTGACAGGGACAGAACCTATTATAGAGTGATATTATGTGTTTGGAAAAATCAGTAATGTGTGATTAGCGTCAATTATGAACAGTTTTACCTTCATCCCCAATTTTGGTTAGAGATCTCTAGGATTATATTCATATAATTGATATTATGTGTAAATATATTTAATATATAAACATATACACAGTCCACACACACACACACGTTATGTTAACGAAAACGTTTATTTTAGATTTAATAAATAGTTAGATTTCAGCCTGTCCAGCTACTGTTCTTCTTCTTTTATTATGTAAAAAATTAAGCGTTTCTAAAACGTATAGGTTGTTTGCACATTATATCATTGCTATGGCATGAAATGCAGCTGGAAGGCAGGAAGTGATTTTTCTCCATAGGATTCAGTAGCAGAAGTTTTGCGTTGTATAAAATGTTCAAATTAGTCAAACACAAGGAGCTTTTATTGTGTGTGAAAATGTGTTGTTCATAAGGAGAGAAAAATCATGAATGATCAATGTTTCCTTACTTTCTAGGCTATAATTAATTAAAAATGTGAATATAAGTTTTGCTTTACGTGGTTCAAACAGTTGACAGTCGCTATAACAAGAGAAAGGCATCATGTGTTACGTGATCCTTATGTTATAAAGTGGAGCTCTTTTTAAAGTAAATTGAAATACATGCTTTGCATTGAGGCTGAGTGAAAACAAGCTATTTCAAAGTGAGAATAAAACAACTTTTATTTGAATTCTGAATTGATTATAGCATAGAAACCGAGAAAATAGTGTCACTTTCACTTTCTTGATTATTCCCATCTTATGAACAGCACATTTTCATACACAATAAAAGTGTGTTTTAAACCTGTTGGTGCACATAAACACATTCCTGCTTTTCCATTTCCATACGTGCCATCCGTTTCAGATGCCTGTGCTGGGATCATGACACTGTTACACCACTAGGGGCGGGCCACATATGTAGCCTGCATTAATATCGTAATTGTTGTTTTAACCACGGCATTATCAAGTATTTTGCAAAAACCATTTAAAACACCGTACAGAGCGCACGCTTACATTACAGGAAGACTAGACGAGTGTGTATATAATGCCAAAAATGACTTTATAAAGGATTTTGCCAATTAAAGGTAAAAAATCTGATAAAAAAACTGATACTGTGATGAGGAAGTGTTTGCGCGCGCACACACACACACACACACACACGTGTTCAGCTTGTGATCACAGTGTGTGCACCATGACTTGTGTTAATTATTAGCTCTTCCTGCTTCGTGACTTTATTTATGGGAATGATGTTTGTTGCGTTTCACCTGAGATGTTCAGGAATGCGTGGAATGTGATGACATCACCTGACCAGCAGTCACATGGTCATGTTGACGTAAATGTTTGAAATTGATAATCTTTCCATTGATGTATGGTTTTTTGGGATAAAACTATTGCATCAAACTGCATCAATCTAAATATTGAGAAAATCATCTTTAAAGTTGTTCAATGAAGTTCTTAGCAATGCATATTACTGATCAGAAATGAAGTTTTGATATATTTATGGTAGGAAATGTACAAAATACCTGTGTATGTGTGCTGGTTTTTGGTTGAAAACACTAGAAATGAACACTAGATTATGAAATATGTATGTGTGTTTCAGGATGTGAAGCTCTCTGCTGAAGTTGAACCGTTTATCCCTCAGAAGAAAGGTGTTGAAGCTTCATTATTACCCATGAGTCTGTGCGGTGAAGGTGGAGCTGAGCCCACACAAATCCCCTCCTACCTGATTACCTGCTACCCCTTCGTTCAGGAGAATCAGAATAACAGGTAGACACACACACACACACTTCACTATACTAAACCCATCTAATAGATTTCCATTGTTATCAGGTTACTGACTAAGCACTAGATTTATGTACAGACGTGATTTGGTTTATTTTACTGTGTTTCACTGCATTAGTGAGGACTTCACAAGTATAACTCAAACCTGCATACACACACCATTAATAATCTTATTAAATCATGCATCATCTAGTGTGATATAAGTCTATGAAGTGACTTGTATACAGTTGGATATCTGTGTGTTATTGCCTCTATTCCCAATTGATCCTGCTTCTTTCCCTTCCTGCTTTCTTTGAATTGGTGGAAGTGCACACTGTGTGTGTGTGTGTGTGTGTGTGTGTGAAAGCATGGAAATGGAAAAAGCAGACCGTTTCAATCTGTTTTCCCTGTCTGCCATTGGTCAGACCAACACATAGTCCCACCTAGGTTTTGGCAATGTGGGTAAAAAACTGAAAATTGAACTTCAGCGTGAGTCTATGAGTCAACTTCTTTATTAATCCTCTAGTTAAAGAAAATTCTAATCCAAGTAAAGAACACATGATGTAAACATTAAACAAATCACTTGTTTAATATCTTTGCAGAAAAGATGCATGAACTACTACTACATCTTGTACAAACTTGTCTTATACATATGTTCAGAAAAATGCTTTAAATAAAACTTCTCAAAAGTAAAGGTTCAGAACGACCGAAGTAGGCACAGTGCTGATCCCCTACCATTCTCATTTTTTAATGACATAAACAAAATCTTTGTAATAGGGTAATTATTTTGGCTGCAGTGCTACTGCAAAATAGAGTAACCAACATGACAAAGAATTGTGATATTTCTAAAAGAAATGGTGATATGATATTTTTACCATATTGCTGCTTTATAACCCGTGTTCGTGTGTGTGGTTCAGTCGGCAGCTGCCCATGTATAACGGAGATCAGCGCTGGCAGCAGCTCAGCCCGGGCCCCGGGGGGCCGTACCTGGCCTACCCAATCCTGTCGTCTCCGCAGGCCCCCGTGGCCAGCGATTACCCTGCATACTACCATGCCATCATGCCCACACCCTGCCCTCCCGTCATGGGCTTCTACCAGCCCTTCCCGGGGCCGTACACGGGGCCCCTGCAGGCCGGCGTGCTCAACCCCGTCTCCGACTGCAGCCAGGCGCAGAGAGCGAGAGGCGTCTCACGAAACCCCGTCCTGCACAAGGTATGAGAACTTAATGAAATAACATTTATTCTGCAGGATGTGAGCATTCAGCTGTTTTGTGATTGTCAAATATACTACTTTCAGCACCCATCTGTCCCGAAGTATTAGTGTTATTAGTTTTTGGGTATTTTATTATGAAAATCTTACATGTTGTGTCCACACACTGAAGATGTGAGTGTACTGCTCTCTAGAGTAAACTAACCCCTGTGTGTGTGTGTGTGTGTGTGTGTGTAGCAGCCAGTGGCTCAGCCAATGAGAGCCAAGCGTCCTGTGATGCGGAGTGTAGCGGTGCAGAAGGAGGTGTGTGCCACCGGGCCTGATGGGAGATCCAAGACCGTGCTGCTAGTGGATGCAGCACAGCAGACAGGTACTGAGCTGACCTTTGACCTTTACAGGGTCCCTGCAAGACCTAAAATAGTCTCTTTCACAAATTCAAGTCTAAAAAGTTTTTAAGCAGAAGCAGAAAGTCATGACATTAAGTGTTGCATGAACTGCCAAAAATGAATCTCTTCCTCAGTATTTGTTTCCAATATATACAGTGGGTACGAAAGTATTCAGACCCCCTTAAAAAATGTTTTTATATTGCAGCCATTTGCTAAATGCTTTGTTTAAATTTTAGCTTTATTTCAGATTTATTAAAAAAGTAAAACTGAAATATCACATGGTCCTAAGTATTCAGACCCTTTGCTGTGACGCTCATATATTTAACTCAGGTGCTGTCC
>JAUCMS010000034.1:12453689-12469995 GCA_032357445.1 Enteromius radiatus
AATAGTGGCGTGATATGTATTCTATGTAAAATTCTAAGTTGAATGGCTCTTGCCCTATTACAAACTGAGAGCCTTTTAGCTTGAAGCCAAACTGTCTCCCATTCCTCTTCTGGAATATCCACCCCCAGGTCTCTTTCCCAAGTCAGTCTTAAATATGAAGTGCTGTCTGCACCATAGGAGCATAGAGCTTTATAGAAAATGGAGACCAACCTGTGTGGTGGGGACTTCTGAAGGATTTTCTCAATAACAGAAAAGGAATATTTAGAAATACGTGTGGTATTTTTGGATATATAGTTTCTAATTTGCAAATATCTAAAAAAGTGCTGTCTAGGTAAATTATATTTAGAAACTAAATTATCAAAAGACATAAAAGATCCTTCCTCAAACAAGTCACTAATCCTACTTATACCAAGAACAGGCCATAAATTAAAACCTGGGTCTGTAACACTTGGCAGGAACTCTGGATTGTTCAAAATTGGCAAAAGAGGGGAGGTTATGTTGTTCCTGCCTTCCAGCCTTCGAATAGCACGCCATGCCTTAAGGGTATTGTGTACTAAAGAGCTATTATACAGAGTTCTGCATAACTTTGAATTATAAACAAACAATAAGTTTTGTAAGGGGCAGCTGCACTGTGAGGATTCGAGATCAAGCCACACTGATTTAGGGTCTTTAACAAACCATTCATTAATAAATCTAAGATGGCAAGCCAACTGATATAATCTACTGACACTGCTCTAATTAGAGTTACAAATGACCTGCTTGAACTACCTCAAGGCTCAGTACTAGGGACGTTACTTTTTACGGTTTACATGTTACCCTTGGGAGATATTATCAGGAGACATGGTGTTAGCTTCCACTGTTATGCTGATGATACTCAGCTCTATATTTCTTCTCAGCAGGTGAAACACACCAAATTGAGAAACTAACAGAATGCATAGCTGATATAAAAAACTGGATGTCAATAAAGTTTAATCTGGTCATTATTCATTACCATCACTCTGTTCTCCTATTTGATGATGTTCAGTGCTTTGCTACAATCTGTATTGTTAAAAGCGCTATATAAATAAAAGTGACTTGACTTGACTTGACTTGACTCTATTTTCACTGATTTTGTACTTAATGTGCTAAAAATGATACTTTAGTACTTCTTAAGATCAACCAAATGTACTCAATCCTGCTATTTTAGGACACGAGTATGAACTATAATGTGCTTTTATTCATATTGTAGCCTATCTGTATTTAAAAAATATATTTGGTTACTACATGAAACCATCTTTCATAGTAGGCTACACAAACTCATTTTTGGTATATGAAGTACAAAATGAGTGTGCGGAAATAGCACTTACAGTACATGATAGAAGTGTACTCTCTTTAACCTGTCGCTTGCAGTCAGAAGGTGGCGCTCTCGTCTAAGAGGCTGGAGTTTGAGGAGAACAAAGCTGGCACAGATCTGAAGTCAGAAAAAACAGCAAACACGCAGAGAGACGCTTCAGATTTCATCAGCTCCTAACGGCTGAATCTGACAGGAATCCTTCTGAAGAACTGCTTCCAGACGGAGCGGGGTTTGGGTGGAGAGCTGACGTCACGCAGCTGCTCACGAGAGTCTGCCTTCAGAACCAGACCGAGGGGCTTTCCAGAATTCCTCAGCCGGAGTCGGACGGATTCTGTGCTCTGGAGTGTTGTGGCTGGTTGCCGGGGGTTCTGCTATGCGGTTGCTAGGGTGTTTTCACTGAAGGATGTTCTAGTAAAGTCGGGCACAGAGATGAGCTGCTCTCGGTGAATACTTCACAGACTGATTCCTGTAGTTCATGTTTTTTAAATCCCAAGCATCTTGAGTTCTGTCGTAACCCAGGACTCGAGTGCTGAGAAGCCGCGTTCATTCCCAGCATGCACAGCCCAAGGCCAGTAACGCTTTTGGCATTCATGTTTCTGATTATGAAAGCGACCGGCCTCTTCACCAAAGATCCAGAAACTGCTGAAAAACAGTCTAATGAAATATGAAACACGAGCTGTGTGTGTGTGTGTGTGTGTGTTCATGAATTCACTGCAGACACGACCGAACACGTCTGTAGATGACAACACACAACTAACACTCACGCAAGCTCCTTCCAGACCGACGGATGCTCGGCAGTGGATGAGGAGTCCATCAGTTATCATCTGGAGAAGACTAAAGATCAGACTAATCCAGCGTTAAGATGTTTTTAACTCAAATATGAGTCTATAATCTATAATAACTCTTCCTGCAGTGAAGAAGCACTGATCTGAGCAGATCCAGACCAGAACACTTCTTCACTGGACCAAGAGTTATTCTGGATTATAGACTCAAATCTGAGTTAAAATCATCTTAAAGCTGGATTAGTTTGATCTTGTGTCTTCTCCAGATGTTAACTGATGGACTGGAGTGCTGTGATGTTTTTATCAGACTCTCATTCTGACGGCACCCATTCACTTCCATTACTGAGACACACTTCTCCAGATGTGATGAAGAAACACACTCCTCCTGATCTTGGATGATCTTAGGGTGAGGATATTTTCAGAAAGTGTTCATTTTTGGATGAACTAGTCCTTTAATCCACATGCCCTTGTAATCTTTAATCAAAAGCATGAAGTCAGGAGGAGTCTCTCTCTTCTGATGGCGTGTGCTCGAGGGCGGGACCGTAATCCCAGAGTGACCTGTCACTCACATGAGATCACAGCAATTAGCAAACCACAGCGATCCCATCCATTCCCAACGGACAACATCAAGTCCTGCCCTACATCTTTCTAGTTCAAGAAGCTGTTTTAACTCGGATAAGAGTGTTTCATGCACTCGAAGTTCCTGCAGTCTGAAAAAGCGACACATTTCTTCAGCGTTCGATCATCACTGCTGAGTGTGTGTTAGGATTGAATCATCAGGTGTCCGAGAGCATCATGTGACGTGTTTCTAAACGCATCCGGAGCCAGCCGTGACACACGCTGAGAAATATGCTGCTCGTGTGTGTGCATTAATCTTCAGCACTGAGGGGCTTTTGTCAGGGTCCTTACAGACGGCAGCAAAACAAGACCGTGCAGCTGTGAACATCAGCCGCTGTCGCTCTCTGCATCTGTCAGTCTGCCCTTCACACACACACACACACACACACACGCTGATCTGACTGGATGAGATCATCTGAGGGTTGTTATTTGTCTTGGGTAACGTGCGCTGGGCGAGTCGGTGTGAGTCAGAGAGAGAATTACCTCAAACATCAGAGATGCACGTGATCGAATCAGAGTTCATCACCTGCTGATGTCAGACGCTCTGATGAGGCTCAGCGACTGCTAATAAACCTCTACAGATGTGCATCGGGCCGAACTAGCTTTAACAGGCAGCAAGTATGAACTGAATCTGACAGGTTGAGATCAAATCTTAAATGGGTCATGAACTCAAGACTCAATTCCTTTGATTTTGGGACATTTAAAAGATCATTGTGCTATTAAAAACATCTCGCAAGTTCAGAACTTTTTCATTAGACTGAAAATAGCTGGTATTGAAGCTGATCTGCTAAATGACAGCTTGTGAAATGTTCTACTCTGTGACGTCATAGTGTGGATAAGCACCGCCTCCTGCCTGTTTAGCCCCGCCCACCCATTCTACATTGCTGCCTTTTAGCCCCGCCCATCGATTCTACATAACTGTCTGTTTAGACCTGCCCATAATTCTAAATCATTGCTTTAGCCCTGCCCACTGATTCTAGATAACTTTCTCTTCTACAAAGCTTCTACATCACTGTCTGGTTAGCCCCGCCCACTCATTCTACTTTGCTGCCTGTTTAGCCCCGCCCATCCATTCTACATTACTGTCTGTTTAGACCTGCCAATAATTCAAAATTGTTGCTTGTTTAGCTCCGCCCACCAATTTTACATCGCTTTCTGTTTAGCCCCGCCTACCAATTCTACATAACTTCCTGTTTAGCCCTGGACAACAATTTACTGTCACTGCCTCTTTAGCTCCACCCAACGATTCTACATCACTGTTTGTTTAGCCCCGCCCACAAATTCACACATGTAGCCTATAAAATGACAGTGTACTGTAGCTCTATAGGGACATGCGGACAGTGTGCAGTGAAAAACAGGCTTCCTTCTGATCCCAGCTTTAGAAAAGAGTGGATGAACTGTATTTTTAATGAAGATTCAGACTGCATAGTTGATTCTATAAAATTAATGGGTGGTGGGAGTGAGTTCCCAGCACTCTCTTCACCTTCAATACCACAAATGAGGTGTGTGTACGTTGGATGGGTTAAACACAGATCACAAACTCCTAGTATGGGTCACCACACCTGGCCACAAGTCACTTCACTTTCACTTTCACTTTCCTTTATAAACAAGGTGCAATTCGACACAGGATGTTCAGAAAGATTGAAACTGATTGGATCTGTGCAACATTCATTACATGCTCACTATTGCTTTGTCTCTTCTTACAGATCGTTTGATGTGTGTTCTGTTATTTATGCATTTTTGGCCTAAATCACAGCAGTGGCCGTTTACTCTATCCTCCACAGCTTATTCAAACTGATGAAGGGGTTAAAACCGCACAGAAAATAGCCTATTACTTCTAAATTAAAAACATTGATAGCATTATGAATGAAGCTCAGAGAACAGTACACAATAGAAAACAGGCACTTCGTGAGCTCTTCAAGACGTCTTCTCCAGGTCTGTGTTGAGCTCCACCTGAGCACCAGCCATCTTCTGTGGTTTCATGTTTGCGTGTGTCAGACGCACATGTGAACGCATGCATGTTTACATGTTCACGAGTGTGTGTGTGTGTGTGGGGGTGCTGGTTTGGCCGAAAGACCCGGTCGACCCAAAACACAAGAGTTTTCCGAACCGTAGATGGTCAAATATGTGAAGGGAGGTCGTCAGAGTTTTCCTGCGAGTGCTTGTCTGTGTCAGGAGAGAAATGAACCCCAGGGACATCCAAACATCAGCGGAGAGGATCATGAAATCAGGAGTGCAGAGCGTTGTGTGTGGACGTGATCTTACTGTAGTTCCAGACTAAATATCAACATGCACTTAAACAGGTTCAGTATTCTTCTTCAGTATTACTTTTTTAAGGAGCAATGCAATATTGTAACGCATTACTTTTAAAAGTAACTTTCCCAAACACTGGTGACGAGGGCCAGAGGTTTAACGAGGTCACAGGATGAGTGCATTTAAATATTCCTGGGAAGTTCATATTTACAAACTGAGAAATCACAATTACCTCATCTGATGCATTTAAATCACTTTTGTTTGAGCAAGATGGCAATGTGCCTTTTGTTTAATACTTTTGATTATTTACATTTACGCAGCTACTGAAGTGAGGTATTTTGTTCAGCTTTTGTAAAGGTACCGCCCCAGTGACAGCTTTTCTACCTTTATTTCTGAGAGTGTCACCATGCGGCCCATCAGCCATGTTTTCTCAGTGACCGCCAACAACAACTTGGAAAATCAAGGCTCAAAGAAAATCCCCATTTGTTGCTCAGCTGATCATGAATACAATCTTTCCAGCAGCACTCACGGGAACACCTCGAACGTGCTGTTTTTATATAAACACTTGCTGTCAGTGATTCTGAACTGACCTTTATTTTATTTCTGTCTTTAACAAGGATGATGCAGAACATGATTCATACAGGCTTCGGCTCATCTGAATCCAGCAGCTGGTAATGAAGGAATATGAATTCGATTGATTAAAGTGCGACTGCCGTTGACCCTCACAAAGATTTAACAAGCACAAATCACCCGATCAAAAAGGGGAGTTTTTATGAGAGGATAAAAATGACATGCTCATATTGAGTCTATCAGTCAGGAAAAGGTTACGAAGACATTTCCAAAACCCTGGATCTGAACAGACCAACAGCGAGAGCCGTAATGCTGAAGCGAAGAACTCTTGGAACGCTGGAGAAACTCCCCAGGAGCGACTGGCCTGCCAAGCTTTCTCCAGAGGCACAGCCTAAAACCATCCAGACCGTCACCGAAGATCCTGAAGCAGCATCTAGAGAACCACAGTCAGAAAGAACATAAATGTTTGTCTATCACTTTCCAAGAAGCGTCCAAGTGTTGTGGGAAGGTGTTCTGTGGAGAGCCGAGCCGAGCCGAGCCGAGCTGCTTTATATCTGAAGAACATCCCTGATCCAGCAGGAGATGAAGCCGAGCTGGAGGATGTGAAACACAACCGCATATTCACACGAGAAAACAAGAACAGTGTTTATACATGTACTAGAGATTAATGACTCGCTGCAGAGCGCTTCTCAGTCCCACAGAAGAACCGTTTTTGGTTCCTCACAGAACCACTTTTTCTTAGTGTCACAAACTCTGGTATTCTGAAGAACCCTTTGTGCAATGGATACGTTTTAAAATATTCACAGTGACACCTTCTCAGTTCCCTGAAGAACCTTTCCGTTAACAGCTCCTAAAGAAAACCATAAAAACGTTAAAACACAAAGGTTCCAAAAATGGCTTTTTGCAGCGATGCTATAGAAGAACTTTAGAAGTTTTTGGTTCTCCGAAGAACCTTTCAGTGAACAGTTCCTAAAAGAGCTACTTTTTCTTAGTCTAACAAACTCTAAGATTCTGTTCTAAAGGTTCCAAAATCAGATTTTTAGAGAAGAACCATTTTTATTGGTGAGAACATCTTATTAATTATTTTTTGTGCAATAGAAATGTTAAAAAATAAGGGTCAACAAAGTGGCTCTTCTGGTTCTTCTATTACAAACACTAATATTCTGAAGAACCTTGGGGCAATAAAAAGGTTCCCTGAATGTTAAAGGTTCCTCGTGGAGCCATCAGACACCTGATAACATCAGCAGAGAGCTGAAGTCTCAGGTCTGCCGACGCACAGGCGGCTCTCCATGAACCGAAACGCTCTGAGATATCAAAGCCATCTAGAAGTGATTAATAATGATTGATTGTGTGAGATTTCAGATACTCCTCCCATATCGCTGATCGTCTGGGAGTCGGAGCGCTCGATTCCTGGAGTCCAAGAGCACGGGAAATGAAAGGAGACACAGTCGCTCCTGGGCCAAAGCAAATAAACAGTGTGAGAAAGTTTGAGTGAGACACTTTCGCACAGCACACGCTCCCCCTCCATCCGTCTGCGATCCGCACGAGGCCGGGAACAGGAACAGGAATGGGATGCTGTTATTGGGTCACGTGCAGCGAGAGAGAGGACTGAATTCCTCAAAAGTAGGTCAGTATATTGGAGCATCTGTTTAAGCCATAGCGCTGAGCCTTAGAGAAAGTAAACACACAGAAGAACGAGCAGAAGTTTGTCGCAGCCGATGGGACCCAGAGACACACGCCTGCTGCCGAATAATGACGTTACCACATCAATGAAACCCAGTTTATTGTGAAGCAGTGGCATTATTTTTATATAAATACAGTTTTAAATACCATTTAAATTTTTATTTTAATATTAGTTAATATCACTTTTTTTTAGAATTATTATTTTTTAGTTATTTCAGATTTAGTTTTTATTTATTTCCAGTTAATAATTTTAGTGCTTTGACCTATTTCAGGATTATTTTTATCTAACCCTAAGTTATTTATTTTATTTCATTAACAAATACTTTTAATAGAATTATTTTTAGCATGCAGATTTTATTCGGAAACTGCAATGGTTTCGATATAATAATGTGATATATTTCAACAAATATTAATAAATACAAAAACACTTTTTCGTAGCTCAAACTGTTAATAAAAATCCATAAAATTTACGATGAGAAACTAGCAGCTGTGGTTGACGGAATACTACTGTAAAAATACGGTAAGTTTTACAGTTAAATACCGTAATTTCATTAACTGATATAATGTTAATATGCCAACCGTTACCACGTTTTGTCTCTTTGAACTACACCGATAAGCACTAAAGGCAGGAGATGATGAGAAAGTCACATGATGAACCAAAGCTTTTAAATATGAGCATATATAGAAGGAGCTCAGAGTCATTCACACAAACACTAAACACCATCATGATGACTCATTACACTCAAATATACAAGAAACATTCATGAGACACACAACCCTAATAAACATCACTGATAAGAAAAAACTAAGAAGAAACATCAAATTCAAACTAATTTTGAAATGCAATTCAGGGAATTCTAGGAATGTCAATTTACGTTTTTGTTTTTTGCTGTAAATTTTTACAGGAATTTCCCATAAAGCATTTAACAGGTTTTTTTTATTCTGTTAAAATCCCAGCCATTTTTTACAGTGTAGATCACAGCACTATCAGTGTCATTTTCTGGGGTTCAATTCTCAAGGAATAAATGAATTGGAAAACTACATTTTAAGGCAATTTATTGAAAGTGTCTGCCAAATGCGAACAGTTCTTAAATTAGTTTTTATTTTTAAATTCAGCTACTTTTCTTCTATTTGTCACACAAGAATCTTCAGAGAGTCAGTATACCAAACTTGAACAATGGGTATGAATTGAGGTCAGTGGGACGAAAACTATAGTGTGACCAAGAATCAGCTGGAGTGATTGCATTCAGACGAAGGATTATGAAGAAAAACATTTGTTTAGAACACACTGATGAGATCAAGAGCAAAGTAAATTTGCTCAGTTTCATGTTGACTTCAGTCTGCATTCCTAACAGATGATCCTGATGCTCAGAGCTTCGGTCCGGTCCAGAGAGAGGAGGGTTCTCCACCCACCGTGTGCATCAGTCTCTGGGTCTGACCGCAGACTCAAACACCCATCAAGAGGTGCTTCTTTCCCTCGCTGAAGCTCTGCTGCATCAGTGATGTAGCGCCGTATTATCTGATACCATTTGATACGGAATTACTTCATTTAATTACAAAAAGTTTTATTGTACTGTATTGTAGTATAGTTGTAGAAAACGTAGTGCAGTATTTAGTCATTTGTTTATACTATAGTTAATATATTACCACAACAGCTATAGAATTACCACAACAAATTATTTCAAGTGCGCTTCAGTGTTTTACTGTAAATTACTGTAGTATTTCTTCATGTGGTATCTGTGTTTTGTAAAAGTGAGAGCACATGCTTCTCCAGCGCACTGACAAGGTTTGATCTGTGTATTGTGCAGCACGTCTGGAGGGTAAAAGTCATAAATTGTTTCCCGTGAGCCTCCTCTCTCATTGTGCATTGTTCGTGTTCTCGTTACAAGAGTCAAGGTGCTGCCAGCGTGCGCGCCCCCGCGCTAAACGTGACTGGGAACGCGGACAAGAGCCAGAGTCTGTCAGCGAGCGAAAGTTCGAAAAAAAATACGAATTACCACAACAAATATTCCTTTTAAGGTGTTTTGAAAGTACCACGGTGTTATATCAGCGCGCGGGATTTCATCTGAAAGTTATGACGACGACGTCTTTGTATCGTGTTACGTGACTTTTAAGTAGGCTAGCTTTATGAATATGGTGATCATCTCCTCATACTGATTTTATTTTATTCATATTCCCTGAGGATAAAAGCGTCATATATATGACCCTGGAGCACAAAAGCAGTCATAAGCAGCACAGCTATATTTGTAGCAATAGACAACAATACATTATATATATTTTTTCAAATATCATTAGAATATTAAGATTGTGTTCCATTAAAATATTTAGCAAATCTCCTACCGTCAATATAGCGACACTTCATTTTTGATCCTTAGCAACATGCATTGCTAAGGATTTAATTTGAACAGCATTGCATGTGATATTCTCTATACTTATTATTATTTTTTTGCACCCTCAGATTTCAGATATTCAAAAAGTTGTATCTCAGCCAAATATTGTCCTCCTAACCATACATCAATGGAAAGCTCATTTTTTTCAACTTTCAAATTATGTATAAATCTCAATTTTGACAAACGGATCCTTATGAGTGGTTTTGTGGTCCAGGGTCACATATTATTCTCGCAGAGTAATAATAACCGCGGCCGCGCTGAGTTCGCGCAGGTTCTCGCGAGATCGGAGGGGAGCGAGTGTTGAGATTTGAGTGGCGCAGCGGAATGAGCGCTGATGCAGTAACGCAGCCGCTGCGCTTTGTGTTGCACCTCTGAGCCGCTTTACTCTCCTTTTCTCACCCTGACAACTTTCACCAGGCACTTTACAGTCTTTATTAGTGCAGACTTACTGAAGGAGACTTCATCTTCATCTTCTTCATCATCTGCTGGAGGTACAGAGACTTTCTTTCCCTCAGTTTTATTTTACCTCAGTTTTCATCCTCTGCTCAAAAAGTTTCTCTGCTGCCGTATTCTTCTTTACTTTACATAAACGCGTATGACTGACGCACACTAAGCTAGTTTCTTGTTCGCTAGGTTTGAGTTTTTATCAGTTTTGTTATTAATGTGAGCTGTTGGTCTTGCAGCGGGAGCGCGCAGAATGAGGCGGCTGCTCGTGCTCGCGGCGGGAATCTCAGCGCTCGCGTCGTTGTGTGTATCAGCGCAGACGCTCGACGCAGGCGAAGACAGAGCTGCGCAGACACGGGACGCAGGCGCAGACAGAGCCGCGGAGCAGCCCAGAGCGAACCGATCGAAGAGGCGCGGCGGCGGCCAGGACGTGCTGAAGGGGTAACGACCCTCTCTATCACCGAAGAAGCGCAACATTTACTCTGCGCTGAAACTGTCATTAACAGCCGTTAGGGATCCTGTGGGAGCTCCAGAATCCGTTAACTAACGTTAGCGTCATAGCATTAATGACAGTTTAGGTTTGGTGGAAGTGCTGTTTTCTTTGGTCTGTTGAGTGTTTGTTTTGCAACATCTCCAAGTCTTTGTGTTCATTTAGATGATCCTAATAAAACACAATAATCAAACATTAAAACATTAAATTATAAGAAAAAATCTTAGCTGTGCACTAAAGTCGCATAACCTGCGGTAACTTAATTGGGACTTTTTATCTCACAGTTATGAGAAAAAAGTCAGAATTGTTATAAACTAGTAATTCCGACTGTTTTTGCACAATTTGTCAATCTGCAATTATTTTTTTGGTTTGTGCCACAGAATTAAAAATTAAAAAGAGACTTTTCCTCACAGTTACCTGTTTATATGTTGAAATTCTTCTTGCAATTCTGACTTTTTTTGACCAAGTTTATGTATGTCAGTTTTTTTTTTCAGTTCAGAATTGTGAGAAAAATGTCTGAATGTTGTATAATTTCGTATAACGTTGCAATTACCTTTAAAAAAATTTCTATGTGGCGGATACCAAAATATAGAAATAGCTTTAAGAAATAAACAAAAAAAAATGCAGTAAATGCATAGAATATATAACTTTTTTTTATTCTTGTTCCTGAAAAAATTATAAAACAACTTTCACTCAAAAAAATTGGTATTAAATTTCAAAATGAACTAGAATGACTTTGATGTTGGCTTGAGAAAGTTGGCTTAATAATCTGTATTTTTTTTTTTAAGAGTGACATTTTTAAAAGCATTAAGATTTTAAAGCCATTATGCAAGATAGATAAATAAAACCATAGATGATGACAGCTAACACGTTGAATTAATTGTGAATTTTTGCCGTACCTGTAGAAAGACTGAAAGGCTATTTTCTTATTCAACATAAGTAACCAGTTTTATTTAAAACTAAATATCTGTTTACAGTGTGTGTTCCTTTCTGTTCCCATGTTGGTTTTATTCTACACATGGAGAGTTTTCGCACATAAAGTTTAGGTTTGAATTTGACCCTGTGCTCTTCCCGCAGGCCGAATGTGTGTGGATCCCGTCATCATGCGTACTGCTGTCCCGGATGGAAGACCTTGACCGGAGGCAACCAGTGTATCGTCCGTAAGTCCTCATCAGCTTCCTGTTTGCTGTGTTCTGCTCCAGCTCTCAGTAAGGCAGTGGTTCGCAGCGGAGGGCGGGGTTCTGGATGATTGTTTTTCGCTCGCGTCCTGTAAATGAATAGATTGGCAGCGCTCAGGAAGGCTGGTGTTGTGTGACTCTGGCCGGCTCTCAGGCGCGGTGGGTGGGGGGATGTTGTTTACATCTGAAGGTCAGGCGCTAATGGATCTCAGCCACAATGGCCCAGAGTCTCTCTGACCTCCCGACCTCTCGCTGACCGCACTTAACAAGAACATTCCGGTAATAATCAGAGTTTGGACGCATTCCAGTTATATGTGCGTCGTGTAATGGCATTAATCCGATTAAGCCGATATTTCCTGAATAAGACAGCTGGCATATGCCTCGATGAACTGCGAGTCTGTCTCATGGAAAGACCTGGAGCAGGACCAAACCTGATTCTGCAGACTTTGATTTTCTGGGATGGATTTAGACATGTTAGTGTGGATATACAGTTCAAACGCTCTCTGATGCTCCTGAAGGAAAACCATGCATTAAGAGCAGGGGGTGAAAACTTTTGAACAGAATGAAGATGTATACCTAAATATAATATTTTACCATTTTGTGCCGCCCTGTAGAAGCTACAGAGGACAAAATAAGTTTTACCATGATCTTCAAATTCAAAAGTTTTCACCCCCCAGCTCCTAATGAACCTTCTGTAATAGTTGCATTCGAGTCCCTCCTTGAGGTCCTTGGTGGATCTCAAAATCCATTATTGGAAAGGGTTCAAATACACAGAAATGCTGGAAAACCAAAGAATTTGTGAAGGAGGTTTCTGAAGATCAGCAGGCAGTTCAGGACAACCTGAACAACTATCACTAAACTAAAAAACACAGCTGTGGATCATTCATAGAACAACATAATATCAAGGACGGGGGCATTTTTATAAATACAACTATTATTTTCACTTTTGTTCTACATGTAAATGTCTTTTGTGTGAAATTTCTTATTCGGGTCAGTACTGAATAAACAATGACATGCATTTTGTATGATACCTCTTATTTTTTGCTAACATTAAGTTACAAGAAGTCACGAGATGTGTAGAACGTTTGGAATATCACCTGCGCCTTTATGTTTATTGATGTCTGTGAAGGTCAAGCGATCAATAGATGTCGTCAGTCTTTATTTTTGCTGTTCTCAGCTATTTGTCGCAGCTCCTGCGGAGACGGCTTCTGCTCCAGACCCAATGTGTGCACCTGTCCGAGCGGCCAGATCGCTCCCACCTGCGGGTCCAAATCAGGTAATTCAGTCCTCTCTTCTTCATCCAGGTGTGTGTCCGTCACACAGGTGGAGTCAGAGAGGGGATGATAGTCATGTGATGCTTGATTTGATTTCAACTCTACTTCCTGTTTACTGTCGCAACATCATTCTCAGGAGTGTTTTGATCAAACCAAGCCAACTTTTATTTCTGACCTGTTTAAGGTCGTGTGTAGATGGTAACCTTCAGTCTGTGAGGTATCTTCTGTAAGTATTGCACTGATGCAGAGATTAATAGCTGATGTGATGCGTGATCCGTAGAGAGTGACAGATATACATGCCTTGAAATGTAGTTCATTATTTCATTTATTATTTTAATCACTTGATCAATCTCTAAGTTTTTATTTGCTTATAATCACATTTTGCATTCATCAAATGCACTTTATTATAGTTTGGATGCATGCGGTTTTAAAATGCTCTTTTTAGGACAGTTTGTAAACTTAAGATGCATGCATTTTTTTTTAAATACTATTTTTTACTTAATAAGCGTTTTTTAGAATGTCATGCATTTACTTTTTTAATAACTTTTTTGTACTTAAGCATGCATTTTTAAAATGCTTTCTTTTTATGACTATTTTTCTTGCATTTTTAGAATGTTTTCTATTTTATGAAATCTTTTGTACTTACTGAGCATGCATTTTTAAAATGATGTCTTCTTTATGAGTATTCTTTTTAATGGATAGTGCTTTGGATTACCATTGTGTATAAATGTGCTACATAAATAATCTTAATGAAAGTAATTAAGATCTGAACGGAACAGATTTGCATTTTTATTCATTTCTTTTTTTATAACACTATTTTAAATCAAACATTGTGTTGTTTTTGGAGTGGAATGATGCACTGATGCCGGTCAGTAGGAATTATCTCAAAATGGACAAATAATGACCCGGACTATTGCAGCGAATGTAAATCTCACAAGACTTTTTACAGAATATGGTTTGGCATCTTAAAAAAATGTTGAAAGATGGTCATCTGTTTAGGGTGTTGAAAATAATGGTTTAGTGTCCCGATCGTCTCAGATTCTTGTGGTTGTTTTACTGCCGTGATTGTGAATAACAAATATTGTGAATATTAGCTGTGTGTGGATGGGTGTGTGTGATTTGGAGTCCATCCACAGTCAACAGGCCTCACCCGCCGCTCCAGCTCCTCACTGGATCTCTGCTGCAGCTCCACGGGGAGGAGACGCTTGTGTGTGTGTGTGCTGTAGTTTGGGGACAGATTCGTCCCCAGATGTTAGCTCAAGTCTCCTCAAGCCTGCCTTTGTGGGCGTCCAGGAAAAGTGATTCATGCACACAGTAATAATGTTTTTGTGCGTTTTACTCTAGGCTTTGTGTTACTCTTCAGTTGCCTTGCTATTAAAGGCATCTTGAAATTAATTATCAGATTTTCTTATTACATTCTCTAGGTTGTTTACACCAAAAAAGCCATATATTAGTAAAAATGTGTTTGTTTACTCCTGCAGTAACACAAGCTATGTAATTAGATTAATACTAAAGTGATGCATTACTTTTGAAATGTATAAGAACACGAGTTACTAGAAGCAATGCAGGTTACTTTATTTTCCCATTTATTGACTGACAGCTCTCTTGTCCCAGTTTTGAGACAGATTCCTTCAGCTTTAGGCTCGTTCATTTCTGTTTTAGTGTGAAAGGGTGTGTACTTTTTTTGTGGGGTAGTGTGGGTTTTTTGTTATTAAAAATAAATAAGCCAGCCCAGCCCAGGTGACCAAAAAGTAATGAACCATAAAAAGTAACAATGTAATGCAATTAATTACTTTTTCATGAAGTAATGCAATATTATAATGCATTACTTTAAAAGGTAATGTTCCCTGACACTGACAGCTGTGATCGACTAACGTCTGCTTCATTCATTTTGCCATTAACTGTAATTATCCAGAATGCAAAGCTCTTGAGAAACTCTGCTCAAGAGCACCGAGGACAAAAGCTGCTTTAAACACAAAGATGCTCATAACAAATATTGATTTCATTTAGCTCAGAGAAGTTAACTGGAAAAGAAAATCTATTTGACATATTTAACAGCATCCTGATTTTACAGCATTTTTACACAAGTGCCTAAAACTTTTAACAGTTCTGTAGCTCTGCAGCTGTCTTTCTTGAAGCGTCTCAGAGACACAGTTCTTCTGGATTGAGTCTGTCTCAGTTTGTTCTGTTTCTTCATGTCACTCCAGACAGACTGATGCTGATCAGATCAGACACAGATCCCACCGGATTGTTACAGTTAATGGACAAATAAATGTTAACTGACATTTCCTACTGACACACTACAGCAGAAGATAGCAATAACTGACTTAAAACCATTTTTAGCTGCTGATAATACTAGTGTTCTGATCATTTTGGCCAGCGCTGAATGTGTAAATATCAAGTACATTTAGATTCTCCATTACAGTTAAAACTGTGTGTGTGTGTGTGTGTGCAGTAATTAACGTCTGTTTGTCTTCAGTCCAGAACTGTAACATCCGCTGCATGAACGGCGGCACGTGTGCGGAGGACCAGTGTCTGTGTCATAAAGGCTACTCCGGAGCTCACTGCGGCCAGCGTAAGACTCTCGTGACCCTGCAGCACACACACAGATGACCCTGTGGCGGACGCTAACCGTGTCTCTGTCTCCTCTGCAGCGGTGTGTGAGTCCGGCTGTCTGAACGGAGGCCGATGTGTCGCTCCGAACCGCTGCCTGTGTAACTACGGCTTCACCGGCGCTCAGTGTGAGAGAGGTGAGTGTTCGCTTCAAACACGTGTGTAAAACATCAGACACACACATCAACAATAACTCCTCTGATGCTAGTTTGTAGATCTAAAGGTCCATGCTTTCGGCGTTTTGTTTCCTCTCGCTGGTTGAGGCCAGCTAGTGTGTGTGTGTTTCTATGAGTGAGTGAGTTAGTGAGTGTGTGTGTGTGTATGTATGCGAATATGTGTTTGTTTCTTTGAGTGTCTCTCTGTGAGTGAGTGAGTGAGTGAGTGAGTGTGTGTTAGTGTCTGGGAGTGTGTTCAGGACCTGGTTTCTGGACTCTGATGCTATTATAGAGAGTGTGTGTGTGTGTGTGTGTGTGTGGGTGTATGTGTGTGTCTCTCTCTGTGTCTGTGTGAGTGTCTCTCTCTCTCTATGAGTGTGTGTGAGTGTGTGTATGTGTGTGTCTCTCTCTGTGTCTCTGTGTCTGTGTGAGTGTCTCTCTCTCTCTCTCTCTCTCTCTATGAGTGTGTGTGTATGTGTGTGTGTCTCTCTCTCTCTATGAGTGTGTGTGTATGTGTGTGTGT
>JAUCMS010000034.1:12499295-12520499 GCA_032357445.1 Enteromius radiatus
CAAATTCTGCCTTATGTGCGTACGCACACTTTAAGGATGAAATCTACGCAAAGTTTTATACATGAGGCCCCTGGTGTTTTAGTGCATGTCCTGCAAATATGGAAAAAATAAAGGGTCTCAGTGAAGTATGTGCAGTTTCTAGTGGACGAGTGGAAATTTGTTAAATTCCTGTTTGAAGATGATGACGGCATCAAAGCTCCAACATAAAGATATGACAAAGATTTCTGTTACATATTATCTTTAAGGTGTCTAGTATTACTATATGCGTTCACATATATTCAGTGGTCATGGGGTTTTTGGGAGGCTAATGCCGATATCGTAGAAAGCAGGGTAGCTGATAGCTGTCAAAATTAAAGTCCCACATCAAACATATTGGCCGGTACATCTTTCTGTTTGGCCAATATGTTCAAGGCAGGACTTGAACCTCTAATCTTGATGTGTTTTTATCTTAGTATTTTTATCAGTGTTGTATATGTTTTTATTCATGACAGTAATCCTAGAATGTGATCAAACAGTTTAACTCTTTCCCCGCCAGCATTTCAAAAAAAAGTTGCCAGCCACCGCCAGCAATTTTCGATGATTTTCAGCTAAATTTGACGGCATACAGAATATTTTCTGCTACATGTATATGAACATATTATTTATCAAAATAAAGAACCAAGCCTCTGCTTTCAAACAAGTAAAAAAACACTTTATGTGTGTATCACTTAAATGCAAATAGGTTTAATCAAAAATGCAACATTTTGGACAAAAAACAAAAATAAATTTCATGAAAGTAGTGTATTGTTATCAAATTTCTGCATTTTCAAGCAAAATACATTCAGATATAAAAATGCATGTACTGTATCATTGATGTGTCAAAATACATCATATTCTTTCACCTGCAAATAATTTTATGAATTACTGAAATTCAATTCAATAAACAGAACACACAGACACACACACACAAACATGCATATTCATTCGCCAGGTAATTGATCTATCCACGACATGACTAGAGATGTTTCTGTGTCTGTAAAGGCATCTCCATCACGCTCTAGGGCTGTCCTTACCATAATACACTTGAAATGTTAAAACTTGTCTTTGGCAGAGAAGCATTGTAACCCAATTACCACCAAAGATATCTCATAAATGACGGGGAAAGAGTTAAAGTAGCTGAGTTTAGAAGAGTGCAGAAATATGATAATTCAGTAAACACATAAACCATAATGTTTCAGACACCTTTCCAAAAAAAAAGTAATAAATAGTTATAGATTATTTTAAAGGTTCTGGATATTGTCACGTCTGTGTTTGGGATTAAACGGGTTAATCAGTTCGGATTCGCTGCTTATAGACTTTTTATTTCTAATTTCTTTCACATTTTCATCCTGAAAGCGTTTTGGCGCACATCTGCAGCCGTTTGTTCCTCTGTGTATTTTTACTGGTGATGATTTTAATGTCTGTCATTTATAAACGTCCAGACGCGAGCTTCATTTAAAGTGATGTTTTCCAGGCATGATGGGACTGAAGGATGGTAATGAACTGAGGAGCAATTATTTGAGCGGTGATTGATGATTGTGTGAAGGTCATCGCGTGTGTTTTAATTGGCCGAGTGACATCATTGGAGCGTTGGGGGGAAGGAGGTGGGGTGTTCGAGGTCATGGGTCAGCACACACACACACACACACAGTGTATCAGTGAAGATGTCTCTGAAACACTAATAGAAACAGAATAGAAGAGAATTGAAGGGATTCACAATCTATTTGTCAGCTGAATCTTTTTAGACTAGCTATTTTAGATTTTGAAGTTAATATTTTAGTATTTTAAGAACACATTTGCATGCGCCAGATTCTCTGATGATTTTATATTTTACTTTTTTTTAATATAATTTGTAGTATTTGTTTTTTTAAGTGTCTATGGCTTTTATAAATGCATTTTTGTTGTAATTTTAGTTGTTTTGATACATCAGGTTAAACAAAGAAATTTATTAAAAGTTAATTAAAATTATTGAGTTGATGCTATTTCATGTAACTACCTTTTTATTTAAAAATGTGATTTATTTCACTTATTAATTTGACATTTCTATGATTAAATTTTTTTTTGGTATTTTGATTCTTATTTTAAAATCATTTTACGTTTTTACGTATTTTTTTTTTAATTTAAAATAATGTATTATAATTTAGCATTTTTATGAATTAAGTGTTTTTTATTTAAATTTGTATTTATTTTTCCCTGGTTTGTTGTGTTAGATCTCTGTTCTTCCTGCTCTGGAGAATCATTTGTCATGTAGCTTCATTCTCTTTCAGCGCTTCGTGTGTTTGTGTGTTCGTCATAACGAGTCTTTATTGATGGGCTTGTTTATCTGAGCTCAGTTCCCATCAGGCCAGTGAAGTGGTTTATTTTGGAGTAAACAGGCCTGGTTTTATCGCTTTGATTGGCTGTCAGCTGGACGTGTGCGGTGCATATTTTGCCGATTAGCTTTGCTCTAATAAAAGCTCAGCGTGCTCAGGGCAGGCAGACGGTTATCTGAGGACAGTCTAATGAGACTCGCTGAAGGAACAGAATGTGAAGGGCTCACAGCTGAACTTCATCAGACACGTTCAGAGACACGCTCGTTAAACAATCTCATTAGACGGACACTGACCGCTCGCAGGATCCTGGGATTAAGCCGACGCAATTATCACAGGCCCTGCAACAGGAAATGATGTCACGCGCCAGGACACGGTCAAACATTGTTGTCACGGGTCATTGGACTTGAGCTTGAGTTCAGTGTGTGATGAACCTCCTTTCACATGCGTGTCCATCACAATAGAGCGCAAAGTGAAATAATAACCTATAAACCTTTAAAGACAGGCCTGCACTGAGGTTGTTTATCTCAAAAACTACAGAACCCATGATTCTGTGCAGAATGTTCCACAAATCAGAGAGTCATGACGAACAAATCATAGGAAAAGTAAAAAGTACAAAATATAATAGTAAAAATCTGTACGGGTAAATGAAAGGGAAAACCTAAATGATCCCTAACTCTCTCTCTCTGTGTGTGTAGATATTAACGAGTGTGAGATCGGCGCTCATAACTGCGACCGGCACGCCAGCTGTACGAACACCGCCGGCAGCTTCAGATGCAGCTGTGCTCCGGGCTGGATCGGGAACGGGATCAAATGCACAGGTGTGAACTCTCTCTCTCTCTCTCTCTCTCTCTCTCGTGATCGTGTTTGGACTGATGGTGGTCAGGTGTGCAGCAGAGCTGTTTCCTGTTTCCTGTTGCAGATCTGGACGAGTGTTCTAATGGGACGCACCTGTGCAGCCCCAGCGCAGACTGCATGAACACCATGGGCTCCTACCGCTGCCTGTGCAAGGAGGGCTTCTCAGGAGACGGCTTCTACTGCGTCGGTGCGGACTCACACACACACTCTCAGATATGCACTCAAACACAGGAAGTGATGCGGCTGTTAATGCGTGTGTGTGTCCTGTAGACACGGATGAGTGTGCAGAGAACGTGAATCTGTGTGAGAACGGACACTGTCTGAACGTCGCGGGTGGATACCGCTGTGAGTGTGACATGGGCTTCATCCCCACCGCAGACGGCAAGGCCTGTGAAGGTGACACACTCCTCCTGACTTACCTGTCTGTCCTAACTATCATCATATACGATTGAACATTACACTTACCAGTACTTTATGATTATCTATATAGTTATTTTTATTTTTAAAGTCATGTTTATTGTTGATGACCATCATTATATATATATTTTTTTGCTTTTTTATGCTTGTGAGTGAGTGATTGTGTGTGTGTGTGTGTGTGTGTGTGTGCGTTTATGGGAGTGTGTATCTATGTGTTTGAGTGTGTGTGCGTCTATCTGTGTATGCTTGAGTGTGTGTGTGTTTATGGAAGTGTGTGTGTGTGTTTGTGCCTCCAAGCAGTGCGGTTCTGCAGCTTCCTGTGGGTCCAATTCCTCCTGATCAAGACCCATAATGCATCACAGCTGTTTTGTGTGTGTGTGTGTCTCCGCAGACATAGACGAGTGCACGTTTGCAGATATCTGTGTGAACGGCCGCTGTCGTAACATCCCGGGTCTGTTCCGGTGCCTGTGTGACACCGGGTACGAGCTGGACCGCAGCGGAGGAAACTGCACAGGTTTGGGATCACACACACACACCAGCAGGGTTGGGGAGTAACTAATAACACGTATATAAATGCATAGACTTCTCTAAAATATAAGATGCCAGAAGTTTACACAGAATAGGACAGTTACATTTCAGATAGAGTAGCTTGTAATCTGTAACCATTTCCCAGCACTGCACACCAGACACATGTGACCTCTGCTCTGACCTCTGTGTTCTCTCTGTGTCAGACGTGAACGAGTGTTCTAACCCCACCACCTGCATCAGCGGTCTGTGTCTGAACACACAGGGCAGTTACACCTGCAGATGTCCACCGGACTTCGAGCTGAACCCCACCGGAGTCGGCTGTGTCGGTGAGATATCTCCTGTGACTGATACTTGAGTTTGTGAATGCAATCGGAGGCTTTCAGTTTGTTAATCAGCGCATGTGTTCTGGCTGAATTCAGCGCTCAGAAACATGCAGATGTACATGTGATGTAAGTATAAGAGATTATCTGTGTGTCTTTCTTGCAGACACTCGCTCTGGAAACTGCTATCTTGAGGTACGATACCGCGGTGATTTCTCCGACAGTCTGGACTGCTCGACTGAGATCGGTGTGGGTGTTTCCAAAGCGTCCTGCTGCTGCTCTCTGGGTCAGGCGTGGGGGTCACCCTGCGAGGCCTGTCCATCGCTCAACTCCTGTGAGCCTCACACACTCTCACAGAAACACACACATACTAATCTTTGTTTTTATAAATTGTGGGGAAATTCCAGAAGCGTTTTGAAAAATGGGGACTTGGTACAGTTGTCGTTCTCAGAAGTGATGTTTGTTTCTCTCAGCGGCGTACAGGACTCTGTGTCCTGGAGGAGAAGGATTTCGACCCAATCCCATCACTGTGATACTAGAGGGTAGGTCTGCGGCACACACACACTTCCTCCAGTCCTGCAGTGCTGCGAGCTGACCTCTCTGTCTGTGTGTGTCAGATATTAACGAGTGTCAGGAGCTTCCTGGTCTGTGTCAGGGAGGAAACTGCATCAACACGTTTGGCAGTTTTCACTGTGAATGTCCGAAAGGTTTTGCACTCAATGAAGACACCAGGATCTGTGAAGGTCAGTCCGACTTCCTGTCTCTGTAGCCCTCACTACGCCAGCTTTATTTCTGTACTGCTTCACAGTAATAACTAATATAAATAGCAGAAAACATTGCTATTTTAATATAGTGTAAATAGAGCTAAATAGCATATATCAAGAAAATGTGACCCTCGACCACAAATCCTGTCAATTTATACATCATCATAAAGCTGAATAAATAAGATTCATGTTTATTTATGAATGGTTTGTTAGGATAGGACAATATGTGGCTGAAAATCTGGGGTGCAAAAAATCTAAATATTGAGAAAATCATTTTTAAAGTTCTTCAAGCAGTGTGTATTACTAATCAAATATGAAGTTTTTATATATTTATGGTAGGAAATTTATAAAATGTCTTCATGGAATGTGATCTTTACTTTATATATATATATATATTTATCATAAAAGGAAAAATGTTTAATTGTTGTCTATTGCTACAAATACACCTGCCCTGCTGCTGATGACTGCTTCTGTGCTAGGTACAGGTATTTAGTGTACTTTGCATCTATTGTGTGTAGATGTGAATGAGTGTGAGCGTCCAGGCATCTGTGGGCCGGGTCAGTGTTATAACACCATCGGGAACTACACCTGCATCTGTCCTCCGGAGTACATGCAGATCAACGGAGGAAACAACTGCATGGGTGAGTCACGCTACACGCGTCACGCTAGCACTGTCCCTCTGAGCAGACTGAGACGTGTGTGTTGTGCTGTGTGTTCAGACATGAGGAAGAGCTTGTGCTACAGGAACTACTACTCTGATAACGCCACATGTGACGGAGAGCTGACCTTCAACATGACCAAGAAGTTCTGCTGCTGCTCGTATAACATCGGCCGGGCCTGGAATAAACCCTGCGAGCAGTGTCCCGTCCCCAGCACCAGTGAGACACACACTAACACTCGTCTGAAGCACATGAGCATCACAACAACCATTCATCTGAAGAGGAAGTAGCATGAGAAAGTGTTTCTGTCTAGACCAGAACAGGCTAGAATTGAGAGGGATTGAAATGCATGAGAAGGGTTTTTAGAGTCAGGGATCGGGCACATATACCAGGGTCTTTAAACATCTTCAACATGTATTTTGATATGGTTTAAGGCTATAAACAGTCCTAAGTATCTTATATTATATTAATTTTGCACTGAAAATCTGGAATTTTACTATGGGTTAATGTGATGATTAACTGAAAGGCTATGATATGATTAAATATATGGGTCACACTTTACATTAGGTGGCCTTAACTACTATGTACCTACACCAAAAAATATGTACAATGTACTTATTGTGTTCATATTATATTGCAAAACACTTCTGCTGCTATTGAGGAGGGATATGATAAGGTTAGAGACAGGTTTAGTGGTATGGGTAGGTTAAGGGTGGGTTAAAGTGTGAGGGATGGGTCAACCGTGTAATTACAGAAATTAATTACAGATGTAATTACATTTTAAAAAATATTAAATACAATGTAAAAACATGTAAGTACACAATAAGGCATTGTACCTAATGATTAATTTAAATGTAAGTACAGAGTAGTTAAGGACACCTAATATAAAGTGGGACCAATAAATGTATGCATTTCTATGATATATAAATATATTTAATATATAAGCATATTTTCCTGAAATATATATATATATGCATGTGTGTGCATTTATTTGCAAAATAATTTTTTTAAAATGTTTTTAACAATTCTCCAAAATCATGTTTTTTTAAAATTATTATGTTTTATTATTATGTTTTTATTGTGTTATTTATTTGTTTTTTAAAATTACTTTTTAACCTAGTCAGGGTTTAAAAAAAAAAGTAAAACATTGTTTTTTAGTTTTAGCTCTTGTCAGAATCTGTATTTGAACTGTAAAGTTGTTTAAATTGATATTGGTCTACCTTTAAAAAGCCTTTAATTGATCGTAACGCTGTTCTCTGCTGCAGATGAGTTTGCTGTGCTGTGTGGAAGTGAGAGACCTGGATATTTCATTGACATTTACACCGGTCAAGTGATTGGTAAACACACAGACACACTCAAACACATTCAAACACAGCTCTGTGTCTGCGAGACTTCACATCCATCCTCTGTGTGTGTGTGTGTGTGTGTGTGTGTGTGAACCGCAGACATCGACGAGTGCCGTGAGATTCCCGGTGTGTGTGACAACGGTGTGTGTATCAACATGATTGGTAGTTTCCGCTGTGAGTGTCCGATGGGGTTCGTCTATAATGACAAGCTGCTGATCTGTGAGGGTAAGAGCTACAAATATTACACCTCTTTATTTTAGATTATCATATGTTTGCATACATGTCTGTTAGTAATTTAAAACCTTAAATCATGGCATTTTGTGGTTTTATATCAATAAGCAATAAACATCATAATATAGTGAAACATTTTACTAAAACTAAGAATGTATTTGAACAAATACGAGTCCATGTTACGCCCCTCTGGAGACTAAAATCTGTGCTCTGAATGGTGTGTGTGCAGATATTGACGAGTGTCAGAACGGGCCGGTGTGTCAGCAGAACGCCGCCTGTCTGAACGTCCCTGGGAGTTTCCGCTGCGAGTGTAAACCTGGATACCGGCAAACTCCCACCCAGCAGTGTGTCGGTGTGTAATAGAAATACCTCATGTTGCTCAGAGTGTGTGATGAGGAAGATGATGATGATGATGATGACTCTTCCTCTCAGATCGTAATGAGTGTGCTGAGAATCCAAACATCTGCAGTCCTGGTCAGTGTATTGATATGGTGGGTAGTTACCGCTGCATCTGCCCCAACGGCTTCAAATCTACACCAGACCTGTGTATCGGTGAGAGATCAGCCTCACACACACACACACACATCTGTCTGGTACATCCTCACGTAGATAACTAACTGACCGTCTCTTCAGATGTGGACGAGTGTGAGCGTCAGCCGTGTGGAAATGGAACCTGTAAGAACACCGTGGGCTCCTACAACTGTCTGTGTTACCCAGGATTCCAGCTGTCACACAACAATGACTGCATCGGTACACACACACAAAACTCATTGATGATACTGTTTTTTACCATCATTTTTGATTCCTGTTGACTTAAAGCACAAAGCTGTTGTGTAAAAGCAGAATATGTAACTCCAAAGCGGACAGACATGTGTGAATGAACATTTCCTGATGATTTATTCACCCTCATGTCATCCAAGATATTAACGTCTTTCTTTCTTCAGTTGCAAAGAAATACATTTATTAAGAAAACATTGAAGAACTTTTCTCCATACAGTGGACTTACATACAGCTAAAAACAATACAGCTTCTAAGATCATTTTCTTTAAAAACAAATAATATTTATCCACTTTTTAAATGCTGGGCTTGCTCTAGCATCATGAAATCCTGTTGGAAAGGTCAGGCGTGTATTTGCATTTGTATCTCATTTTCTCCTCCAACTTTAAAATCATCCAACATACATTTTTTCAAATCTCTTTTGACTTCTTTTGCATCTTTGTAAACACCTTATATTGAATGTCTTTCCAGCATCAGCTCATAAAGACATGCATCGCAGAGCTAACACTGCTGTTTTCCTGTTTTCGACTGAAGAAAGAAAGACATGAACATCTTGGATGAGTAGCTTGTCAGGATAGTCTGTCAGTGAGCTTGTCCTCTAACGGCTGTGTTTTGTTTGTCGTTCAGACACAGACGAGTGCTCGTTGCTCCGAGGCTTGTGTCGGAATGGAAACTGCATCAACACGGTGGGCTCGTTTGTGTGTGTGTGTCTGGACGGCTATAAACTCTCTCCTGATGGCCGGATATGTGTGGGTGAGTCCTGAAGCTGCTCTACTTGACCTCCTGTGTGTGTGTGTGTGTTTATATCACGTCTTTTCTGCTCAGACATCAATGAGTGTTTGATAAGCCCTGGCACCTGCGGCCCAGGAACGTGCCAGAACCTGGACGGCTCCTACAGGTGCATCTGTCCTCCGGGATACTTCCTGCAGGACGACCGGTGTGAAGGTCAGTGAGGCTCGGGCTAGTGCTCACAGCGAGTGTGCTCAGAGCGCCTCATCCCTGTGTGTGTGTGTGTTTGCTCAGATATCGACGAATGCTCTCAGACCGCGGAGATCTGCATCTATGGCAAGTGTATGAACACGCCGGGCAGCTTCAGGTGTGAGTGTCCGCAGGGATTCCAGCTGTCCTCCACCGGGAGGAAATGTGTGGGTGAGTGATCGCTGATATATCCCACAATTCCACAGGTCTATGTTCCAGGTTGTTGAGGACGTGATGCTGCAGGAAATCTCATCATGTTTAATCAGTGAATGATTAATTCCTTGTGAACTAGGAAGGAAACGTAACACAAAGGTGTCCGTTCAATTGTTGTCTTTCACTTGCTCGTACTTTCCATTCTGACTCCATGGACAGGGTGTGTGTGTGTGTGTGTGTGAGAGAGAGTGAGAGTGAGTGAGTTTAATCATGTTTAGGCTTTTTGACTTGAGAAAGAATCATTTGATTTGAATCCTTTGATTTGAATCCTTTGATAAAGAATCATCTACATCTGTGAAGCTCAGATTTTATATTAACTGAAAGTAATTTCCTGATGAAAATTATTGAATACATGTTTAGTTATTTTCAACAAGTCACCTTGTTTTAATTTCTAGAAAGCAAATGCTTTATTTTTACTTAAAGTTCTTCTCAAATGAGTCTTTTCTATTGACTCTACCCAAATTACTCTTGATTCTTCTGAAATGGTTCATTTTAAAATGATTCTTTCCGAATGGTTCTTCCTAAATTCATTTTCTTCAGTGATTCTAAGAATACTTTGGCAGTTCTACACAAGAAGTCGTCTGTTTCTCGTCATCAGATTTTCGTGTGAATTACTGCTACACTAAGTTTGAGAGCGGACGCTGTCAGACTCCGAAGCCCTTCAATACCACTAAAAGCTCCTGCTGCTGCAGCTTGATGCCGGGTCAGGGATGGGGTGACCCCTGTGAGATCTGCCCCTCTCCAGAGGAGGAGGGTGAGCACACACACACTCACATGCACTCTCACACCCTCACGTGCACACACACACTCACGTGCACACACACACATGATGTGATGGCAGTAATAGTTGTGTGTGTGTGTGTGTGTTTCAACAGCATACAAAAATCTGTGTCCGGCTCCTGGTAAAATCATGACTATAGACGAAACGGCTGTGGGTGAGTGTCTCTGGATCAGACTCACACACGTGTGTTTGTGAGCACAGACTGACCACTCGTGTGTTTCAGATGTGGACGAGTGTTCAGAAAACCCGGGCATCTGTAAGAACGGTCACTGCATCAACACAGATGGGACCTTCCGCTGTGAATGCCCGTTCGGCTACCGGATCGACTTCACCGGGATCAACTGTGAAGGTTTTAAACTCATCACATTCACTTCTATCACAGAATTATTAAACAAGTTCAATTTCAGCTGTAAAGCAGCTCTGATGTTGATTCACTTCAATATTGATTCTCTGTTGATTCATTTCAGTTCAGTGTTGATTCACTTCAGTTTAATGTTGATTCATTTCAATTACAGTGTCATTAAAATATTGCTAAATTCATTACATACCTGCAAACTAGTCGCTTTTTGGTGAAATTCGCCATTTTTAATCAAAATGTTTTCAACAAATCAGGTGAGTCAATGATTCACTTGCCTCGTTTTTTCACGAATCAGGCATTTGAATGAATGAATGACTCGCTCATTACTACACAAAAGTTATTTTTTACTTGAAGCATATGTTGTTTTTTTCCTTTAATGTGTTGTCAGAGTGCACCAGAACACTTCATTTATATATATATATTAAATTCTCAAAAACATTAATTCTGGGGGGTGATGACCCTACACGGGTTACGTTCTGAACTATGTCACCTTTTTGACCTCTTGTGAGTTTGCAGGTATGCATTAATTATCAAACTAATTAAAATCAGCAACAAATGGGCTCTACAGAAGAGCAATAGTATCATTCAGATCTATCTAGTTTAGTTTTGATTCAGTTCAGTTCAATAACAGTGTCGTTAAAATCTTTTACAATTAATCAATTATGAAACATTTAAGTTCACGTTTTTAATTTAAATTTTATTTAGATCAGTTCGGTTCAGGTTTTGTTCTTTGTCGCAGTTAGACTGATAATATTACTGAATATTATCTTATTAAATCTTATACATTTTTTTGTAAGCGTATGATCCGGCTGATGGGGAGTGTGTGTGTGTGTGTGTGTGTGTGTGTGTCAGACATGAACGAGTGTGAGCTGGGGAACCCGTGTGGGAACGGCACCTGCACAAACGTGGACGGAGCGTTCGAGTGCAGCTGTGACGAGGGCTTCGAGCCCGGACCCATGATGACCTGTGAAGGTGAGTGACTTACAAACGTCTTTAAAAATCTATTTCTAACTTTTTATCTCACTATGAATAGAGCTGTGGTAGCTGGCATGTTCCTAGACCAGGGGTGGGCAACTTCGGTCCTGGAGGGCCGGTGTCCTGCAGAGTTTAGCTCCAACCATAATCAGACACACCTGCCTGTAACTTTCTAGTGATCTTGAAGACATTGATTAGCTTCTTCAGGTGTGTTTGATTAGGGTTGGTGCTAAACTGTGCAGGACCGAAGTTGCCCACCCCTGTCCTAGACTATAGATGAACAAACAAACACACACAAACACAAACTGTGCAGTTTACAGTCATTCTACTTCAAAACTCGCATGCCTTAAATAATGTGTTATTGTGTTTTTTCACCATTAAAATAAAATAATAAGAATAATGAACTAAGAATTGCAATAGGTTTAAGGTTACTCTAAGAAATATTCTGAATTCTGTTTATTTTGTTCTGTTTATATGCTCCATTCTACTTCAAAATCTGCATAAAGATGCTCCAAATGAGCCTCTGCAGAGCAGCAAAGACATAAAGAGGTGACTAAACCATGTGCACTGGTGTATTGTTAGATATCAACGAGTGTTCCCAGAATCCTTTGCTGTGTGCGTTCCGCTGTGTCAACACAGTGGGCTCGTACGAGTGCAAATGTCCAGCGGGATATGTGCTGAGAGAAGACCGGCGGATGTGCAAAGGTAAAGACGACTCTATCAGCGTCACGAGCACACTTCATCACGTTTGAGCGCTCCTCTTGTGTTCTTCAGATCAGAACGAGTGCGAGGAGGGTCTGGACGACTGTGAGGTCAGAGGAATGGCCTGTAAGAATCTGATCGGCACGTACATGTGCATCTGCCCGCCGGGATACACCAGACAGCCCAACGGAGACAGCTGCGTGGGTGAGCTCTCAAAACTAGTATCTTCAGAATACTTTCCCCCGTTAGCGAGCACTGATGAGAAGTGCATGGCGCTGGATGAAAGCGCACTTTCAGTCTCTGACAGCAGATGGCGCTGAAGAGCAGAAATGCAGCCGTTACCCTGGAAACAAAACAGCTGTGCTACTTTATTTCTGAAACGTGTTTAAATGATTTAAACAGCCATTTGGATTTGTGTAATTACTATAGTGTTCATCACAGCGCCAAAAACTGAAATATTTAGCGCCAGCTTCAGTTTTCTGATAGGAAAAGTTTTCCTCTATTGTTTGTACAGCCCTGTGGTCAGCACTGTTGTTTGTGTATATCAGTGCTTTAGAAATGAACTTGAACTTTGCGCACAGATCTGAACGAATGTACGGCCAAGCCGGGCATCTGCGAGAACGGCCGCTGCGAGAACACAGTGGGCAGTTACCGGTGTGTCTGCGATCAGGGCTTCAGTCCCAGTCCCAGCAGGACCGAGTGCATCGGTAAGAGCGGCGCTCACTGACCACCTTTACAGAGCGTCAGTACTCTAATCATTTACAGTTTAGCTCCAACAGTTACCAAGACATTATTTGGCTGTCTTCACTTGCATAAATGGACGTATAGTGTCCTGCACTCACTAGTAGAAAGAAATATAAAACATTATATCTGAGTGATGTCTGAATAATATTTGGTTAAGTTAGCATGCTGTCTTGCAGGTTATGCTAGTTAACCTGGTACTGTATGCTCTGTGTGTGTGTGTGTCAGATAACCGTCAGGGCTTCTGCTTCCTGGAGGTTCTTCAGACCATGTGTCAGATGAGCTCAAGCAGTCGTGTCAGTGTTAAAAAGTCTGAGTGCTGCTGTGACGGGGGCCGCGGCTGGGGGCCCAACTGTGAGCTCTGCCCGCTGCCTGGGACCACGCACTACAAGAAGATGTGCCCGCTGGGCCCCGGATACACCACAGACGGCCAGGGTAACACCACCGCTCGTGTGTGTGCTGAGGAGTGTGTGTGTGCATCTGTGATGATCTGTGTGTGCTCTGCAGATATCGATGAGTGTAAGGTGATGGGGAATCTGTGTAAAAACGGCCAGTGTGTGAACACGCTGGGCTCCTTCAGCTGCATCTGTAAACTGGGATACACCACTGACCTCAGCGGCACTCAGTGTGTGGGTGAGTCTCGCTCTCAGATGTCTTCAGACTGAACACAGCTCCAGACGCTACTGAGACCTCTTCTGAAACACTACACTCAATATAACCATAACTGCAGCAATAATTTAACCAGAACTACAGTGATACTAAGTTACTGTATTAGTAATCAGATTTGGCTGAACCTGTGTGTGTGTGTGTAGATGTGGACGAGTGTGTCCAGGCTCCTAAACCCTGTAACTTCATCTGTAAGAACACGGATGGTGGATATCTGTGCTCCTGCCCGCGAGGATATGTGCTGCAGGACGATGCCAAGAGCTGCCGGGGTAAAACACACACACACTAACACAGAGAGGGAGCGGTCAGTGAGTCTAGACTAAATCTGACTTCCTCCTGCCTCACATAACACACACAAACACACGGCTGATTAAACACACATCGCATTAACGACACACAGCTCATTATTTACAGCGGTGTAGCGTTACTCCTGCAGTCTCAGAGCTCAGGTTCACCGGCAGGACGTGTGTGTGTGTGTGTGTGTGTGTTCTGACCCTGTCTCTCTCTAGATCTGGATGAATGCTCCACCAAACAACACAACTGTCAGTTCCTGTGTGTCAACACCATCGGAGGATTCACCTGCAAATGCCCACCGGGATTCACACAACACCACACAGCCTGCATCGGTGAGAACACACACACACACACACACACACACACACACTCACAATCATGTATAGTTAGACTAGTACAATAAATCAATGTTTACAGTGGAGGAGAAACACTTCCTGTATTTGTTTAGTTAATGGTGTATTTTGTGTCAACTAGTAGTTTATGTTTGCTATGTTATCTAAAATAAATACACTACCATTTTGTTGTAATTAATTGATTAAACCTGCGATGTTCTTAGATGTTTGTATTTAGGTTATTTTTATAAGATAATTTTATCAGGTATTTTTTTCATATTGAATTTTTTCAGGTGTATTTAATTAATTTATTTAATATATATTTGTATTATATTATTTTTGCTCTTTCTTTCACTTTTCACTGTTTCAGATTTTATTTTGTGGTTTGTAAGCCTGTCATATTGTTCAGTTGATTGTAATTTGAAATACCAATAGTAATCATTGCCAATATTTTAATAATAATTTAATAATTCATCATCATAAAAATAAATATTTGTATTAGTTTTTATTTTTACATTTTAAATTTATTTGAAGATTTAGTCATTTTGATTTCTGTGTTTTTTATTTTTATTTCAGTTTTAGTTTGGGTTAGTTTTAGTATTTTAAGGTAAACTAAATGAAAGTAATTTGTTTTATTTGCAACTAACTACAATACGTTTGTTTTATATTTTATTTCAGTTTTATTTTATGATGTTTTTATGGTTTTACTTTAAGTTAATAATCCTGGTAAAACAGAAAAGAAGGTTGTAGCACAGTTTCATGTCCACTTGGTAATCCAGGTCAGTTAAAAAGTGTTTCCTGGACGAATGCCGCGGTACGTGTCCACATACCCTGGTGCTGTGCACTAGTCTTGAGCAGATGTTGAGGAAGGCGCTCTGATGATGATGTCACGTCTGCTTCTCCAGCCGTCTGGTGCCACGGTGACCCAGCTCTCGGTTGTTATGGGATGTACTGGTTCTGTTACCGTGGTTACAGCAGCTGGTGTTTAGATGTGATCCATTAGCTGAAGTAAACAGCTGTGAAACACAAACCCAGCACTGTGTCCTCAAGCACTTCCCTTTCCTGTCCCGACACTCAAATCATGATCAACATTCATAGTTCTTACAGTGATGAAGTGTGTGTGTGTGTGTGACACAGATAATAATGAGTGTGCCACTGAACCGGGTCTCTGCGGTCCGAACGGAGCGTGTCAGAACAGCCCTGGCAGCTTTAACTGTGAGTGTCAGAGAGGATTCTCCCTTGACCCTAACGGACAGCACTGTGAAGGTACACACACCCACACACACACGTACAGTAGTATTCAGACCCACAGAATTGTTGACATTTTTGCAGATTTATTAAAAAAAGAAAAATATCACATGGTCGTAAGTATTCAGACCCTTTGCTGTGACGCTCATATATGTAACTCAGGTGCTGCTCATTTCTTCTGATCATCCTTGAGATGGTTCTACACCTTCATTTGAGTCCAGCTGTGTTTGATTATACTGACTGGACTTGATCAGGAAAGACACACACCTGTCTATATAAATTTGAATAAATCTGCAAAAACAATTAAAATGAACAATTCTGTGTTTTCTGTCAATATGGGGTGCTGTGTGTACATTAATGAGAAACAAAAAAAACTTTAGCAAATGGCTGCAATATAACAAAAAATTTAAAAGGGGGTCTGAATACTTTCCATACCCACTGTATATATATGCACAGACATCAGAAGGTCCCACTAATGTGTGTGTGTGTGTGTGTGTCAGACATGGACGAGTGTGGAGGGAATCATCGATGTCAGCACGGCTGTCAGAATCTGGTGGGAGGATACAGATGCAGCTGTCCACAGGGATACCTACAGCACTACCAGTGGAACCAGTGTGTCGGTGAGACTCTCTCTGTCTGTCTGTCTGGTCTCTAGAGCCCGACCGATTTATCGGCAGGCCGATATTAGGCATTTTCCAAACTATCTGTATCTGCATTTATAATGGCCGATAAATTAATATTTCAAAAATAAAATAAAAACTGCTGCTGTTAGAGTGAAGTGAAATTCGCTAGTAATTAAAACTCTTTCTGTTAATGTTTTGTTGTGTGTTTCTGAAATTAAAATAAATAAATAAATAAAAATATCGGCCGATATATCAGATTTTAAAACCAACAAATATTTGTATCGGTATCAGCCTTCAAAATCCTTTATCAGTCGCGCTCCACTGGTCTCTCTGTCTGAAAAAAAGTGAAAAAAGAAGTGAAAGTTTGTGTGTGTGTGTGTGTGTGTGTGAGGGAAGTGTTTTCCCATCATCCTGTGTGGGGTCTGTCGGTCTGTGACTGGCGCTCGGCTCTTCCTCTGCTGATTAAAGTCTCCTGATCTTTGCTGTGAATCCAGCTGGTCCTCGTGCTCCTCCAGAGCTGTGGGAACCGGCCTGACCTCTGACCGCGTGTGTGTCTGTGTGTGCAGATGAGAACGAGTGCCAGAACGGTCAGATATGCGGCGGCGCCTCGTGTCACAACACACTGGGCAGTTTCCGCTGTCTGTGTCCGACGGGCTTCTCCTTCGAGCAGCAGACCGGAGGCTGTCAGGACATCAACGAGTGCAGCTCCTCACAGAATCCCTGCAGCTTCGGCTGCTCCAACACCGACGGAGGATACCTGTGCGGCTGCCCACCGGGATACCTGCGCGCCGGACAGGGGTCAGACTCTCACACACACCTGTGGTGCTGTTTTTGTTAAAACTAATAAAATATTTTTGGGTAATTGAAATAGAATATAAATACTGGGTCAAATCCTCAAGCTTGGGGAAAAAAAGAGAAATGTCAATTTAAATCATTTTAACATGAAGTACTAAAATTACTAAAACAGGTTAAAACTGAAATAAAAATGTAAATAGAAATATAAAAAAACTAAAACTAAATAAAAACTGCAAAAGCACTAAACAAAATAATTAGAAATTAATACCCTAAATATTAATAAATGCTATAATAGTTTATAAATCATATGGTATACACCAGTGTTGTTATTGTTTACTAAAAGTTAAACTATTGAAAATTGGTTTTGGTAATTAAAATAAAATATTAGATATCTAAACTCAAATACAAATAAAAAAACAAAAAAGAAACTCAAATTAGAAATCTTGTCTTGACCACAAAACAGTTTTTTTTAATATTTAGATTACTGAAAATAAAGGAAAATACAATTCAAGGTTCAAGATCTTTATGTGTACAACGAAATTCTTACTTCAATTCTTACTGCTCTGGAGAATGACACGGTAAAATAACTTACACGGATGATGCAATTATTAAATAAAATCGAATAAAAATGTAAACATGTGAGTACTCTAATAGTTTCTCATGTGTGTGTGTGTGTGTCTCAGGCACTGTCTGTCCGGCTCAGGGCTGTCGGCCGGTGGATCTCCTCAGGCTCCTGTCGGTGATGGAGATGAGAACGCTCTCTCTCCCGAGGCCTGCTACGAGTGTAAGATCAACGGCTATCCGAAGAAGGGCCGCAAACGCAGGAACACCAACGAAACCAAGGAGCTCCAGGTGACCAGACGCTCTTAACCCTAACCCTAACATGTGCACACGCATAACTATCCTAACTAACCAAAACTCAAGACTAATACATTGATGCAGAAGATTCAGAGGTGAGTAAAGTTCAGATTACAGCAGTGTGGTCACTAGTAACTCTGTGTGTGTGTGTGCAGAACGATCTGGACGAGGTCAGTCTGGGCAGTGTAGACGTGGACAACACACTGCAGCTGCGTCTGAACATCAGCACACTGAAGAGCAAAGACCACATCATCGACTTTGTGCCGGCGCTGTCCACGCTCGCTAACCACGTGCGCTACGCTATCGACTACGGCAACGACGACGGCCTGTTCCGCATGAGCCAGAAGGACGGCGCCAGCTACCTGCACATATCCAAGAAGAAAGCTCTCCAGCCGGGAGCCTATTATTTACAGATCCGCAGCGTGCCTCAGAACGGCAGCCCGGAGCGGCCCGACACAGACTACCTCAGCGGGCAGCGAGGAGACGCCCTGCACATGAGCGTCCAGATCGTCCTGCACTGACGGACACTCGGACAGACTGCAGCAGCCTCACCAAAGAGCAGCACGCACCGCATCATACGCTCGAGTCCTATCAATTCCAGTCCAGATTCTGCTCACCGATTCCATCTCGCTGCCCTGCACTTATACGGTTCTGTCTGCATTCTGAGTGCTTTCCAGGAAAATGAGCTATTATAGTCTTCTGTAGATAGAACCCTTTTTCTTTTCTTTAAAACAGGCTCACAGCGTACAAAAGAAACACCAGATCATGTAAATAAGGATGAGAACGCGAACCTTATAATTCCAAGGCAGCGGTTTAGATATCAAACTTATTTATTACTCTCTGTCTCTGTTCACGAAACGTTTAATTGCTGCTGAATACTATAAACAAAAATCAGCCGCTTGTGTAAAAACTGGACTCTATTTAGCGATTATTTAAAAAATTAAAGGAGGTCCGTGATTCACAATTTTGAAGAAAAATATAAAGCAAACTGTATTTAGGAATGGAATGATTCAAAGACTCGTTACTGGGTGAATCAGTCTCTTTTCGCCCGGCTAAAAATAAAAGATGCGCTCACAGGAATCGGGAGGTAATTTTAATTTTACAAGTATCTGATTCTGGAATTGATTTGGATTCCCAGCCCTACATATTACACACACTCCCGCTGCCGCCGCCGCCGAGGAACCAGGGCAGTTTCTCGCTCTGGCTCAGTCTATCGTATCGTACCGGTGCTAGTAGATTCCTGCACTGTAATAAGCGACCCGGTCTGCGGCTGCCTGACGCTAGCCTTTCTGTTCTCTGCTAATATCCTAACGGGGTTCCTGCGGCTCTAGCCGAGGTCAAGAGCGGGCAGGAACACGCTTCTCCCTGAATGTAAACCCATCAGCAAAAACAGCACTTCCAAAAGATCTCCATCATTAAACAGCTTATGTTTTGAATATCTGTGCTCAGAAACACTAGAATCTGTAAATAACTGTTACTGTATCTTCTGAACACGCTGTTCTTCCTCAGTATTTCCTCTTGTTTTCCAGCGCAAATGTTTTTGAAAATCAAGTGACAGGAGAAGCAAAGTGTGTTGGAGTAACACGTCACCCTACACGGTCAAATCACTTTCAGGTTGCTATTAAAGTAACATTTCCTTTAAATTTACAGGAAAATATGTGAGTTGCTTTTTCAAATAAGCCACTAAAGTGCAGCCTGATTATTATTCACTTCACTTTTGGTGTGCACAGTAAAAAAACAAGCAAGTTGAAGTGTGCAGGTGACAAAAAGTAACGCAAAAGTAAGAATATATTGCTTTATATAAAGAGTAACTAATACAATTACTTTTATAAGTAACTTTCTCCAACGCTGAAAGTGACCAAATAAAAAAAACTAATTGGTTTATGATTAAGGGGGTGTTTTGGTCGTTTATACATTAACAGTGTTTAGGGGGCGTGCAAACAAACTTTTAAAATGGGTTTCAGAGTGCAAGTTTTAAGAAATCTCTCTCTGTAAACTACTGAAGCATGTAAAAGTTTGGTTTCTATCACCAGCTAGTCATTTGACGGATCTGTGTGGATGCTGATGAACAAACACCCGCTGATGGGCTCAGAAAAACACTTCGTTCTTCAGGAGCTCTGTTTCCATCCAGACTCAGAAAGTAGAATATTGCATAAAACACTTGAGCGTGATGTAATGTTTTAATGCCATGTGTTCTAAAGAAACGACTGTAATCTCCTGAGAAACGCACAAAATAGCAATAAAAATGGAAGTTCCTGCAGTACGGGACACTTTTTTTCCTAAATGACTTTTGTCTACAGATTGCGCGGGCAATTGTGATGTCATGTTCAAAAGCCTGATCACATGATCTGTTGAGGTGGTCACATGACTTATTTTGCCACACATTGAGGAATTTATTCTCATTGTAGTTAATGCACATGTCTTCTTTTTTATAAACCGATCCTCCTCGATCGAGTTTTTAATGCACATTTTAATATGTTATGCACATCTCAGCATTTCCATCCTGGGTTTTATGCAATATTCCAAAATTTGCATGAAAACATGATGGAAGCTTCTTGTTTTCTCAAAGACTTTGCATCTCCAGTAAAGGCATCTTAATTTAAATGTTTAGATATTTGTACTGGGAAACGAAACAGAAATACTGAGGAAGAGATTAATTTTTTTTGCAGTGCATGCAGCCTTTATGAATTCAAGACGCTCTGCTCTGATTCCAGACCTTTGTAAGATTGAATGCAGACCTTGGCGAGACCCGCAGGAACCCTGTCCATGTCATTTAAGTGTGTCTATACTGTAACCGTGTCACTTTTTTACTCGCGAACGCATTTGTAAACTAGAGGACCCCTGGAACAGAGGGGTTTGTAATGGTGCTTCTTATAATGACCAACTACTTGTAAACTGTGTTTCTGTGACTCGATCCATATGCACTGAGGTCTGACGGCCACACACACACACACACACACACACACCTGTGGCCTCCGGCGATGAGAACGCCGCCTCTGCCGTCTGTACGACCACGTTCTGTCCTGTCTTCACACTCGTGAGGGGTTAGATGTACATTCACAATAAAAACATATTTTTGGTTGTACAGGCGAGCGCTGGCCTTCTTTCAGAGCGACCTCTGAACTCCACCGGCTTTGAGAATGAAACAGTTGAGATTTACTGTTTTTGAATCATTCAGCTGATCTCCACTTTCAGCTGTAGCTTAGCATACATCAGTGAATCTTATTAGACTGTTAGCATCACGATATAGATAGAGATATTCTTTATAAAGTTATGTCTTGTCCACGCCCTCCTAAAACGACTCGTTTAAACACGCCTCCACTTCTCTACGTCACGGAGTGGGTTTATTTTCAAAGAAAGAAGGCGGAGCTATGATTGTGTGTGTAGTGTTGTTCTGGAGACGCTGTGTGTCG
>JAUCMS010000034.1:12520599-12557550 GCA_032357445.1 Enteromius radiatus
TTTGTACAAATCGAGCCGTTTCAGGAGGCGGGGCTTAGAGGAGAAACAATAATGTACAGTATGTGGAAAATAATGTGTTTTGAAAACACATAAACACACTGCATCAAATACACAAAATAATGTTCTTTTTAGCAACATCATATGACCCCTTTCACCAGGAAAAATATCGAGAAAACTGCTGATTTTTGATTGTGATGCTAACGGTCTAATCGTATTTAATGATGCTAAGCTAAGCTAGACCCGGAGATCAGCAGAACGGATTAAAAAAAAGTAAAATTCAACTCTTTAACTCTAGAAGAGCTGGAAAATGAGCCTTTTTTTTTAAAAGTGTTGTGTTCCTTTAAAAAGGAATGATTAATTAGACAAAATATATTACAAGAAAGTTTGTTTTTTATGAGTATCACATGATCCATCAGGCTTTTTACGGTTATATAATAAGAATATTAATCAAAAACAGCTCTTATTCAAAAAATTAGCTGCAGAAATCATTTTGTAAAAATCTTTAAATGTGATACACAATTAAAAGCTTATTTGTTAAAAATAATTTTTAATTTTTTTTAGCATTTTTAATTAGATAAAAATATATTTATTATAAAGTGAGTACACACTCAGTCTTTGACGGGTCGCTGTCACGTGACCTTCTCTGAGGCGCAGGACAGATGAAGAGAAGAAAAGGCAGTGTCCAGGTGAACTGAGAGACCAGGGTAAGATTCTTAATTTATTCTTCTTTGTGAGTCATTAAACATTTGTTGCTTAATAAAGCTAAGTGATTAATATCAGTTCATTTCTGTAGCTCTACTGGTCAAAACAACAAAAGAAATGTTGATTTACATTTGAGACAAGCTTAGAAGATAGGACACAAACTACTGAAAATTCCTGTTTTTGAATTTAAAATAGTCTATTTAAGTAGTTGAAAATTAACTTTTTAAAATGTTATTATAGTGATTTTATAATGTGTACATACAAATCTATAATCAAAACGTGAGAAGAATTATATTACGGAGCGGAAATGTGAGATTGAGTGCCATCTAGTGGTCAGAATGAGAATGACATTTAAATAGCATTTGTTTTTCTTCCAGGTGAAATATTAGCAGAAATCTTCCCCTGAACACATGAATCATCGCTTTAAAATTAAAAATGTTCTTTTACGCGAGGTGATCTCATTTTATATCAAATATACAACAGTATCAATAACTTTGAAGCAAATGAAGCTAGTTAGTGTTGAGGGCTAGAATACACCGATCTTACACAGATAATCAGATTAAATCATCTAAATACCACTCTATATCTCTCATGTGTCTCAGTGAAATGAGATTGAGATGATCAGATTGTTCTAGAAAATCAAGTAAAGCTGAGCTGCTTCAGTCCAGAAAGAGCTCATCTGGAGTTACTCTGACGCTTCATCAAAACCAGTCCAGATCTGAGTATAATTACACTAAAAGAGCTTTTACTGATAAAACACTCTGAACTATCGGATGAGAGTACACACGAGGAGACTGAATGAAAACTCATGTTTGAGATGGTTGATGCTTTCATGAGCTCTCCTGTAGCGCCACCCAGCGGCTCTTTGTGGGTTTAACCCTTATGCTGCTGGAAGTTCTTTACAAAACATTGCGTTTCTGGTCAAAAACAAGCTATTACAAAAAATGTAGATCTTTTATGCCACATCACCAAATACTGGATTCAAGCTAACCAAAGGCCACGTCAATCTAAACATATTCTACTTGGTTTTAATCTTAACTAAACCTGTGCTAACTGAAAGAATACAAGTTCATCCAATACTGAATCCAAAATGTGTTCTTAACTACAGCCTAACATGAAGTTTAGAAGCAGTTTTTGTAGATTTTTTTCACATACACGCGTGTTTTACTGGAGAAAAACGTCCAAATGACCAGAGAACAACATGAGGGTTAAAGGATAGAAACCCTGCTCTACATTTGAGAATATGCCTAATTAAGTGGTCAATAAACAAAGTACAAATTCAAAAAACAAATAATATTAAAAGCACGTTTTGCATAAAGAACTGTTTATTTCACTGAGAGAACATGTCATTAAATGACTCCTTGAAACGAACATTTTACAAGATTAAACTTTACATTTTATTACAACATGAAGATTCGTCACAGTAACAGGTTCAGTTGGTGCCGGTGGATCCGAATCCTCCCGCTCCTCTCTCCGTCTCATCCAGAGTCTGAAACAGGAAGACACGATGTGAACACAGCAGACATCACTAACGAGCGAAGAGTTAACGAGAGCGGCGTTTACCTGGAGCTCCTGCAGCTCTGGGTAACAGACTCTCTCACAGATCAGCTGAGCGACGCGGTCACCTTTCTTCACTGAAAACATACAAATCATTCAGTCTCCTCAAACTCAAATACTGCCTTCCTGCTCATTTAAACACTCTGGAGCACACACAATTTTGATTATTAAGTCAAGATCAAGTTTCAAGGAGATATTTAGTAAATTGCCTACAATAAATATATCAAAACATCATATTTATTAGTAATATGCATTACTAAGAACGTAATTTGGACACCTTTAAAGGTGATTTTCTCAATATTTAGATATTTTGTGCTTGAAACAATGTTTTTTTTTGCAGTGCATGCAATATTGCATATCATGAACGCTCTGATTTAAGATCTTTTTAGGAAGCATGAATCCAGACGGCGATCTCACCTTCAAACGGCTCTTTGTTGAAGTTAAAGAGCACGACTCCCAGATTGCCCCTGTAGTCCTCATCCACCACGCCAGCTGGAGTCACACACACACGTCACATCACAGCAAAACATTGGGTCGTTGTTAATGTGACGGACGAGAGACTTACCTCCAACATCGATGAAGTGCTTCACGGCGAGCCCCGAGCGAGGAGCTGCAACACAGGAGCGTTTAGTGAAGACACACACACACACACACACACACACACACACACTCCTGTAGTCCTCACTCACCGACTCGACCGTAGTATCCGTGTGGAACCGCAATCTGGATGTCCGTCTTCACCAGAGCTTTATCCATCGGCCCGATGCTGTAGTCATACGCACTGAAACACACACACACCCCCTGAACATCACAGGATTAAGATGCACTGGAGAAATATGCTTTAATCTGAACAGAAGCAGTGCTGCATGCGTGTGAAGAACACTGCATCTGACCACAGCGCAGTAAACACCATGGTAAATACTAGAATTGTGTTTTCTAGAGGACAAAGAGCATAGTAACGAGAATAATGTGGCTACAAGGTAACAGCTCCAACCGGAAATGAACAATACAATTTCATTTCTACTTATTAGATTGTGTTTTATTAATTAACGTGTACACCTACTCCAACACTATATTTAATATTTAACTATGTGCAGAGCAGCACGCATGCGCAGAATGCTGTCTCTAATTACAGCATGCACTAAAGCAGCAGTAGATAACGTTTTCTGCAGGTTAAAACATTAATGCAGGAATAAGATTGAAAAGGCCATAATGAAGAGAGAAACGGTGTTGATCTGTCAGAGTCTCACCTGTACAGATCGAATCCCGCGGCTCGGTTCGATCCTCGGCTCGGTGTCGTGGCGTGTTCTGTCAGCTTGGCGAATTTGAGCACCTGCGGTTCTTCGTGTCCGCTCTTGCATCTCTTCTGCGGAGAAACCGCTTCTGTAACTTCAGAACAGGGCATTTTACTGACGAGCAGCACGACAGAGAGAGGGACGAGTCTGTGAGGGGACTGAATGACTGAATAAAGCGCCAAATGCTTTCATTCGAATACGGCGGGAAACGCTCGGTGCTGCGCAGTGTTGCCAAGTCCGCGGTTTTCACCTCCCTCGCGGAATTGGGACACTTTAGTATTGCCACGATCTGATATTTATCTCATGAAATGCGAATTTGAATAAGGGTTAGGAAAAAAAGAGAGAAAGAAACATGCTTAGCGTACCCCCGGGACCCCCTCGAAACGCGAGTGGTTTAGTTTTGAGTAGCATTTGCGCGGGTTTTGTTGTTAAAACCTGGCAACCCTGGTGCTGCGTGAACAGAGGACGCTTTATTAAATCTGGAATTTATTAAAAAAATAAATCAGTCATTGTTAAACTAGATGATCCCTTGTGGCGACCTCTAATCATAAGAAACCGAAATATAGGCTATATCTTTATGTACTACTACCTTTCCTTGTCAGTGTTAGATAGATATATCACACCTAAGCAGTGGTAAATCACAATTTTTATTCATAAAATAACCTGGACGTTATGAAGAGTTAAATGTGATTCTGTAATCTCCACTGCTGAAGTGTAGCGGAAGTGATATCACAGAGCCCCGCGCTGGCGTCCGTTATTAACGGTTATTTCTCGGTGTGTGTTGTTATAGAGCTGCTGACCTCCAGCACCGCGTCCGAGACCGAATCCGTTTAAACCGCGAACAGCAGCCACAGACACGCGCCAAATCAACATCTTCTACAGTAAGTTATTCCGCCATGTTTATTGCTGTTTGCATTCTGGGAGTTGTAGTTTTTGTGCGGTGTAGTTCTCTGAGGGTTCAACTCACCGTCCATCGCGTATTTGTGAAAGAATCCGTTCCGTTGATTCAGAACCAATTAAACGGCGTTAATCGGTACATACAGAGAGAAAAAAACTCTTCACGACCGTGGCTTCAGCGTTAAATACTCAGGTGAAATTAATTACTTAAGGTAATGACCCTGATCTGAAGAACATCCGGCTAACGTTACAAAACACCTGCTATCTGAGGAATATTCGTACAAACGCGTTATTTCTATTCACAGTTCGTTTGAAGTATTCTGTTGTTGGTTTGAACCCGTCATTTCCTTTAAAGTGCAATTACTGTTACTGCTTTAAATCACAATAAATTAACCAGAAACATCGCATTCAAAGGGTGACAGAACTTTTATAACATTCCGTTTTGTTTGAAGTACAAACTGAAAATAGTTTAAAACTAGCACGAGGAAATTACAAACCACTTCATTTTTCAAAAACTGATTTATTTACTGTGAGAAATAAAGTTTTGTCATTGAAAATGAATATAACATGAAATATTTCCAGACAATCTTTCCCAGTACCACAGTAACATAAATAGGATAATAATTGCCTTTAATTAATATATTTACAAATGTATAACTATACTTGACAAACATAAGATATTTTAATGTATCACTTTGAATAATTTGACGCTAAAGTGCTTTTATACCGTTACAGAGATCTAGTGTGTGTCCAGTAGAGGGCAGTATAGAGTCACAGTGGACACTAACATACTACATACTGTGTTACTGGTGTTTTTTTGATGAATAGAAAGCTTTACAAAATTACATTTAAATCTAAATTTATCTGAAATTTAAATCAACATTATAAATGTAAATGTGACGGGTGTGTGTGTTCTCTTCAGGAGTAGAAGGTCAGCACGCTCTGGTGGTTTCCTCGTATCAGGATGGTTGGCGGTAGATTTTTGGTGAGCGCCTCCAGCCAGGCCATGTACAGATGATCAGAGACGGAGCCTTTACGAGCGATGGGCAAGCTCCTGTAACACACACACACACACACGCACGAGTCACATGATCATGCACTGACACACACACACACACACACACATATACAGTGTTGATGAGGATGTGACTTACACCAGGACGAGTTTGGCTGCTCTCGAGCTCTCCTGAAGAAGCTCATTAAGACGCACTTGCATCATCGTCTGAGGAGAGTAAACACAGACACTTGTCTAACACACTCCTGTCATCCATCTTTGATCTGATTTCAATTAAATACATTAAGAGTCAAACAGTTTTTTATGTATTTGATCAAAAATGCAGTAAAAATGAATATTATTACAGTTTAAAGCAGCTGTTTTCTGTGTGAATCTGTGTTAAAGTGTCAGAAATACATTACACTGTAGCACATACTCACAGCTGCTTTAAACTGTAATAATATTTCACAATTTCTACAGTATTTTGGTCAAATAAATGCATCCTCAGAGAGCCGAAGAGACTGTGTATAATTATTACACACATTTATTAACTGCTGTGGCAGCTTTGGCTTTACATGTTCTACTTTTTAATGAGCAGTCACAAGCTCCTCTTCTTGTGCAAGGGGTTGTGGGTAATGTTAGCCTGATTCAGACTCCCAGAAGTGCTTTCGTGTCTCTACCTTTTCCTCAAAGGCGTCCAGCTCGGCGTCTGTGATCTTCCAGGGATGTTCTTTCCTCAGAGCTTCAGCCTGCGACGTCTCCTTTGATCCCTCGTGCATCCGGAAGGGCTCGATCATGTCCTCGAACAGTTTCCAGCTAGCACACACACACACACACACACACACACACACACACACAGTGAGTGAGTGCATTCAGAGCACGTGGAGCGTGTCAGTGAATGAAATGAGGATTAATTGCGTGTGCTTTTCATTCGCACCTCTCTGCACTGGGCCTGACGTTGATGTCTGCGATCACTGTGATGTCGGCACATTTGATCCTGAACTTCTTCAGGAGGTCCTGCATTCTGAGAAAAACACACAGGTTACTAGTCAGGTGACTTTGGAAATGTAATAGATTACAGATTACAAGTTACTCTGTTTAAAATGAATCAACGCTCGTTACGCTAAGAATCTCTCATCAGTTGAATTATAATATTTTAGTCATTTTAAAGTGATAACAGTTACATTTTTGATGCAATTAAATTAAATGACATAATTCTGTTACATGTAACTAGTTACTCCCCAGCACTGGATACTAGTCAGCAGGTGTTAGTTTAGTTAGTTTGAGTTTCTGTGTTTTCTGACGTACTCCTTTTTGTCCTGTTCGATGCGCTCAGGCTGCCCGGCGATGAAGATCCTGAGTTTACAGTCCTTCCATTTCTTCCTCGTGGTCAGAATATGAGGCAGGAGAAGCGTGAGACCTGCAGAAGAACAAGAAGAAGAAGCATCATCACACTTCAGGTCTGAGAGAAGAGAAGACGTCAGGATTAGCGCTCACCTCCGTCATCAAACAGCCACCAAACGTCAATCGTCCCTTTGCTCTGTTTCTTCTTGAACTGGCTGCTGGCCTCCACCAGACGCTGGTTCATCTTGGCCAGATCTGAAGTCTGAGGAACATCCAGAGAAACTGAGGAAGAAAAGCAAAAGCTCTCAGCTCTCCTCCAACAGGTGATGTTTAGGATTAAAATCCAGAATGGGTTTAGTATTAATCTGTGTGGATTTCTTCACACAAAATCCATGCCAAAAATATCATAATTTGACTGAGAAAGATCCAAAATATTAAATCAAGTAACATCTGCCCTCAAATTATGTTTTTCATTCACGTTTTAAATTATTGTAACTAACTGGTGTTCAATGTGCAAGATATTGTGTGTTTATTATTTAGAATAATATATTTATTTATCTTGAGGAAGGCTTTGTTCTAAAAGTGTTCTTTTAATACTATAGCTCACTAAAACCATTAAAAAATTGTAGCTTCAAATAAAATAATTGTTTTCTGAAATAAGGAAAATAAAAACACTATTATAATTAAAACAGAACCATTATTTGGTTTACCTTTTTTGTTCATTGAAATAAAACAAACAAACATTTCCTATAATATATATACTAATTATTTTACTTATTTAGTATGTGATGCACTAAATTCACAAAATATAGCATAGATATGTATACATATAAAAAATAAATAAAACTATATAAACATAAAAATGCAATCTAAAAAAAAAATAATAATAATTCAAACTATTGGTAAAAACTATAATATTATCTCTTCTGAGTGAAAATAGCATGTGCTTTGTTTTTTAATAAACAAATATTTTATTAAATTAATATATTGCTCTTGACATTTTGTTGTCTAATTTCAATACACAAATCTTTAATTGTGGCTCAAGTGTATGTTTGTAGCCACTATAAGTGCTTTATTAGACCGCAGTGATTAGAGACATCAGCACACAAGACCAACAAATTAGTGTTTAATGAGTCGTCAGGAATACGAGCGGCTGCTAAATGACACGTGACCCAGTGATTGGATCTGTTTGAGAAGAGGCAGTAAAGATGAAGATAATGGTGAATGCAGACCTGAGTCTGCAGCGTTCGAGCCCATTAAGACGCTCTGTCCTATTAAAAAGCTTCACGTCCGAGAAGTGGAGCGGGCGAGACAGTGAGTTTGGAGTTCAGGGCTCTGCGCTCCGTGAGACCAGACTATTAGATTATAACAGCACAGACGGTTTTACAGAGGCACATTTAATCAGCTTTTATTAGAGCTCTGGAGCTCGGGCCTGATGGATGCGCTCGCAGAGCATCTTCAACTGGCATTCATCTGATGCATTGTGTTCAGAGCTAAAAGCTATGATAAGTCTTTCAGAGAGAGAGAGAGAGAACGAGCGGCCGTACCCTTGCTGGTCAGCTCTTTTTTGGAGTTTTTCTTGGACCTGTTGAAGAACCCTTTTCCATGTGGCTGAAAATCATTCTCCTCCATCTCCAGAGCCTGCTGCTCCAAGATCATGCGCTCCATCTCCTCTGACAATCACACAGCATTTCATATTCACCATTTAGTCTCAGCAATGGAAGTGAATGGGTGCCGTCAGAACGAGAGTCTGATAAAAACATCCCAATAATCCACAGCACTCCAGTCCATCAGTTAACATCTGGAGAAGATCAAACTAATCCAGCGTTAAGATGTTTTTAACTCAGATACGAGTCTATAATAACTCTTCCTGCAGGTCTGAATCAGGAGAGAAATCTGCACAGATCAAGCCAAAACGGCTTTAAACAAATAAAATCACAAGGTTTTGATCTGAGAGACAACTTTTTCACTGGAGGAAGAGTTATTATGGATAGTTTGGAGTCTTATTCTGACGGCACCCATTCACTGCAGAGCGTCCATTTCTCCAGATCTGATGAAGATCCGAAACTTGGATTAATTTAAATGGTACTTGTCCTTTAAATCATCTGATATACCGATCACGTCTGTAACTCATCAGTTTTTATTTGAGCAGTAAGTTACCTTCTGCTTTGAGGATGTGAGAGATGTCCATCCCCTGACTGATTCTCAGTACCACAATCCCATGCTCGAAATCAAACGCATCACTGCAGAGAGAACAGAAGCGTGTGTGTGTGTGTGTGTGTGTGTGAGAGAGACAGCAGGTGATTCATAAAGACAGTTCGAGGACTCACTGCAGAATTCCCACGTAGCTTTGAACTTCCTGTGGTTTGGCGATTCTCCAATCACGCTTGAATCCCAACATCACTGTGTTAGGCTTCATCCTGCCGAGTCCTGATGCCTACACACACACACACATGCAATATTTTAGCAGCGTTAAGAGTCTATTTCTATCTATCTACTGTTTATTTATCTATCTATCTGATCTGTCTATCTATCTATATATATATATATACGGTCTCTCTCTCTGTTCAGACTGACCTGCATCAGTGTTTCTGCTCCTCTCTGCAGGTTCTCGCTGGCCACAGGTGTGTAAAAGGCTTTGCGTTTCTGCTTGTTCAGCCACTGCTGGTTCTGTTGAACGGCAGCGCTCATGTCCTGCAGATTCTTATCACGCGCACCCTAAAACACACACACCGTCTGCTTGATAAAACATGATTTAATTACAAGCTCAAGACGGACAGAATCCCGCAGGAAGCCCTGGTGTGTGGAGATCCGTTTGTGTTTGTTTGAGGAGAACGAGAACATCTGCTTACCGCAAACACTTCGCAAGTCAGACACAGCCCATAATTCTTAGTGAAGGAATGTGCCAGGTCCAGCAGCGCCGGTCTGCATCTGGGCGATCCTGTCATCACGAGACACTTGGGCCTGCAACGGAACGAGAGGAGAGTAACTCTGAGAACCTAATCTGCTTTAAACACACGCTTATCTGCTTTGACCTGAGCGCACCTGAAGTTCTTGATGTGTTCGTCCACTGTAGATAAAGTCAGAGCGTTGTTCACAGCGTTTATGAAGGTCACGGCTTGAGTGGACGAACCCCAGTTCACGTCTGAGAGAAGCAGGAGACATCAGGTGTTCTGATCATTCATGCTTGGGTTTTGTTTTTATATCATGATGTCTCTCTGCTTGTTTTTCCCAGGAGTGACTGTATCTGCGCTCTCACCTGGCTTCTTCACAGTAACGTAAATATAGAGGAAGAGCTCGATGCCGTAAGTGAGCAGTGCCGCCCACCAGTTAATGACGAACATCACGGCGCAGCAGAGAACGGCTCCGAACAGAGACAGCCACATGTTATAGTACTTATACGCCGGCCTCCAGCCTGCACACACACTTCAGAGACTTTAACTAGTGCCATTATATATGAGCAAAGTTTTTCCAAAACCTCACGAGATGCATTGACAGCATGTAAAAACAAAACAAATATGCAGCATCTTCAGCCATTTATGAGGAAATCACTAAATGGCAAGATGAAAGTATTTTCTACAGTATATGAAATATCTAAACATTCTTAAATGAATTACTTAGAATATTAAATCTCGTTGAAAAAAAAGTCTTGCTTGAGAAGAAAATAATAATATGTTGCTTTTTTTTAAACTATGAATTCAATTTTCTTACCCCATTGACAGCAAATATTTATGGAAGATCCAAAAACAAAAGCAGTTGCAATGTTAAATTTCACAATTTGTGCAATTACGACTTCTTTTCTTTGCAATTCTGAGAAAAAAGATCCTCACAATCCTAAAGTTATAATGCAAAATTGCAACTTTATATTAAGCAATATTAAGAAAAAAGGCATTATATCACACAATTACAAGAAAAAAACATTGTGTAATTGCGAGAAAAAAGAAAAGAAAGAAAGAGATAAAATAGTCGCTATTACTTTTGTGCTTCCACAAATATTTTTAGTGTTTAAGCATGAAGTCACTTAACTTTTATTTATTTTTCACCAAGCAAGACTTAATATTTTAAGTAATTTGACGAGTTATATTTCCTGGTATAAAGCGTTTAGATATCTGTGCTGGAAAACAGCATAAAAGGTGTATTTCTTGCAGTGTTTGTAGACAGCTAACTGGGTTCTGGAACAGATTGAGTGTGTGTGTGTGTGTGTGTGTGTGTAAGTCTAGACAGGACCTGGGGATTTGGCGTATGACGCGTGGAAGCAGGAAAAATTGATGAGGGCGTATGAGGCCAGGAAGAAGTTGGAGATGATGGGAGCGATGGTGTTGAGCTCAGCTGAGACACAAACAAGCGCTGTTACACGATCACGTCTGGTACATGAACTCATTCGATCACTGTTATATTTACCGATGAGGATGAAGGCTACGGCGATGAAGAACGTCAGAATGTATCCTCTGATCGGCTCGTTGTTTTTCCCGTGACCTTTGGCGAAGAACTTGAGGGCTTTGTAGATGTTGTCCTTGCATAGAGCCTGCAAATGGAGTCACGTTTAAAATCTGCGTTGTGCCGGGAGAAACTGGACTTTTAAGAGCTTCTTTACAATGTACTCCAGTCTTTTATTGTGTTTTGAGATTGTCCTATAAACGTCTGTAGCTGATCAGGTATTTACTGGGTTTAAATGTTGCGTGTGAACTCTGACCTGGAAGACTTTGGGCGCGCTCACTAGAGACGCAAGAGCTGAAGAAAGCGTAGCTGAGAAGGTCCCCGCCGTGATGAGAGGTCCAAACCCAGACACCAGAGTCATTACCTACACAAACACACAGGAACCAGTGCTGGGGAAAGTTACTTTTCAAAGGAATGCATTACAATATTGCGTTATTCCCTAAAAAAGTAACTTACTTTTTACGGAAAGCAATGAGTTATGTTACTTTTACGTTACTTTTTTTAATCTGGATTTGGCTAGTTTTTAGTAACTTCATCCATCATTCTCATAAGTTTCATCTATGCACTTAAAGTCATTATGTTCTTTCACCTGGAAGTTGTTCATGAGGCCGTAGTTGCATTTGGTGGTTTGGCAGATTGAGAAGTCGTAGCCCTGATCGCAGGCCGAGGAGAAGTTACAGCTCGAACCCAGTTTAATAGTATCATTGCGGTTCCCCGTCGCGTCTCGAACGACTGTCACAGCTGCAGAGAATCAGCGCAGGCGTTTTGTTAGACATCCAGACTGACACTAGAGCCATTTCAGTGTGTTCAGCACTCACAAACAACCAGAGCGATGCCCAGGTACGTCAATCCCGTGATGAAGATGGCCAGCAGCGTTCCTTTGGGAAGAGCTGCCTGAGGGTCCTGAAAAATCAGAGGCGTTCGTGTGTGAAGATGTTGAGCCAGCTTCCGACTGCACACTCATTTCAGATTAGACAAGTGCCAGACACTCTCTTACTTTCAGATCTCCAGAGATATTGGCTCCAGCCAGAATCCCAGTGGCTGCCGGGAAGAAGATGGCAAAAACTGAGAAGAACGTTTCTCCATCTCGGAAGTCCGGGAGAAAGTTTTCCTTCGCGATGGATTCTGTTTGAGGCAGAGATGAGATGTGTTTGACATCTGCTTTATTTTCTGGTTTCACCTTATTTTGATTGACCCTTGAACACATTCTGTTGACCACCTACATACCTGCTAACTCTCATTAGAGTACTAGTGGAGTATTAGTAGACTGGCAGGGTCAAGGTCATCACACACCGAGTAATAAATACAGCCCAATGTTGTGTCAATCACGTTTAAACACTGCCTCCCAAACTTTTTTCTTTGTTTAGAGTGGGTAACAATAAATTATTATAAACGGCTGTTCTTGGTTTTTTTGTGGAAGGTTAGTAACAACAAAAACTGTAAGGGGTCATTCATGTCAGGGACGGATTATAGTTCGGTTGGGCCCCTGGGCAAAGCATTTGCGTGGGCCCCTTGGACGGCACAAAGTTCGCAAAGCGTTTGTGTCAGCCCCTGGGCGAAACCTCTACGCAACGTTGCCGCAACGCATGTGTTGCCTCCTGAACGACACCTTTGCACAACGTTGCAGCAACGGATGCAGTGACACCCTCTGGCAACGTGCGTATGGACGCACCGTGGGCTCCTGACAGGGCGTCTGCGGGCCCCCTGCACACCTAGGGCCCCGCTGGCCGGGTCGGTAGTCCTGATTCATGTGGAATCCATTTTTCCAATTTAAACTACTAGGAATGTGTGGAATTCCAATAGCAAAGTCTACGCTTTTTAAAGAAATTTAACTTCTTTTAACTGGAACGCCACATTTTTAGGACACTGTTTCATGCATGAAAAACCACGATGAAAAAGCAGTGCTGTAGAATGTGAAAGATGTTCTTTGTGATGGCTTTCAACACACATTTAGGATTTCATTACGACAGTGCCAGTCGAAATCTGGGGGTTGTTTATATTCCTGATGCTTGCGTTTCTGGAGTCTCACCTCGATAGTTAAAGAAGCCTTTGGAGCGCTTGTCTTGTGTGGAGGGAATCACTGTTCCCACAAATACATTGGCGATGGCTATCAGCAAGATCACCAGCAGAGCGACCTGAGCCTGTAGACAGAGAGAGAAGGTCCTCGATCTGCTGTCACGCTTGAAAACTCAATCCCAGCATGCCCCTGGCCTTACCTTGGCCTCCCACTCCATCCCCGCCACAGTGATACCCATCAACAGAACCACCGTTATACAGCCGATGATCCTGATGTCGTTCACCGGATCCACTATCAGAGCGTTGCTTTCCTGGACAGAGCAGATAGATGAGTCCTCCTGAACCAACTTAGATTTTGTCATTTTTCTGGGTTCATACCTTGAGAAGCTCCACCACAGTTTCAGCAAACCCCACGACATACATGGCGACGGCCACAGCGTTGGCGAACGCAAAGATCAGACCGATGGAGCCACCGAATTCAGGTCCCAGACTGCGGGAAATCAGATAATACGCTCCACCTAGAGCCCAAACACACTCCATGAGATCAGAGGAAGACCTGCTTTAGCTGCTGTGCTCGTTAGAAGTGCGCTTTACCTCCTCGTACCACACCGTTGGTGCATATAGCCGACATGGACAGACAAGTCACGCTGGTCACCACGATACTCAATAACACCACCACTATCCCCAAACCTGGAACACACAGATGCTTGGACAGGTAACAGCAGAACATCTTTATGATTTAATATGAGCTTGAATGCATCAGATGAGCCATTTTAATAAATAATGACTTGCATTTACTCTTTTAGCAGATGCTTTTATCCGAAACGGACAACAGAAGCAATCAAAACCAACTAAAGAGCAATGATGTGTAAGTGCTGCGATAAGTCTCAGTTAGCCTAACTGAGCAAGGGTCTTTTTAATCAAATATATGTAGACAGAATAGAAATAAAAGAAGAGGGAGAATTAGTGTTAGAGGGTCTTTTTAATAAAAACATGTCAAGAGAATAGAGAACGCTAGCATTAGAGAGGCATTTTTATAATAAATAACAAGAAAACTAGTTTGGAGAGAAATAAAATCATGTCCATTTCCACTGATGTCTGGTTTATTAGGATCGGACAATTTTAGAAAGTCTGGAATCTGAGAGTGCAAAATAAAATCATCTTTAAAGTTGTTCAAATGAAGTTATTAGCAAAGCATATTACTAATCAAACATGGCGTTTATTTACAATCTTCCTGGAACATGGTGTTTACTTAATATCCTAATGATTTTTGGCATAAAAGTATAATTTTGACTCGTACAGTGTATTGTTGTCTATTTCTACAGATATACGGTACCTGAGCTGCTGCGCTCCAGAGACAGATATATTCAGCGTGAGCATGCTTCAGTTAGTGTGTTTGTTCAGAGCTATAATCAGAGCGCTCATCGCCTGCAGTCACTCACACCTCATAAAATACGTAATGGCGGTGAGTTTCTGATGGCCTGTAATGTGTTTGGCCTGCAGCTCGAGGTGTCTGACTGGAACTGAACTCTTCTCAGAAGATCTGGAGCGTTCTTAGAAGCTCAAACTTCTGACGTGCCATTAGTTCTGCGCCATAAACGGCAGCAGTGACCTTCACTGTGTTCCACACCGCCGCTGACCGAGCACAGCGAGGCTAAACCCTCCTCAGATGTTTCTCCTGAGAACCAGACCCTAGTAATCTCACAGGAGTCTCAGAAGAAGGGTTTCTGAAAGTCATGCCATTAAATGTTGCATGCATTGCAAAAAAAAAAAAGTATCTCTTTTAGTATTTGTCTTGTTTTTCTGCACAAATATCTAAACTTCATCATCTACATATTCATCCTCAAATCCTTGCATTTTTCCCCTGAGGCCAGTCTGTCTTTATATGTACTTTTTGTAAAGTCAGAATTTTTAGACATTGGAAACAAGACTTTTTTTAGTTGTTTTTTTAGAAATTGGTTTTAGAAAATGCTTCAATTTATGTGACTAGAAAGTCTGCAATCAAGTATTAACGCCAAGATTTCTTAAAAACAATGTGCCAAGATCGAACTAAATGGTCAATGTATGTAGTGTTGCTCTTTTATTTATGTCTAGTATGAGAAGAGTCTTTAAGCTGCTTGTCACATGAATTTTTTAGCTGCATACACTTACTGTGTGTCAACAGTTCAGTCACTTGTTTCTATTTCTTCTTAGGAATTCAAGAGTCACCGATACTTCAATCTTCAAAGAGAGCTCTAAACATCTCCAGATGTAGTTCTTTATTGGCAATGACGGTTCAACATCCATGATTCCTCACAGTTAGAAAAATCTTCCTCTAATTATTCACACTAAAAGAGATGTTTTTGTTTGCTTCAATGTTTCTGGAGGAACCAAAAACGTGTCTTCTACCAAAGAAAATTAATTCTGGATCCTTTATTTCGTGGGTTTGTCTGTGCTGAGCCGTGTGTGTGCAGAGTTGAGTTTAGTGTGCTGAATGTAAATGAGCACCTGCTGTGTGTTCAGGGAAGGCTTGTGAAGGTCACAGGATGAACATCTCACCTATTCCCGCTTGTCCGAACACCCATGACAGCCGTATGAACAGCATGACACCCCAGATATTCAGCATGCATCTCACCTGCCGACACACACACACAGTCAGACCGCAGCAGAGCGTGTATGAAGCCAGGTAGGAAAGATGTCAAATAACTCACCAGAACTCCTTTGATCCATCCAAATTTCACCACCCCTCCGGCGTCCTTCTCGTCCAGCGGGATGACCGACTCCACATCGCCCAGCGTCGAGGTGTCCGCTCCATCTCTGTCCTCCACCGGACTGGGAAGATCAAGGCCTCCGTTCTGACCATTAATAGAAAGGTTAGAATTAAACTCTTTGTTTTGGCTAGATAACAAACTAATCTCCATCTAACTGTTTACATGCAGCTCTTATATTATGACATGCTGAGGGGAAAAAATGATATCCTGTGAACACAAATAAAGAACTCATTCACACAACAAATGACTAATAAGTATGCAAGTTTCTCATATGCAAATATATGTGTTTTGATATCGCTGGACAAGTTACACAGCAACTAGCAAAATATGACACTTATTATTAACTTGATAGAAATGATTTGTTCTGTGGTAGTGAGTAGTTGTGTTGTTGTCTTGCAGAAGTGATTTACGCAGACCGTCTGACTGTGAGAAGATGCTCAGAGAAGATCATTTAAAGGGTGACTTGGCAGTTTTTGTTTTCTTGCAATAGAAAATTTAAACAAATGGGATTGGATTGGAAACATTCTGCAAATAAGTTTCTCTGACGTCAGGACTGCGTGCATGCATGCTTCCCAGATCAGCGCAAACTTTTCAGCCCTTGTTTGCATTAATCACCTCGTTTATGGGCAGCAGATCAATGCATTAGCTGCAGAAGATCGTTACTCATAAACCGAGTGCTTCTCTCTCCGGCTTTCTCATTAGGTTGGTTATTGATCTTTGCCTGCGCCGGGTCACCACCGGGCCACCGTAACGTTACAGCAATTAGCCTAAAATCAGCTCAGCAAAGTGCCTATGGTCATGAAGCTCATTGTAATATCACGCATGTGGCGGTGCATGGGGAAGATGGCTCGCCTCACAATGCATCCTCTGTTAAACTGCACAATTTAAATGCAAATACAAATGATCTCGTATCAGACTGAATATTGCTCTTTCCAGGTGTGCCTCACCTTCTGGAAAACATCGTGCAGCTCCTGTATAGAAGGTCTGATGGCTCTGTGACCGCTGATGCTCGCCGCGTTACGATAAAAGTCAACGTTTGGCACCCGGTCCAGGGTGTTGTGCCCAAAAGCACTGACCACAGACGCCCGCACGGCTCGCCGTTCTCCATTGTTGAACCCATTGCCACAAAAAGATGTCTCCTCGTACTGTGGTGGGTCGTCTTTAGATCTCTCAAACCCAGGATTCTCCATCAGAAGGCAGGCTTTGGGGAGTGAACTAAGTCAAAAGAGTACGATAGTTTGAGCTTCCGGATCGGGTCTCTTTCTATGGGCCACAGATGCTCGAGAATCAGCGGTGTTTAGTTTATGTGTTTATGTGAGTCTTTATATAGCCGTGGAACAGGTGGAAGCTGATTGGTCCATCCTCTAGATGCTCCTGATGGGGGTAAAAATGTTCTCGCTCCATCAAAGGTGAAGTGCTTAAAAATTAACAGCATCTACAAAGACCCTGAGAGGTTACGATCATATTGGAAATCCTTTTTGCCAGGTCTTATGAGTTTTGAGCATATCATCGAGTGGATGTGGATGCTGTTATGATGTTATTTTAAAGTGAGTGTTCAGATGCAGGAGATTTTATTGTATTACATAAACCAGTCCTGTGCCAGTTTGTGTAGTATTTTCTGGGCGCGTAGATTTGATTGACACAGTAAACAAACGGGAATCCGCAAACCAAGCAGGTCCGAAGTCCTTTTATAACATCGAATTATCATGAAAAATAACTAGATTGTAAAGATTGCATTATGATGCAGACGTGTGGCGTAGGAGGTGGTCATGTGAAGTGTTTCTCTGTTGATGGGGTTAATGTAAAGCCAGCAATAATGGGAACTTGCTCTGGGCACTTCTGACACATTACTAAAATACTTCCTCATTACCCCTAACTTGTTGTATAATGCTTTTGAAAACTGTCTGGCTGACCTTGGAAAGGTTTCGCTCCAGCGCGGTTAATAGGAAAGGTCACCAAACGAACGGTAGGTGATGTTGTTCTTTGTCTCTCCTTTGATTGGCTGGAGGTGATGTGGGCGTGGCCGCTTGACCCTTGACCTTGAGCCGCGACGCATCCGGGCTGTGATTCTCAGGCCGATTATGTGATGTAAATCAGGTTTGACTCCCTCACAGTCGACTTCAGTTGAGTGTTTTGCTGCTTCTGCCCTTCACCAATCCCCCAGAGAGCCTCCGGTAAAAAGACATAATGTTATCAGTGAGCTTCGTGCTCCATCTGTCTGTGTGTGTGTGTGTGTGTGTGTGTGCGCGCGTACACGCCAAAGGAATCGCTGTTATTAGCACACTGTCTGGAAGCAGTTATCCATCTATATGATTATAGGCAGCCATCACTATGGTTACAGACGCATCCAGGGGTCACTATGCTTACAGACCCTCTCATTCAGGCTGCACTGATATCGACATTTTTACTGTGATAGTTTGACACGTAAGCGCTGCTGATTTCTCAGACGTGCTGTTTGCTTTCTGAGAAAGAGCCACAAACTACTGATTGATTTTTGCTTTACAGACCATATAAAAGAGCATTTACAATCATTTTACTTGCATATTAAAATGCGTTTCTGAGAGCAACTGGAAAAAAGTAAGGGGTGTGAATGCAGATCTGAATGCGAGATTGCGGTGGATTTTGCAGCGTTTGCAAAAGTGAATTTTAGGCCCTTCTGAAACACTAGCGACACACATTTGAGGAGGAACGACCAGAGCAACTTCACGTATCCCGAAGGTAATGCATTGTCCATCTATTTTTCAGCTAAACCTTAAATGCGACCCTGCAGCACAGAATCAGTCATCGGTAGCAGAGGTATATGTGAAGCTAAAATGAGCTATTTTATGCCAAAAATCATTAGGATATTAAGTAAAGATCATGTTCCGTGAGGATATTTTGTACATAACCTACTGTAAATATATAAAAACTTAGTAATATGCATTCCTAAGGACTTCATTTGGACAGGTCTAATGGTGATTTTCACAAATCTTCATATAGCCTATCCTAACAAACCATATTTCAATGGAAACATTAATTGTTCAGCTTTCAGGTGATGTTTAAATCTCAGTATCAAAAAATGTGCCCTTATGATTGATTTTGTGCTCCTGGGTCATTTATTATTGCTGTAAAATGTATTGTTTTTTTCATGTCAATCAGTGTAAAAATGACTGAACTGCACAACAGTGAATGCATTAATCATTTACAGTTAAGACGTGCAACATGATTTTGGAAAGTAAATAGAACTCATTTTGATGTTGCAGGGAAAGAAAGGGCAGCATGAGGAAAAGGTCCAGATCTGTTTTATTCCAGCAGATGAACACAGACCATTGCCCTCCTCATCATCACAAAGAACAGTGGTCTTCATCATCTCACACGCACACACACACGCACACAGACACAAACACAGATCGTCCTGTGAGAGATACGCTACCGTCGCTAAATGAAGGCACAGAAATCCAGTAAGGCAGATTCACAGCACTAGAACACTGGAGATGAGCTACGCTTTCATTGGTGCATCACTCGCATCCCGCTCGCGTTTTTCTGCTGTTGTCATGGTGACACACCCTTCCTCTGTCACACAAACAAACAAACACGGAGGTGGCAAGATGTGTCACAATTTCAGATGTGACATTCAAGAATCTTCACTCTCAGAGTCCTGCAGAGTCTCTGCGCTTCATGTGCAGATGTTTTCATAGGCAGTAAGTGAAGAGAAACCGATTGCTAATATTTGCTAGAAAAACAGACACAGGTCTACAGAGATGTTAGGACTTCACAGCTTCGTACTTTTCAGAAACAGCAGGTTATTTTAGTTCAATTGGCTTCGAAAACCCAGAAGACAGTAAACAGGAGAGCTTGGCCAGGGGAAAAAAAAAATGTTTGCCTGACGCATTGCAAGCATGCGGTCCTTGTACTTCATTACTGAACGAGGTGGAAGCTAGACGGATATCGTGAAAGAAAGGGCCAAATACCCTGTTTACATCCTGGCATTGTCTTGCATGTGTGCCATCTTAATTCAAGTCTTTCTGTACTCTTCCCTGAGATGCCCAGTGGCTAAATGGTGTGACATCATATTCCCAAAACCGGCGTCTTTCTTAGTGCGATGTCGTAACAGCAGTCACAGTGTGTATCGTTTGAATGCATTCTCACATGAGATGCGTTCTGCTACTGTATGTTGTGATTGGTGTAAAGGGTTGCAAAAGGGGCGGGAAATTTCAGGAAACTTTCCAAACGTTTCTGAAAATTCCCAACGGCTTGCAAGCTTCTGAAATGTTCCACCCCTTTGTAACCCTATTGGTATGTGCATGCATCAAGTAGACATCTTTGGCCATTGCATCAACCAAACATGATCTATATCTAGGAAGGTGTGTCAAGTTAAAAATAGTTTCAAGTTAAAAGTCTCGAATTCATCTTGTGTGCATGCCCCCGTATGGTGCAAAGGCGTTATAAGACTCTAGAATGAAGCCATGGACTGGGGGTTTCAGGTAAGAGCATATTCAAACGTCCCTTTTTCCAGGCCCTCCAGTCCGTCTCCCCAGCTGGATGAGGGCATGCTACTGTAGGGGTCCAGCAGGATCCGGAAACACCTGACGATCAACAGGCCGAGAAACACCAGCAACATCCCAACGAACGCAAACGCTGTCTTCTGCTCCAGGCTCAGAGAATAGGCCATGATGTCACTCCCGCTCATGGCCGCGAGGCTGTGGTTATAGTGAAAGCTACACATGTTCCACAACGAGCCCCGTCATCCTGCATGTGTCGGTAGGTTGGCGTCCAGCCTGTGAATGCAGGAGATGCGGAGTTAATTTCCAGATGCAATCAGGCAACAAGCATTTCGTTAATTAGTATGCACAAGAATTATGGGAGAAATGTTTTGAATAGATGCACACTTGTCAGAAGTCTTTAATGAGTGATATGGGCAGTGTTATGCAACAGACAGGATAGGTGTGAATGCAGGACACAGTGAACGCATGCACTGGGAATTCATGCATGCAAATGTCGTCTTCTCTATTAAATCACATTCTTTTGGTGTTTTGTTTGGAGTTCTAAAGATAATGACTACTGAAAAGTTCAAACGCTAGAGAGCCTCTGGCATCATGGCGAGTCTTTAATGCAAACGCTCTCGCTTATATCTTAAGTAAACTGGTGGGACGAAAGATGAAGCCTTGCGGTGTGCATGCAGCCCTCGACTCTCTATTAGTAACCAACAGCATGCGTCCGTTTAATCGCAGGTGATAAGATTTCTCAGCAGCACACACTGCTGCAACAATAAAATGAAGAAAAATGCACTCCCTCAGAATGCGCTGCAGCAAAGAATTGTACTTGAGGAATCTCAGGAGCGGTGGCTTTTGCAGAGTCAGAGATCACAGCACGCGGGAGACATCTTTAATCGGAGTCAGCACATGCAGCGAACGACACCAGGACCTGTTGCATTCCAGCTGCACCTCGAGAGACGATGCTCACAGTCGCGTGTCGCTCGCGATGCAGCGGGAAACTGTTTGAGAGAGCTGGGTGGGTGTGGATGAGCAGCAGGTGGCTGAGGAACGACATGCATCTGAGCTGAAATCCAAATGTGTCTTACCTTCATTTCGGCCTCATTCCGTCAGACCTGTTGTGGGCGGTCAGTCCGCGGTTCCTGCGTTCGCTGTCATAGCCCTCATCACTGCAGAAGAGCGTGTCGAGCCCTGCGCACAGCCAGCAGGAGTTCCACAGGCTCGGCTTGACTGCTCCTGAAAAAAAGATGCTGGCGGGGGGAGCGAGAGGAGAGTCAGAAATCTGCCTCTGAATGCTTCCACAGCCCTGCTGTCGCCTGCGCTTTCTGAGCCGCTCTGTGTGTCCCTGCAAACACACACACACTCTCTCTCTCTCTCTCTGTCTGCTCCTCCGCTCGGCAACCACTTGTTAGTCTTGGCTGGTTTTCTCATGCATGTGCTCTTGCGCTCACCTGTTCTTGTTTATTTGGGTCTCCCTGAAACGTGATGTTCCCAGCAGGCTGAGACGTTGCTGTCGATTAGGTGGGCTGCTGCATCGGTTTCGTTTAACTCAATTAGACCTTGTGCTTAAAGCATCGTTAGATGCTCCAGCATTACTGATGCGGCTCAGTGTGCTTATAAAAGCACAGCCAACGTGCCACCGATTCAGTACCGCAATACAAGATTCTTTACATTATGATAAACATGTGCAGCGCAAGGATCGTTACCAGGTGGTTGCTGAAGTGTAGTGGGTGGAATCAGAGTGTTTGTAGGTGATGGCTAGGGTTTAGTGGGTGGAGTCCGAGTTTTTAGGTGGTTTCTGTCGTTTGTTTTGTTATGCTGCGTTTGTTACTGCCGCGCACCAATCAGGGGTGCGTTTCCCAAAAGCAACCATGGTCGCAAGTTCAGTCGTTACCAGTAGAGTTCAATGGAACTAACGATCATAGTTAGCTAACGAAGCTTTTGGGAAACGTACCCCAGAGCGGTAACCCATAGCAACCGTACCATCGTCTGCCATTGATAAATAGACACTGCCCACTTTTGCCACTGCAGGAAGAATTACCGTTTAGTTTTCGTTAAAAATGTATAAATCTAGGGTGGAGTCAGAGAGATTATATGTGGTTGCTAGGGTATAATGGGTGAAATCAGAGTGTTTGTAGGTGGTGGCTAGGGTTTAGTGGGTGGAGTCTGGGTTTTAGGTGGTTGCTAGGGTGGAGTGGGTGGAGTCAGAGTTTATAGGTGTTTTTTTAGGTATTTTCTTCCTGTCTCTGTGGTTTTCTGGTCCCTCCTTTAATGTGCGTCTGTGGGATTTTTTTTCTGGGATCTTGTACACTTTATTGGCATCATAAAATCAGAACTTGTAATTTATTGCAGTTGTACCATAATTACTCACTGATTTTTAATATATTTCTGTTTCTTTTTCATCATATTCAAAAACTGTTTAATCATTTAAATCAGCATTGCACAACTATTTATTTCTGCTATAGATATTCTCTATAGATATATGCTATTCTTTCTAAGATTAAAAGATTTTTGTAATACAAACAAATCAAATGAATATCTGATTGTTTTATTCACCCATCCTCATTACATAATACAAAAATAAAAACAAAACTTTTTTCACATTTCCGGGTTCATCATAGTTGAGTGAACCTCAAGAGCAGTGAATGGAAGATTATCAGATATATATTTTTTTGCATTCCCAGTTGCAAACAACAACAACAAAACTACACAATAGTGTTTACATGACTTTCAGAAAAAGGAAAAATACATAATTAAAAGGAATGGAAAAAAAGCAATCAGGAGAGAACAATGTCACATTTACCATCCCTTCCATAGACGCTGAATTAGAAACACGTGATGAAATGCATCAGTCTTGTGAAAAGGGTGCAAAACTTGACCTCTAACCTCATTACACAGAGAACAAAAGAACACAAAACTTACACCATGAAATGTTTCTTATTGTTTTGGAATTGCTAGAGGTACAATATTGTACAGAGATGAGTACAATTATAATATTTCATGCGCTTAATACTGAAAATTCCTATTATCAAATCAATAATTTTCATTAAATGCCCGAATGTCAGCAGAAACATAACAAATAGCACAAAAACCACAAAATAACCACAAAATAACAAAACTCTAAAAATATTACACGATGAAATAGTTCGCATTGTTTTGGAGTCGCTGGAGATGCAATATTTTGCCACATCCAGTATGCTCCGTAGTCTCGCGATAGCTGCGTGAGCGAGTCGCGCGCCTGAGAGGAGCAGCAGTGATGGCGGACGCGGAGCTGACGCTGGAGCTCACTGACACCAAACTAGAAGAATCAGGCGATTCTCCCGCTGACGAAGGAGAAGCGGAGCCCCAGCAGACGCAGGAGAACACAAATGGCGTTAAAACGTAATTGAAAGCCCTTTAAAACACAAGTCCTGCATGTGTGGCGTCTATTACGCGCATATTGCTAGCGAGGCCTGTGCGCGAGCGGAGCGCGTTGACAGAGCAAAAGAAGCGCGTTTATTCTCTTCGTTTTGTGTTTATAATGCGTGCATCTGTAGATGTCTGCTCTAGTAGATGGCGCGTATTTTTCTGTCGTTTGTTTGTTTGTTTTGCTGTACTGCGTTTATTAGTAGCGCGCACCAATCAGAGCGGTAACCCATAGCAACCGCGCCATCATCATTCCGTTTAGTTTTCGTTAAAGATTGATCAATCAGTGAACCAACCCGACCCAATGGATCACATCATTACAAAGTCTAAATTGAAGCACAAAAGTATGTGCAATATGGGTTAAAGGTGCATAGACAGTGTTTGATGTGAGTCTTTTTTGATTGGTGGAGATTTTTCTGCTGAATCGTGGGAAATGTAGTTCCCCAGCAGGAATTCCGCTATTAAACATGAGTATTTAAAAATTGTTAAAATAAAGGCTTCAGCAAAAGCAAACGAGTTTATTATTAACAACCTCTGAGATCACATTAGGTCTGTTTTTAGTATTTAAATTTTTTAAAATATCAGTTCCTGGTTCCTTTCATCTATCTAACTGTTGCGATCTGTTTTCATCTTTAGAAAAGCGCTGCTTATAAAGAAAATTCGCAGGATTTAACATTTTTATTTTTTATGGTTTGTAAAAATATTTTGATGAGTTTATTTATTTTATTTTTTTAATGTATAAAATAGTATTTAATGTATAAAAATAAGGAATGTTTATGCTTGTTTTTTTATAATAATAGAAAAAAACAAAAAATATATATATATATACTCACAAAAAATATTTGTTAATATTTTACATTTTACTTTTTTTGTTTTTTTCCAATTGCCAAATTTTAGCAGTACCAATGTTTTTGTTGTTGTTGTTTAATTTGTGGAATGGAGAACAAGTACTACAGGTCAAATAATGTTGGTCCAAGTTTAAAATATAAAAAATAGCCTTAAAGCAGTTGAGTGAACTCAGACATATTTCTCCTTTAAATGTGCTGCTCTGATGCATTTTAGGCACCTAAAGGTAGAAGCATGCACAGTTTTTCTGTTGTGTGTGTGTAATTTGATTGTGTTTCCTCTCTCTCTCTCTCTCTCTCTCTCTCTCTTGTGTGTGTGTGTTTGCAGCGATGCCGAGGACAAACCGGAGCCCAAAGAGAAGAGCCGAAAGTCGCACCGCTACCATCCCTACAAAGAGTGCCACGGCGGCTCCTCGGCGGACAAGAAGGCCGCCCACAGGAACCGGGTGTTCATTAGCAATATCCCTTATGATATGAAGTGGCAGGCTATTAAAGATCTAATGCGCGAGAAAGGTAACCCACGCAGAGGCAGCGCTGCGCCCCGTCCTCTCCCTCTCTCAGCTGTAGCTCGTATCTGTCTCGATCTAGACAAGCGTGTGGCACAGGCCGTTCGAATCTGTTCTGGTGTGAGCAGCTGGTATTTGCTGTAGTCATGATTCACTGTAGTGTTGAAGGATTGTACAGGTGGGTGGCCTTGTGATTTTTCTACCTGTGTAGCATCATAGTGCTAGGTGTGCGTCGAGGTGCCGTTCGAGGAGCGGGTCTCAGGTGTATGTGTGTGTGTGTTACACTGGGCTTTTCTACCTGTAGCGTTGCACCCAGGGCCACTGGTGATTTAAATGCCTTGTTCTCTGTGGTATTTTCCCTTTGTATGTCTCATGTAGTTGGTGAGGTTACATACGTGGAACTCTTTAAGGATGGAGAAGGAAAGTCAAGGGTAAGTGTTGGTGACTCTGCGCTGTCTGCGAGGTTTGAAAGGCCTCCGCAGCATCACTCTCATGTGCTCAGGGCCGGTAGAGCCGATATACTGTCGTACCTTTGACCTCGGGACGGTGTGTTGATGTGTAGCCTTACAGTAAAGCCCATTAAGACGCTGATTCGGATGTCCTATAAATTGGTGGTGACCCGTTTGGCTGGGGTCCATCTGTCTCTCTCACATCTGATGATTGCTTAGGTGTTTTTGATTTGGACTTAACCGACCTACGAGAGTCATCTCTGTCAGGTGTCTTTCCTTAAACCCCTTCCTTCCTTCCTTCATCCATCTGTCTGTCTGATCCCTTCTGTCTCTCTCCTCTCTCTGTCCCGTAACCGTTCCATTCGCCCCGAGCTCATTTGCTTTCATTCGTCCATCTCACCGTAGCCAAATGAAACGCTCCAAACAGCTTGTCACAGTATTAGAGTCATGAGCATGTGCTGTAATTGATCTCTCTGAAGCACTAATGATCAATCAGTCGGTTGTTTCTCTTTGTGCTGAAGTGCTCTGATCTGATGTGATACTGACCAGGTTCTTTCTTGTCGTTCTCTCGTCTCGTCCTCGTTCTTCTGGGACGTGCTCCTGCAGGGCTGCGGGTAAGAACCGCTTAGACTTCATTCATTTACACTGAGCATGTTTTATGTTTGGCAGACACTCGTATAAAGAATCAAGTCGGAGTGATTTATATTTTTAGAAACATTTTAAATTGATTTCTAAGGGGTCATTCAACTTTAAAAAATATTAAGGAATTTTTAAATACTTGAAAAAATATAAAGGAGGTTCATAAACAAGCAAAATAATTATTAAAGTAATATTTAAATAATACAAATATGAAAATAAGGGTTTGTCAATAATGTCAGGTATTTTTGTTTACATTTTCCTAAAAATTCATTGTGAAAAAAAGATCGACAGCAACAACATTATTAAAGTGTTACGTTTTCAGTGCTTAGAAAAATATAAATGATGGTCATGACAAATTATTAACAACAATAATAATAATTAAAGCCATAGTCATAAATATAAATTAAGTTAATGCAATGGAATATTGCCTTCAATTAATAAATTAAAACAATGGAAAGTTGGCTTCAAGTATGTCTTGACAGCAGCGTACAAAATACAGAAAATTATATTTATTTATTTATTTTTTTTCCACAACATTTTAAAAAAGTAATCAGTTGTCAAATAAAGGCACTTAAATGTTTTATAAGCTGCAATAAATCATTATCTACGTTTGTTCCGAGAATTAAACAAGTAATCAGCTATATTAATTTAAATAAAGTCATATTTAAAACCAGAGTAAATACAAATAAATGAAAACAATGGAATGATTCCTGTTTCTTCAGTTTTATATATATATATTTATGTAGAAACCATTATTGTTCATATTTCCAAGCATTATAAAGAGTCGTGTGCTCTGTTATTATCACAGACGGACTGCTTCTCTTCTCTTTCAGGGTGGTTGAGTTCAAAGATGAAGAGTTTGTGAAGAAAGCCATTGAAGTCATGAGCAAACATGATCTGAACGGACGGCCGCTGAACATCAAGGAGGTAAACACACAATTGTTCTGTAGGGATGGCCGATAACTCTTCTTTCGTGTTTGATATGATACCGATAACTCCTTAAAGGCCAGTATCGGGGGTATTCATACCCATACAGTGCTTCTAAACTTTTCAATTAAATTACTAGTAAAACTGGTAATGATACCCAGTGTGTGTGTGTGTGTGTGTGTGTGTGTGTGTGTTTCAGGATCCGGACGGAGAGCATGCGCGCCGCGTCCTGCAGAGATCGGGCCGGATGTACGGAGCAGGTCGAGGGTCAGATGCTGGTCCGGCCGGGATGAACATCCCTCCCTCCATCGCCAATAACCCCAACATCCCTCCAGAGATCATCAGCGCGCTGCAGGCCGGGCGGCTCGGCACCACCGTGTTCGTGGCCAACGTGAGTCTGAACTGGGGCCTTCAGATCACTAAAATACACTAAATAAGGCCTAAAAAGTAGGGATGCAATGCTGTGTTGAATGCTGTGTTTGTGATGTAGTCAAACCGCAGTAATTTCACACTTTGCTTTATTTAGTATAATGTCTGCTAGAATGTAAAAAAATGTTGTTTTGTCATTGCTTTATTTTTTAAGAGCAGAGCAGAACATTCACTTCCTCACTGTATTAGTCTAGTTTTCCAGTTCATATATTCAGATGTCCTTCAATCAAGATACATTTACTGGAGATGCAAAATGATATCTTGTTTTCTGACAAATTATTCATGTTTATGTTTAAAACAAGAACAAATATCTGTCGGTGGGAAATAAAAATGAATTTTCTCTTTGACTTAAGTTGGTTTTTCTGAGCCTTTTGGCAAGTACTACTTCATGTTTTAATTATAAACTCACAAGGTTTCTTCTCCAGTAAATGAGTCATGATTCAAGACAAAAATACTGAGGAAAAACAACAGTTTTTATGGTGTGATCAGAAGCAACAAGCCTTTTGTTATTGGAAGTGTGGCTAATTCAAGAGATTTATATTTAGAGAACATACAGTTTATTTCCTTAAATGTATTATTTTCTATGTTTGGTTTTGAAAAAGTCTTACATTTACTTTCATAAAGCGTTTAGAAACCCTGATAGAGTCAGTCTATGTTTGTCTGTTGTGCTTCATCTTTATCTTCTGAATCGTGATGGTGTGTGTATCGCTCTGTTCTCTGCAGCTGGACTTTAAGGTGGGCTGGAAGAAGCTGAAGGAGGTGTTCAGTATGGCCGGGACGGTGAGGAGAGCTGATGTGAAAGAAGACAAAGACGGGAAGAGTCGAGGGATGGGGACGGTCACCTTCGAGCAGCCGCTGGAGGCTGTACAGGCCATCTGTATCCTCTGGACATCAACCTAGAGATGATCAGAAGTCAGGATTAATTACTTATTAATTATTTGTGTGTTTATTGAGGTGAGGTCTATGCATTCACTGCGAAAGCTTTAATACAGAAAAATACTGATTCAGTCAAATGAAAGCAAGACTCTACAGGTGACGTTTCGATTTGAACAGATCACCTGCCGAAGAAAACATTAACAAACATGGGTTTGGAACAGTTTTCTGAAATGATTAAACATGCGGTTATGTGCATGTATTTCCAGAGTTTTCCTGATTATGAAAGGTTGATATTTTGGCTTTGGGAGTCACAGACAACAGGTTGACATTCATGCAAGATCAAAAACACTTTCATCTACATATAATATGCTTTCATTTTGACCTGGTTTGTTCTTCGACTCCCAAACGATTCATTTTTCCGAACTCCTCCAGTGATTGGTTGATTTCATTTAAAGCAGTGTTTGTGAGCTTTTACCGCTCCAAAAGTGACACCTACTGGTGAAGAATGAATTAGCATCTTCATTTAGACCAAAAGACCATCAAGTGGTCACCAGTATGCTAATGTTTCATGTTAACGTTAACACAAACGACTCAAGCTCCCTTCAGTGATTCAGTATCTTTTTATTGACGGTAACTTTATACTCACTGCACCTTTAAACTTTCCAGGATGTTTTCATTCACTAAGAGCTGTTATACACGGCATGAGTTACCCGTGGTAGTACCACTAGTTAGTGTGTACTGCAGGATTTGCCCGTGTAGACGGGATGTTTTCATCATCTCTTGGTCTTCCTTCACTCACGCTCTCAGCCATGTTCAACGGTCAGATGCTGTTTGACAGACAGATGCATGTGAAGATGGTGAGCCGCTGCAGTGTGTGTGTGTGTGTTCTCATGCAGTCTGTGTGTTTATGAAGCTCAGCATTCATTCTTGTGCTTTGTGTCATGTTTACTGTAGGATGATAAATCACTTCCTCCTGATGACTTCAGGCCTGCAGAGAAAGCGGCACAGTTACCCCGTAAGAGCTGTGTGTGCTTGTTTGTGAAGTAAGTGTGTGTGAGTCTGTATGTGAATGTGTGTTTATGTGGTGTTCTGCAGGAGGTCTGGGCGGTGTTGGGATGGGTCTGGGTCCCGGCGGTCAGCCAATAAATGCCAACCGTCTCAGTGGAGGAGGCGTCGGCTCCATGGGCCCCGGAGGTGTGTTCATCTTTGATTAATGTTGCATGCTTCATTATTAATGCACGCAGGGTCATATTTGCATGAGTAAAGTTAGTAATGATGCAGATGAGTTAAATTAAATAGTGTTTTTAATTGATATATTTAACATTTTAATTCATTCATCTACTCAAGCGTCTCTGAACGCTGATTATTGTTGATCAGATGAAGAGGAGTGATGAGTTAACACAGGTTTGTTGTTTCTCAGGGATGGACGGGCCGGGAGGCAGCAACATGAACTGCATGAGTGGTGAGAGTCACGTTCATCTGGAGCAGATCCATCAGAGATCATGTGAGGATGCTCATCAGTGTGTGTGTGTGTGTGTGTGTAGGCATGGGCGGAGGCTTCTCCGGGATAGACTGCATGGGTGGAATGGGAGGATTCGGTGGCAGAGACATGGCACCCATGGGCCGAATGGGAGGTAAACATCATTGATTCCTTCAGTCTGTCTAAAAGACATTAATCTAATCATGTGTGTTTCTTTAGGGTCGTTCTGTCTCCAGCCACATTTCAGAAACATCATCGGCACATTTATTTATTTTAACATTTGTTCCAAAGACAGACACAAACAGAGTAATGAAAGCTAAAATCTGATACTTTTAAGTGCGTAAAACCTACAATTATGAATAAAATATGTTGTTACTTTTACGACACAGAGGGTTAAATATCGACATAATTTACATTTAGCACTCTCTTGCTCCACGTCGTTCTTTGTGAATCCAAAATAAGTCCAAACAGCTGAAGTACCACCCTTCTTGTTAATCAAGTGCTCTCCCGTCACTGAAGAAGTGCCTTCGGACATTTCTGCGCAGTTACAAGCTTTTTCTATTGGCACAATTCGAGGTACACGTTGTGTGTTAGCTGCTTTGCTGCTGACTGAAAGCCGGTGCACTGCATACAACCTTGTTTCCATTGCCATTTCTAATTGGCCAGCAATGCGAGATTCTACCATTTTGATTGGCTAATAGGTTTGTCACTCAAATGTCAGAGGCAGGGGAAAAAACCTCAGACTCCTTGAGGTTAGCTTATTGCGGGAGTTAAAACCTCAATATTGATGCGATAAAGGTTAATCGTGCAGCCCCACCAGACACCTCTGGTTGAGTCGACACAGAATGACCTTCATAGCAGGCTCTCACACACACACACACACACACACACATATATATATGAATAGAGTCCATGCTGTAAACTTACACGAGCGAGTCCTCTCCTGTAGAGCAGCGTTCAGACTGTCGTGAGATGATCATTCAGATCAGTTCAGGGCTCTCTGATGTTTGTGCAGATGTGTACCGCTCTGGAATGGGAGGGATGGACAGAGACTTCAGCAGAAGTGACATGGGAATGAACCGCCCCTTTGGAGACTCGTTTGGAGGTGTGTGTTGTTGTCTCTGTCTGTCTGTGTGTGTGTGTGTGTGTGCTGACTCTGCTCTCTCTCATCAGGTGGAGGATATGCAGGAATGGGGAATGCTGGGATGGGACCCATGGGCTCTCTCATGCTCTCACACACAAGATGAGATTTCTTGACATGAACCTCTTAAACCTGTTAACTGCCATTACACGTTTAAAAGAAGAATATCTAGATCTAACATTGATAAACTAAATATCGTTGGAAAGCTCCAAGTGTGCAATTTTCATATTTGATCACTGTTTTGCAGAAAATGTAGTGACAGTAATTTATTAATTTGTAACAAGAGAAGGTAGCAAAAACATCCTGAGTACAATAGGCACATTTGTAATCAATTAAACTTCAGTTTTTATGTTCGTAATCCAAAAAACTACATATATTTTCTACTATTTGTCCAAACTATTGAGAGTGTGTGTGTTTTTTAGGTGGAGGAGGGATGGTAAACATGGGAATGGACCGCATGAACTCTTGCTTCGACAGGATGGGCGGGAACATGGACATGGGGCGTGGCTTCGGCCAGTATGGAGGCGGCTCGGGTCACATGGGTGGCATGAGTGACAGAGGGGCGGGGTCTAAGGCTGGATGCCAGATCTTTGTAAGAAATGTACGTATGACAAGTAAACATGATGGTGTGTGTGTGTGACTGAAGTGTATTTGATGATGATGTGTGTGTGTTTCCTCAGCTCTCGTACGATCTGAGCTGGCAGAAGCTCAAGGAGAAGTTCAGTCACTGCGGTAAGTGTGGAAGTCGTTTCTGATGTGCAGCAGATTAACAGAAACACATAAACGAGCGTCTCTGTGTTCTTCAGGTCAGGTGATGTACGCTGAGATAAAGATGGAGAACGGCAAATCCAAAGGCTGTGGGACGGTGCGCTTCGACTCTCCGGAGAGTGCAGAGAAAGCCTGCCGCATGATGAACGGAACCAAGATCAACGGACGAGAGGTTGATGTTCGTATCGACCGCAACGCTTGAGTCTCTCTCACACACACACACACACACACACACACACGTCACAGAGCCCAGCTTTTGTTTTGTTTTAAAAACATCATGACTGTCATATCAGCGATCTCACCAGCCGCTTCAGCTCCACGTGTTAGTGACCACGCTTCCTTTCCTTTTCTTTTGTACACATTTTAATTTGTGGGACGTTTGTCTCGGGACTAAATTTTAAAAAAATAAAAAGCTGGCTGTTGTACATTTGGTCTGGGTCTCAGTTTGTCAGATCAACACAAACAATTAGGAGTAAAACGCTTATTTACCATTAATTACTTTAAGTAAGTTCTTTCGTATTCTTAAAAATCTTTTACATGAGGATATTTACAAGCTTACAGTCTTAGAAGATGAGTGATTACAAATCAAATAAGACTGCCAGAGGATATTCTCAGCTCACATACTAAACATGTGATTATAGGCTTTAAATATGACGGGAGGAAACCATCGACATCAAAAACGATTTTCCTAACATACGAGTCTTTAAGAAACATGTTTAATAATCACATTTTTTATGTGAACTTAATCTAAGGAATTTTTTTAAATATCTCTATTGTAATTAAAGAAAAAGAAATTGTGTTCATAAAGACTTAAAACTCAGAAAAAAGAATGTAAATGTAGTTTGACAATATTTATTAAAGGCTGTAGTAAAGACCTTTATATGGATGACGTGGGGATTTAAGATATGGTGGTAAGAAATGAAATGTTACAAATATTTTGTATTTGCAAAAATGTCTTTATGAAAAATAATGTTTTTACAATTTCATTGATTACATGATTGAGATGAACTGTAAGAGGTTTAATGGGATTTTGTGGATTGCTTCGGATATTAATCACACTGATGTAGTAAATATACTCTGTATCTGTGAGTGTTAGATCTAAGCCCTGAACACTGATAAAGTCATAAGATAAATTCTAAGTTTGTAAGAATGGCCAAGGCCAGTTTATAAAAGAAAGGTGTTTTTTTTCTCTCTTTATGGATCCAGCAGTAGGTCATATTTCTAAATATAAAATGTGTAAGATTCAGAAAAACAGACTTTTCGACTGCATGATTGTTTTATTGTAAGGCAGTAACACCAGCCCAGCGTGTGATCGAGGACACTGAGGTAGATGAGGAGTATCTGTGTCAGTATTCGGACTACAAACACTGAACGTGCTGAGAGGTCAAAGATCGTTTGAGCTCACATCCATTACTAAAATCAATTCAATTTGAAGTTCAAACAAGTTCAACTGATTTCATTTATCATATTGACCAAAATCCCTGAGCAATGTTGTTTTAGAAAGAATCCGCTCGTGCCGTCATGGAAATAAACCAATCAAGCTTGAGATGCTGAAGCTGAAGAGAAGTCTGTACTGAAACGTGACTCCATCAGGAAAATCAATTTAATACATTTTCATTTTTTTACTAGAACTCTGAGGGGTTTTTATGGTACTAGGCAATATTTGTCCACTTTATAGGAGTTCCACCATGTTTTGATGAAGATACCCAGTGTTACTTGTGTTTATGACCTTTCAGCATGATTTCACAAGCAGCTAACGTCACCCCGTTCTGAAGAAGTCCTTCAGTTCAGTCATTTTTGTGCTGTGCTGGGTTTAAACTTCATTCATTATAATAACAGTGTAAGTGTACAGATCACCGCGTTTAGGTGATGTTTGTGTCAGAGCCAGAAAACATGTCATTTAATTACACAGAGGTTGTCATTGAACGCGTTCACGGCAAGACGATGATAAATTAGCTTTTAGAGTTTCGAGAAATGTGTCCTAATTTAGCTTAAAAAAAACTATGATGATGGGAAATGATATGACTGAAATGAAACTAGTGCTGTCACATGATTAATCATATCCAAAAAAATGTTTTTGTTTACACAATGTGTTGTGTGTACTGTATATATAAATACACGCAAATGCAGCATATATTATTTACATGTTCGTTCATATAAATTATATGAGAGATAAATACAGTAGTGGGCTATATTTACGATTAAGCGTGATTAATTGCATCCGCAATAAATGATAAATATTTACATAATATGTGTGAAAAACGCGTAATATATATTTTAATATATATAAATTCATATGATTTAAAATATATAAACAATAATAATTAATATATGCAGTGAATTGTGTATATTTATTTTGTATATATAAATACACATGTAAACAAAAAGCTTTATTGCGGCTGTGATGAATCTTTTGACAGCACTAATATCAAGTTAAAAGTTAAGTCAATTTTAAAGAGCATAGATGTGTTTTATGTGAATATATTATTCTTTAGAGGAAATATTTCATGAAACTGAGGTCAAAAGCATCCCTTGTTTCAGAATCACTTCATCGTTGGACAGGAAGGAACCACTGATGGGTTTGATCTTGATTATAAAATCAATGCACTGAAACAAAACGCTTTTTGTCCAGAAAGCATCCTCACGGGATGTCAGTCTCCGCAGGCTCGGATGGGATTGTTCCCGATGATCCCGAGCTCGTAGAGGATGGAGAGCGTGGCGAAGAGCACGTAACACCCCAGAGACACCAGCCCCAGCTTCCAGTCCAGCTTCCAGCCGTTGACGTGAACCGCCACGAAGAGGAAGACGATGGAGAGCAGCAGCGTGCAGGACATGAAGACCAGACCGCTGCTGTTGACCTCCACCGCAGAGCCAGGGTCCACAAACACCGTCTTGATGAACCACGGCAGACCCAGACACAGCATGTCGAACACGTTTGAGCCCACGATGTTGGACATGGCCATGTCAGCTTTACCTGAGAGACACGTGACAGACCGTGTTTAAATATTTACACACATGCTAGCATAAACTAATTACCCCATCTACAGTCATCAGCAGCAACAGCCAACAATACGCCATCATTAGGATATTAAATAAAACATTTAGTACATTTCCTACCGTAAATATATCAAAACTTAATTTCTGATTAGTAATATGCATTGCTAAGAACTTTAAAGATGATTTTCTCATTTTTTTGCTCCCTCACATTCCAGATTTTCTAATATTATCCAATCGTAACAAACCAGACATTCATGGAGAGATGATTTATTTATCAATTACCAAATGCTAATTAACCAAATTTCAAAATGCAGCTATAAAAAAGTTTCTCTATTCATATGTGAAATATAGTGCAACTGTTTTCAACATTGATGACAATCAGAAGTGTGTGTTGAGCAGTAAATCAGTATATTATTATGATTTGTGAAGATCATGTGACTCTGAAGACAGGAGTAATGATGCTGAGGGTTTCTTCACCTTCTCGAGCCACCATCACGCTGGCCACGGTGTCTGGGATACTGGTTCCCGCCGCCAGGAGCGTCATTCCCATCACCGTGTCCGGGATTCCCAGAGTCTCTCCTGAACACAAATATCAACAAAACAGAGTTAAGAACAGAACATAGATTTATCTGGAGTTGTTAAAGGGACAGTTCACTGAAAAATGAAAGTGCTGTCGTCATTTCCTCGCCCTCATGTTCCAAACTGGAACAAGATATTTTGCAGAATGCTGAATAAAGCTGCATTAATTCATCAAAAGAAAAAAGTGAGAAAACAGTAAAAATGTAAAATATAAGAGTTTAAAATAACCATTTTCTCTGTGAATATCTGTTAAATAACGTCATTTATTTCTATGATAAAAAGTTATTCTAAATGGAAGAAGCTCTGGTTCAGTTCTCCTGTGTGAGCGAGGTCCTCAGGGTTCTTCTCTCAGTACCTGCTCATTAGAGGTTCTCAGAGCTCATGTGAATCTGTGTGACCGTGAGCAGGATAATAATCCTATTATATGCAGCTCCATCACATGCTTTCTCAGGGACCCTGTGGGCTTCAGCCGAGCGTAATCCAGCACGGATCCAGCATCATAATCCTTCAGGATACAGCGCTGGTATTTCAGGAATGGAGCCGGGAGCATGTGACCCGTCCGTGTGTGACCCGCTCGAAACCCCACATCTGCAGTGAACTAATGAGACGTGGCACGACGCTCGATCGATGCTAAATAATCAATCAGATCAAACCAGACGTGCTGATAACAGCTGGGCAGCTCCTGCTAAATACACAACACCGAAGAATAGATTTCAGAAACATGACTAATATGCAGGATAAAACTATGCCAACAACAGTGTTTTATCTGTCAATTTCATAGAAGAAACTTCCAGACAGTATGAAATACTCTGAAAGGGCAAATCTGTCACAATAGATCAGACCCGCATGATGCACCGATGCTGAAGAACTGAGATGAGTTGACCTGTAGATAAAGCCTTGTGTGTCCACTTTCTAAACCTCCTGATTAAACTAAATCTTTTTAAAAGCTAACCAATATTTAAATCACAAAATCGAACAAAACCAGCCAATATTTATCGAACAAAACCAAGCAGTATTGAAATCTTGTAATCAAGCAAAACCAAAACATTTAAGTCTCTTAATCAAAGAAAATTGACAAACATTTAAATCTACATTTAAATCCAAACAAAAGAAATTTTTAATTCTCATAATCAGACAAAACTGACAATTAAATCTCATAACTGAATAAAAAACAACCAACATTTAAATCTCAAAACCTACAAAAATGTAAATCTCGTAATGAAAAAAACAACAACAACCAATATTTACATTTTGTAGTTGAACAAAATCAACAAATATGTACATTTAAAAACAAAACTGACAAACATTTAAATCTCGTACTCGAACAAAACCAGCCGGTATTTAAATCTCAAAATCGAACAAAACCAGCCAGTATTTAAATCTCAAAATCGAACAAAACCAGCCGGTATTTAAATCTCAAAATCGAACAAAACCAGGCAGTATTTA
>JAUCMS010000034.1:12579024-12593698 GCA_032357445.1 Enteromius radiatus
CACAGCGTCTCCAGAACAACACTACACACACAATCATAGCTCCGCCTTCTTTCTTTGAAAATAAACCCACTCCGTGATGTAGAGAAGTGGAGGCGTGTTTAAACGAGTCGTTTTAGGAGGGCGTGGACAAGACATAACTTTATAAAGAATATCTGTTTGGTTTTGAGACTTTAATCTGTGTATCTTCAGGATCTTATCTCTGCGCTAACATCTCGTAACACTCCACAGAGAAAGATAACTTGAAAGTGAACTTTATGGTAAGTAGAATGTCTAAATTGGACGATGGAAATAAAGTGTTAGAGATGTTATAAACAGATGTGTTTTCACCATGGTGTTGCAGATCTTGTACTGATGTGGGGCTCCGGGGCAGGAGGTGTTTGGTAAAGGGCTGTATGGTTGGTTCAGCACGGCCGTCTGATAGCGAGTGTTTCTCTGATGTGTCCTGTAGCTCTGTTTGGGGATGTTTGGTGCTGCTCGTCTCTGTTTGTGTGCTGATTGGCTGGAATCTTTCAGGAGAGGAGTAGTGTATGGCACCCGGCCGTATCCGTACATCCCTGGACCGATGCGGCTGCTGTTCAATTTCCTGCAACACATCCAGAAAATAGTAATGAGTCAGTAATTGTTCTGTAAACTAATGCTAATCGCATTTGCACTACTGTATGTCTGTATTTTCTTCAGCACTGGAAGCTCTCGTCGATAAGTCAATAAGCTCTTTCTGAGCTCTGAAGGTGATGTCATACCTCCACCCGTATCTGCTGCCGCTCAGATGTCTCTGGTCAGGTGTGTTCTGTGCCGTGGCTCTGTGTGACAGACAGACTCGGGTCTGTTCCTGAACACCTCCGCCGCAGGAGCGAGAACACTCAGCCCACGAACCCCACGAGCTCCACGCCGCTCCTTCAGAACCGGATCGGATCTGATCACACCATGTGCAAAAAGAGGAAACAAAACAACATGTAGTTTGAGGTTTATCTGCCAGATGCATGAAAGCTGTGTTATTATAACCATTATTATAGCAAATAGTTTGATGTCAACAGGTGCATTTTCTTTCAGAATCATCATGCGCCGATAGAAAGAAGAGGTTACATTTTATTAAAATAAGATAAAGGAAATCATATCATGCAAAGGTAAAAAACACATTTAAGTAATATGCATTGCACATAAGAGGAACTCGCATCATGTACATAAAGAAGAAACAAAATAACAGGTAGTTAGGTAATGAGCCTGTCAATCAACAGCTGACGGCCAGTTAGAGGGCAGGAGGCGTGACCTCTCTCAGCTGGACCCTAAAACTGAAAGCTGCGGTCATTCTTAGGGTCAGCGAGGGGTCAGACAGCTGGAGAACATGTGTTCAGTCTCACTATGACAGGAATGAGATGACACTCTTGGACCACAGCACATATTCTCTCTGGAAATGCTTCATTTTTTCTACAGAAATCCATGTGGTGACATTTTGAGTTCTGATGAACATTGAGTGAAATACTGCTAATAAAAAACCTCACCTGTCTTGTTGTCTGATGACACATGAAGATCGGCCACAGAACCACAGCCACACTGAAAACACAAGATTACGAGAGCTACTAACACACATGATGCCGTCTCTTCTGTTCACCAAGGCTGCAAACATTTGATCAAATATACAGTAAAAAATCGACCCGTTTCAGGAGGCGGGGCTTAGAGGAGAAACAATAATGTACAGTATATGTGGAAAATAATGTGTTTTTTGCACCTTAAACCACATAAACACACTGCATTACACCAAATACACAAAAGCAACATCGTATGACCCCTTTAATGCATCTTTGATGAATAAAAGCTTTAATTTCTTGAAATGCTAAATATGAAAACTCAATATAAACACATGTTCCTCACCTGATGTTCAGAGCTGCTCTCATACTGAAGACTGACTGCACCTGTACACACACACACACACACACACACCTGTGCATATCGTCAGATGTCACTCAAGTTCAAACTCATCTTGTTCTCCTTTTAGACCTCAGCTGACCTCTGACCCCACCTGCTGACCTCTGGATTGGTTAAATGTGTCAGCTGCTGCCCTCAAGTGCATGAGAAGCGAGTAACAAGACATTCACGAAGGTCTGTGTGATTTTACAGTAGTGAGATATTACAGGAGCTGCTGACATCAAAGTACCAGAAAATGCATAGTTTCCTTTTTACTGTGTGATGATATATTTAACCCTGCTGAGTAATATTAATTAACAACATGCACTTACTACAGGTTTAGGGCTTGTTGCGTGTGAATGATTCAGACGCTCAAATTCATTCAAGTAAATGAAGATAGCAAATAAAGTAAACTGTGACATGTTATATTAAAAAGATGTAAGCAAAAATTATTCAGACACTTTGACCTGAGCATGTTTTAACCAGTGTTTCTCTTTTTTCACCACAGACTCATGGAATTCATGGCATACCTTAAACCTTACAAAATACATAAAAAATCAAAGTTGTCCTAACGCATTTTGGCTTTGAGGTTTTAGGACAACTTTGGTAAAAGGTCTTGAGCCACTTCAAATGCTGACAAGTGTATATTGGTACCATTGTAAAATTAAAAATATAAAAGTGCAGTAATAGTGCGGTACCCGTTGAGCTCCAGCTGTTCTAATAGAGAACGCGTTGATTGATCGCGACGCGTCCTGACGCGCGTAATCCAGCGCCTTCATTAATAATCCAGCAGCTCGCGCGTCCCTCATTAGCGATAATCTCCATCATTAATGACTTTCTGTCTGTTCAGATACGACGTTTCCACTCCAGTAAAACTTTCTCCGTCAATCAGGCAGACATCCGACCAAGCGCTCAGAGACAAAGCGCGCGTGTGTGAGAGGGAGAGAGAGTGTGTGTGTGTGTGTGTGTGTGAGAGAGTGCGTGTGTGTGTGTGCGTGTGTGAGCTTCAGTAAACACAGGACGCTGGATCAGCGCGTGACAAACGAAGGATTCAAAAGTAGCTGCAAAAAATTAATTTACACATCTGAAATAGATTTAATTACATGCAGCTCCCTAAAATAGAATTATAACCAAAATATAAATGTGCTGCACGTCAGACGGGGTTATTTTAAATAAATAATGCTACATACCATATACTACACTTCTGTTTTCTGGAGTTTAATCTGCTCTTTTCTTTGACATTTTGTTTTGAATTCTCACCTTTTTTACTATAGGCCTACATATATATTTGAACACTGACCATATGTACAATAAAAATATGTATAATGTTTGTTGATTTCATACTTTGCCTGTTGTTTTTCTCAAACATGCATCTTTTCCCCTCAAAACAAAATGTTTTTATTTTAAGTATCAATTTGTCACAGATTTGCAGTTTAACAGGTTTAATGATATTTGGGAAGGATTCCTGCCTGATAGCACCTTAATTGTTTTCAAGAAAAAAAAAAATAAAAATTTTTAAATTAAAACTGCTCTGAAGTACATCCTAAAAATAATATAATATCAAAAAAAAAAAAAAAATGTATATAATGAAAAAAATAAAATAAAAATGCTGAACAAATAAAGTAGGTCTCTGAAGTCTGTTCCAGCCTTATTTATGATTATTTAATCGTTTAAATACAGATGAACAACATTTTGATGCCAAATTGAGGTCAAACTTGTTTTACTTTTCTGTTTTTAATTGTCAGTAAAATACAAAACATAAATCAGTGCTTGTGAAAGATCAAACGGTTTGATTTTGACATTCAATATGAGAAAGAGACAGGCATGAAAGACAGAACGAACAGAAGATCTGAAACACACTCTCCACACACACACACACACACACACGTCTTCTACACAAACTTGATTTAATCCAGTGTCTGGAGTCAAAACTCAACCTCTACAGTCTGATTTCTCTTTCAGCTTAACTTCTATCATGGCAGAGCGACAGTTGGAGAAGAATCACGGTTGACAGGTTTGCAGGAGAAGGCCTCGGTCACCTGAAGGACACTGCGCTGAGGTCTGTGTGTGGGACACCTGTGTGGAGTGTGTTTGATCAGGAGCACCGGTAGTTCCCTCAGAAGTGAGCAGATGCAGGCTGCTGTACATTCAGAGCTCGGTCTGTGTTCTGGCGTGTGATTGGCCGTGGAGCCGCTGGAGGCTGCTCTGTCTGAAGGCCTTTCTGTCTCTCATCTCCAGAACACAGTCCCTCACTATCTCACTGAAGAGAGACGGCCAGAGCTTCTGCAGAGCATCTGCCTTCACACACTGAGAGGAGGCTCGCTGGATCAGGCCTCGCAGATACTGCTGCACCATCCCAGAGCGCTCCGAGCCAGCGCCGGCCTCCTGAGACACACACACACACACACACACACACGAGTTACATATTCACTAACATTTTAGTGTCTTTCAACAGGAACAATTTTTATGTTTTTAAAGAAGTCTCCTTCCGCTCACCAAGCCTGTATTTATTTGATCTAAAATGCAGTCAAATTCTATAAATATATACAGGGAATCTCAGGAACTGCACTCCAGTGGTTTGAGTCTTATTGCTCAGATAGATCCTTCAAGGTATCTTGAAGAGCGGAGGTATCCAAGTCACAACATCTAGCTACTGGTGTGCCTTTTAAAAAATATATATATATTTTCTTTGCATCAAATAAATGCAGGTTTGGTGAGCAGAAGATAACTCTTTTTAAAAAAGTAAAAATGTTTAACATTTTGTTATGTTTTAAACCATCATTTAAAAATGTTGAAAGGGTTTGATTGGTCTGACCTCAGGGCCGTCGGAGAGTCTGCAGGGATAGTTGAAGAGCGCTCGGCTCAAAGTGTCTCCCAGCTGTTTGCCGTTCTCCTTCAGGTCCTCTGGACTCTGTCCACTTCTGCGCCCGCGTCCGTTCAGCAGGAACTGTAGCTGCCGCTTCCTACAGCGAGACCGACAGAACTGACCAATGCTCCTGAACACATCTGAGCCAAAAACTGACCGCTGCTCATTACTGCTTACTGCATTACTGTTTGATTTGGGACTGAAACCATGTGGACATGAATTACAGATTCATTAAGGCCTCTGAAGCCCATACCAACTTAAAACGAAACAAAAATTAAACTGTTATTCTGCTCAGGCTCTAAATAAATTAGGAAAATGAAAAGATGAAAAAAAAAGAAAATAAATAAAGAAACAATGAAATGCAATTAAAAAAATAATTAAATAAATAAAGTAAAATAAAATGCCCGTTGAGTTTAAATGCTATGACTTTTCCAGATCTAGAAGTCAGACTTTTTAAAGTCTCTCAGGAGCTCATGGCTGCAGCAGATCAACAGAGTTTCCTGAACAGCACAAGAAAAAACTGTTTAATACTACTATAAATCCTGGACACACACACACACACACTCAAGGATGGCATCTGCTGTGGACATGCACTGGCATGTTATCACACACACAGGTATTTCACAGGTAGTGTGACTCTCTCTCTCACACACACACACACCTGGACTCCTCCAGCAGCAGCAGCAGACGGCAGCGGGGTGTTTCTGTTGCAGCGACGTGACCCAGAGCACCGAACATCCGCTCCGAGGCCATGATCTCATTCAAAGTGACCTGAAACACACAAACATCATCACACACTCACAAACACACGTCACACACACACGCGCGCGCGCACACACCTCTGTGCCGTTAATCTTCTGCAGGTTGAGGTGCTGCAGTCTGTAGATGAGGAAGGATCTCCAGAGCGTCAGTCTCAGCACCGGATTACCCTCTGGATGAACAGAGATCTGCTCCAGACGCCGCACCTGAGCCAGAGCCGCCAGCTGAGGCAGGTGAGTGATGCTCGTCTCCATGAACATCAGGTGCTGCGCAGACAGCTCATATAACCATCACCATTCATCACGCGTGATTCATTAAGAAACTGCTTTTATGAGTGCGTCATTGAATCATTAACTCGCTCCATTTCTTCAAAACCATGGATTTACTCAGAAACGAAGCGAGTGGTCATCTTTATGCGTGACTCACTGAATCATTGACTCACTCAATTTGTTCAAAACCATGGACTCATTCAGAAACGAAGCAAGTGATTGTCTTTATGTGTGAGTCACTGAATCAATCACTCACTCGATTCATTCACATGACAAATGAAGTGAGTGACCGTCTTATGCTCGTGTCATTGAATCATTAACTCACTCAATTTGTTCAAAACTATGACTCAATTTAACCAGACAGCTCAGAATCAAATCGACTGACGTTTTTTATGAATGAATCACTGACTCGCTCAATTCATTCAAACACGGTAGTGAATCACTCAACAGTTCTGCTGTGACTGAACTATTTTCATTTGCAAAATGTAGACAGCACTGACAGTACTGTGTATGTAATTGAACTGATATGAAATCAGTGGGGCAGATATTAGGGAAAAACACACTTTTGTTGCAGCCGCAGGAGTTACTGTACCTTTAAGATTTAATAAATGTAAGGGTATGTGTCTAATTATTAAGGGGACTTTTGAGCGTTCCCTGACTTGGTCTTGATTTAAGTCGGATTAAATGACAGCAATTCTGTCTGTGACCACAACACTTCATCTTCAGGAAGCGTTATAAACAGCTTGAGATGCTCACCGTGAGGTTGGGGAACTTGAGGCGGATGCGCAGGAACATGGGGATGATGGAGTCGAAGTGGATGTATCTGAAGGCGACGGCGGTGACGCTCGCGGCTGTCTGAACGCCCCAGCACCGCTCCAGGGTCTCCAGGGCCCCGGGGCCGAACAGACGCAGCGTCTCTCCGTCCAGCTCCGCCAGGTGAATGTCAGACATGGACAGACTCTGAACGCTGGGACCGCTGCAGACACAAACACACTCCTCTGAGGACTCCCGGCAACCCAACATTTTCAGTCACTGATAATATTTCTTTTATATTTCCGTTACAATTAGTGTAGTATTTTAGATTAAAATAGAGATTTTTAAAAGGGAAATTTTGAATCTTGTTTAACGATACTTGCCAATGCTACACGATGAATGCAAGAAAATACTGAATTTAAAAGTTTAAAATGGCATTCAACAAAAAGCGTTTTATCTACAGTATATACACGTGAAGTGATACCGAATCGAATGATATTTTTATGACCCTGTGAGTGGAAATCAAACGCAGCTTCTGCACAGGACTGTATGAACGACTTCAGCATGTCTGGACAGAGACTCTGAGAGGAATATTTTAAATATGTCACGATGAGATCCACGGCATCTGTCGTCCAGATCTGATACGGTTACTGCTTTATCTAAATATTACAATCACACCCTGACAGAAAACTTCTACATTGTTGCATTTGCACAGAAACCGAATTTGCATAATGCATTAAAGATGAGAAATAATGACTTGTGCACACTTCCATTCAAAAGTTTGGGTCAGTCAGAAATACAAATACATTTTCTATTCATCTGTGAATCCTGAAAAACAAAATGTGCCACAGTTTCCACAAAAATACAGCGGTGTTCAGCATATACAATAATCAGAAATGTGTGTTGAGCGGTAGATCAGTATATTATTATGATCATGTGACACTGAAGACTGGAGGAATGATGCTGAACAGAATAACAGAAATAAATGACACTTTAGCAGATATTCACAGAGAAAACAGATATTTTCCATTAGAATAATATTTCACATTTTTACTGTATTTTTGATGAAATAAATAAATAAGAGAGATCTTAGTGACCCCAAACATCTAAACTACAGGTGTGTATGAGTTTAAACATATGGTTGTCATTATTACATTGAGCTGGCTTTAACGAAACAATCAGAAATATTGAAACAAAACAAATAAACCTCACAATAAGTGAATCTCACCTTTAGAAACAAAATGTGTGTATTTCTGACTGACGGCTGAATCACAAACACAAAGGGCTGTCAGTCAGCAGTGTTTCCAGTGCGCTTCTGTTCATTATAATTGGAGTGAGAGGATAATTCAGAGGGGAATAATGCGTTTTTAATGAATACTCTTGATGAGATGCACGTGATTGACGCTGTAATTCTCTGCCCACCACATACAGACAGAAACACTCGTTTCCCACGCACAAACTCTTCACTTCATGGACTCATTTTACAGAAAGAGACGGCAAGAATCAGATCTGTCTGCTGGGGATCACCGAGATGCTATTAGCAAATATTAAAAACACACAAAAGTGATATTGAATGGCTTATTCCAGTCTATCAATCAAACCTCTTCTCTTGTAACTGGATAAAACTGATACAACTTACAATAAAACAACATAGAAATATACTTTATTATAAATAAATAAATATATTTATTATATTTTTATATTTTAAATAAATCAACTATTCAAAAACAATCATAATCAATCAATAATAAAAAAAATAAAATTATTATTCATAATTTATTAAAATTTTTACAAAATAAGGCTTGCTGATAAAATAAATAAATCATTCAAAAACAATTGAAATAAAACATTTAGTAATAATTCATCAAATCATTAACTATAAAATGCAACTAAATCATTTCAAAATAAAAACAATAAAAAAAAGACTCTGTAGTAATGAAATAAAACTGTGACAGTACAGTAGAGTGAGTGAAGTGGTCAGTGTACCTGGAGTCTCTGGGGCTGTTTGGCCGACTGGACGATCGTAACCTGCTCTCATTCCCTCCAGCTGAGACTGTGAGAGGACTCAAGCGCCTGTGACAGAGATGCAGAGCGGTCAAACAAACACACACACACACTCCTGTAGTGTCTCCATGTGTTCTGGGATCTCTCCATAGGTGTAATGGTGTTTCTACTGTACAGACTGACCCTACACCTAAACCTACCCCTTACAGGAAACTACAGGCATTTATAGATTCTCAAAACACTTCATTCTGTGTGATTTATAAGCTTGTTTCCTCATGGAGACCTGACAAACGACCCCACAAGGTCAACATTTACTGCTATTCCTATCTTTGTGGGGACCATTGATAAATACCAGGCGCACACACACACACACACACACACACCTGGGCTCGTCTGGTGACGTCTCCTGAGTGTTACCATTGGTCTGGGCAGGGCTGTGGGCGGGGCTGTTGTCTGGACTGGCGTCTTCCTTTGTGCCGTTCTGGGCAGGAAGTTCGAGGCAGGCCTTTAGCCCCTCCCACTGCTGCGCTGCGTTCTGGATTGCCAGCCGACGTCTCTCCTGCCACGAAAACATCCATCAGATCAAACTACATCTCATCAGTTTTCACTGATTTAAAAAAGGTCCAATTAAAATACATAATTTAAAATTTTTTTTAAATCAAATTGAAATCTTTTAAAGAATTAAATTGTAAACATGTTAAAAGTTTTAAATCAACCATAAAAATTTACAATTAATTTAAAAGTTATATAAAAAAATAATGCAAATAAAAAGCTCAAAATTGTAATCAATGACTTGATGTAATTTAAAAAAGGGATTTTAAAACAAGACAACCTAATGAAAAAATGCTTACTAAAAACAAAATGATAAATTGTAAAATTAAAATAAATAAATGATTTTTAAAATGAAAACAATTAAAAATAATAAAAATTAAATATGTGTTTCAAATAAGCAATATATAAAACAGAGTTGTGAACATATGAATGTGCTGTTAAATGATTAAAATATGACCTTGATTAGCAGTTTTGATGGGAATCTCTCATCTGGAAAGTCACTGAATATTTCTATATTCATAATCAGAGCCTGATGGGATTCAGATCAATAAGATTCTGGTGAAAGAGTTGTTTTTTTATGCTCTTGAACTTCAGTTGCTCCTCGAGAATAAAGACTGGGACTGAATGTGTCACCCAGATGTCTGGATGAGCTGCATATCCCATCATGCACCGGGGCAACATCTGATGCTACAGTGTTACATGTGATGAGTGTGTGTTGAATGAATCTAATGTCCAGCAGTGGGGTTGGTTCTCCTCTGAACTCAGCTGATTTATCGGTGTGTTTGTACCTTGTGCGCAGCCTGCTTGTGACTCTCTTTCTTCTTCTCATCCTCCTTTCGTGTTGAAACACTCGCCGTGCGTCTCTCCTCCTCCTGAACAACAGAAGCAGAGCGTCAGGATGCCATTAACACACACACACACAGCAGAGGAACACACAGAGGCGTTTATGAAGTGTGTGTGTGTGTGTGTGTGTGTGTGTGTGTGTGTGTGTGTGTTTGTGAGAAAGAGGATTATTTTCAGATGATTTGCCATTCTGCCAGCTGTTTGTTTCCCAGCATGCACTGCAACAGGAGGCTAGTACAGTATTTAAAGAGAGATGGAGATCAGGCTACACACTCGCTGTCATTTACGTAAAAGAATAATGCACGGCCAGAAGTGTGTTACATGTTTGATAATGCTGATAATGCTATCCATGTATTATTCCCATTATACCATAGCCATTAGCGTTGGTAAGATCACATTTATTTGAATTAATTATAGAGAGAGAGACGACAGCTGTGTGAAGGACCTGCGCATGAGTTTACAGTGATTTTACCCCCTGTGAATATACTGTAGCAATTCAGTATGTAACCTATTTTATTAAAGTTGTCCTAAATACAATTATGTTTCTGTGTGTGCACAGCATGATCTTCTGTGTGTGTGTCAATGAAGGCAGTGCATTAATACAGGACAGTAATACCTGTGCATTATACAGTTTTAATGCATACCTTCCAGCCAATCAGAATCCACCATTCAGACAGCACATGGTATAATAATAAATGAGTAACTATATAAAAACAGCCTTTAATATGACAGGTGCACTATTAATCAAACTACTACGCTCCTCTCTTCATGCAGCTCTGAACGTGTTTGATCAGCTGATCCTGGAGCTGAATATAAATCATCACAGAGGCCGAGCTCAGATCAGAGCTATTATCCCAGGATGTGTTTAGGGTTATTGGCTGACGGGGAAAGCTGTGTGTATTTCTGTCATATTCCTGATTATTATATGTTCAGATAAACAGCTCTCAGTGTCTGAAATCACCTGCTGTAATAAAATCATTTAACATCGTCATTTGCTTTCCGCAAACACAATTCAGCCCAGTTCAAATCCTCTCTGCACTGATGTCTGGTTTGTTAGGGGAGCACAATATCTGTCTCTGAGACACAACTATTAGAAAATCAAATGAAAACAGCAAAATATTGAGAAAATCAAAGTTTTGCACATCCTTTTATCATTATATTGATCAGAACCTATGAAATGTATTTGATCATTGAGCTCAGCCCTGTTCTGAATCAGTTCATGGCAGCAGTGAAATCAAAGCAAGGCATGATGACTGAAGTGTTTTAGTGTGATAGCTCACCGTGACGCGCTTCATGTCGAGCAGCTGAAGGTGTGGAGAGCAGCGGAGGAGAGTCTGTCTGTAGCATGACTCCAGCGCCACAGGATTCCCATCAACCCTCAGCTCACTCAGAGAGCGGCAGTGCCACAGACAGGCCAGCGCATCCAACCTGCCCCAGAAACAGCATCAGCTTCATTCATACAGCACAGACCGGTTCAAGGCAGCTTCACAGTAATAAACAGGAAAGGTGTTATGTGACTTCCCCTGCTTCTGCCAGGAAACCAACCGTAATGACTTCTCAAAAACATGTCATGATTCAGACATAAACTCAGAGAACTCAGAGATAAAAAAAAACATGACATTTTGAGAAAAACTCTTGCAAAAAATGTATTCACTCACAACATGAACTCATAAAAACACGAAAAATTTAAAAAGCAGAACTGAGATAAAAACAAGAAATGCAAGAAGTGTATGAACTGTATGATAAAAAGTTGCAATCACCTTTTTTATTTTTGTCATTCCATGACATAAACATGCTCCGCCCAAAACTGATATACACAGTGCACGACCCGACCCTCCGTACACACACACACACACACACACACACGTGTTCTGGGGTCTCTCCATAGGTGTAATGATGTTTCTACTGTACAGACTGTATGTGGTATTGTCCTACACTGACCCTACACCTAAACCTACCCCTTACAGGAAATTATGTACACTTTTTGAATTTCATAAAACACTGTTAAGTATGTTTTTAGTACGGTTGTTAAGTACGGGGACACAGGAAGTGTCCTCATAAACCATGTTTATATTGTAGTATAAATGTGCCGAACCACAGATGCCTGAACCCCCTCACACACACACACAGCGCACATGCACACACACACACACACACAGCGCACACACACACGCACAGGCTGTGTATGCAGCAGTATGACACAGCAGTAATGAGGAACACACTCTGCATCAGACTGCAGCGCTCCCTTAGCAACCGCAGCACTCTTTCCATGACAACACAGCAAAAACAGGTTCCTATAGTAACACAATCAGACACACTGGATGACTGTTGAACTGTATGTATGTGTGTGAGTGTGTGTGTGTGTGTGTGTGTGTGTGTCGCAGCCCTGCACTGCTGCAGCACGAGGACACGAGCATCCTCAGACAGAACGGGGTTAAACACACACTGATGCGGCTCTTACCTGCTGATGCTGTTAGAGCTGAGAAACAGACGCTGAAGACGAGGAAGACTCTCCACATCCGTCTGCAGATGAACAGAGACACAGAGAGAGATGATGCTGCATCCCACAGTCACCGGCACACGATCATCCGCCCCGATCTCACACACACACACACACACACACTGACGGGAGGGGCAGGGAAAGAGCAGGACAACTGCGGGGGAGGGGACAGTGTGTGTGTGTGTGGAAGTGTTGGACAGCCTAAACAGCCGGTCATTTGTTTCAGCTGAGGGTTTTTCACAATCAGTTCATGGTTGCTAAGGTGTCGATGGTGGTTACTAGGGTGTTTCAAAGTAGTTGGGATAGTTGCTAAAATGTTTCAAGGTAATTGCTTTGATATTAAGGGTAGATGTAAAAATGTCACTAAATGGTTGCTAGGGCGTTGAGGATGGTTGCTATGGTTTTTTAAGGTGATTGCTAGGATTTTTAGGATAGTTGCTAAGATGTCACTATATGGGTTGCTAAAATGTTTCCAATTGGTTCCTAGGGTGTTTAGGATGATTGCCAAGAGGAATAAATAGCTGGAATATTCTGCACCCGTTATTTCCTCAATCAGTGAACAACAGACTTGTGTGTGTTTCTGCTGTCTGATGTCTGCATTGATCATCCTCTCTCTCTGACTGCAGCTAAATATAGCAGCGATGTCCCAGACACAAAACAACGTCACTGTCCAGCTGATGTGCTGCACAACTCCACCAATCACAGACAGACAGACATTACCATTAACAGACGGGCAGACAGACAGACATGATTTAATCATTTAATTAACTATTAGCTCACAAATCCCTAAGAAAGCTCAGTTTGTGAAACCCTGAATCACTGGATGATTGAGTTTGGCTCTCACCACAGACGTGATGCTGTTGTGTCGGAGGTTCAGTTCGGTCAGACAGTTCAGACCCTGCAGGTTCTCCACTCGAGTGATGCGGTTTTCAGAGAGATTCAACCAACGAAGCTTCGACAAACCAGACACGTTCTCAATCTGAGAGATCTGAGGGGAGAGAGCAAGAGATGTTACAAAAGATTGCTGTTTCAACTAAATTCTGTTCTTTTTATGTCTTTTCAATCCTGAAAAATATATATATATCAGTTTGCACAAAAATATTGTCCAGCACAAATGTTTTCAACATTGCTAATAATCAGAAATGTGTGTTGAGCTGTAAATCAGTATATTATTATGTGTCTGTGAAGACTGGAGTAATGATGCTGAAAATACAGCTGTGCATCACAGAAATACATTACACTTTAACACAGATTCACACAGAAAACAGATATTTTAAACTGTAATAACATATTTTACTGTATTTTTGATCAGTGAGCAGAAGAGACTTCTTTCAAAACATTAAAGTGCCCCTATTATGCCTTTTCAAATATGATCTTGCATGCAGTGTTTCATGTAGCTGTATGTGAAAATAATCTGCAAAGTTTAAACAATACAATAAATAGAGTTTTTGTCTATCAAAAAAGAAAGAGTCGTCTCACATTCTCCTAAAAAAGTCATCAGCAATTTGAATCTTTTTCTGTTACGGCTACACGTCACTAAGTAACATATCTGCATAATGTCCGCCCACATTCTATGTTGCGAACAACTTGCCCCGCCCACAAACAGTACAATTTACACGTGGATGACATCATGTCAAGAAGACGTTGTGTCCTGCGCTGTGAGAGTACATTTGTTTTATATGCCCTTCTGAAAGTGATTAACATTACATTTTTCAACAACACCTCAGCAGTACAAGTCGAGTCTTGTGTTGTGTTCGCATCGTTTTACTGATGACTGCTTTTCCAATCTTGGAGTACAACGCGGGGTTCACCAAATGCTTGGTCTTAAAAGATGGATCAGTGCCCAGTTTATTTGCTCCTCTGAACTTCTTCCTGTAAGTATGATTAATAACTGATGATTGTATTTTGTAGTGATCGTTCAAAACACGTATTTGTGTAAGTTATGTTGTGTAAGAACCCTGCACATGTCTTGGTATCCAGCTAACTTATGTTTCTGTAGTTCTGTTGTTCAGCTGTGGGCCTAATGAAGTCTTAATACTGCAGCTTGACTGTCTGTCTGTCTCTTTAGTTTAAGTAATGATAAACGATGTTTAACGCAGTGTTATGCTTTATACAATGTTGAAGTTCACAACGTAGAGGTGTGTCAGATTCATAGGTGGATTAATGAACGGGCCTACCGGGCCCAGGCCCAGGGGGCCAGAGGCCCCAAGGGGCCAGGCCAACTTG
>JAUCMS010000034.1:12596738-12609874 GCA_032357445.1 Enteromius radiatus
CCGCCTTTATAACTTGTGTTTCCGACTTTAAATCTCGCCATTCCGACTTTATATCTCGCCAATCCGACTTTATAACTCGCCATTCCGACTTAATAACTTGTGTTTCCGACTTTAAATCTCGCCATTCCGACTTTATATCTCGCCAATCCGACTTTATATCTTGCCATTCCGACTTTATATCTCGACATTCCGACTTTATATCTCGCCAATCCGACTTTATATCTCGCCATTCCGACTTTATATCTTGGCAAATTTTTTTACAAATAACATGTTTTAACAAATTGTTCATAATATTTAAAAATGTTATTTCTATTTTATTTTCATGTTGTTTTTGACTGTGTGATATTTGATGGTATTTAATAGTGATTTAGACAGCTCCCAGTGTCTTATAGTAATGAAATCATATGTGATCTTGCTTGTAATCTGTACCTGATTACTGTGCAAGTCCAGAACGTCCAGTTTAGTGAGGCCATCCATATCACTGATCCTCTGGATTCTAGAACATTGCATTAAAGAACATTGCATTAAACGCAGCAGTGTGAACAGAAAACACACTCAGAATGACTGAAGGGAGTCGTGTGAACAGGAGAGAAGTCACTGGGTTTGTGTGTAACTCCCTCGAGACACAGCACTGAAAGCAGAGATCCGTTTGGACACGGACACACAGAGAAACACTGACAGAGAGTAATGAGATCCTGCGGCGTTCAGCATGAGAACAATCCACAGAGAGAGAGACCAGGCATCTTCAAGTGAACATGATGGCTCAGATTCCACCCCAACATTTATATAATGCAGAAATGAACCCAAATGCATTCTGATGTTTGAAAAAAAATAAAGTGTTACTGAAATTTTCCGCATAATTGTTGTGAACAAAATGTTGAATTGCAAAACAGATTTAATGCTCCTCAAATTGGGCTTAATGTATTTCTTTGGGGAATATGATCTTGAAGTTTCCAAACATCAGAATGCAACTCACTAAATAAAACACAGCTTTAGTTCAGATATCAAATGCTGACAGTTTAATTGGAGTCGTGTTGGTTTTAAAAGCAGGGTGTGAGCATTCCTGTGAGATTACACATCTGCAACAAGATAAGAGAGAGAGTGTGTGTGTGTAAGTGGGCTGCTGGGTCACACACACACACTCCCTCACTCACTCACTCACTTATACACACACACCTGTTCTTCCCGAGCAGCAGCACACGCAGCGAGGTGAGGGCGGAGACTCCAGACATGTCAATCAGGCGGTTGTCATAGAGATCGAGGATCACGAGGCGCTGCAGGTGAAGCAGGTCCTGTAGGTGTGAGATGAGGTTGTGCTGCAGGTTCAGAAGACACAGACTCTCGGCCGCCTCCAGATGAGGGACGTTCGTCAGACCGCGCCTGCAGGACACAGATCACAGACCAGCTCGTCAATCACTGTCTTAATCAGCTGCCTTTCACATGACTAATTACACTGCATCTGATAAATGACTCTGGCTTCAGAAAGACTCTCCTGCCACCTGCTGGTCTGACTGTTCAAGCACACACTGATCACACACAAAAACACACCTACACTATTATTTAGAAAAATAATATTACAAATTAATAATATTTTAAAACATGTAATTAGTATTTTTATTTATTTGAAATATTATTTTCATGAAAGTTTTCATTTTTAAAATACTGCTTAAACAGAGTGTTAAACACAGTTTAAAAATGATATGTTCTATGCAGTTGCTAGGGTGTTCTGAGTGGTTGCTAGGTGTTTTTTAAATGAATGGGATACCGGTCCAGATCCAGTCTCTCCAGGCAGGAAGTGATGTCATCTCTAAAGCTGAAGGCAGACAGAAAACATGGAAGAGAACTGTCACGCAGACTTCCTGTGTCACCTGAAGAAGAGCCGTTATGATGAGAAAAAAATAAATAAATAAACTTATTTTATTTCAAGGCAACATTTCTTATTTTCATTTAGTTTAACGTGATGCACTAAAATAACTACAACTGAAATAAAATGAATAAAAAATATACAGACAAATAAAAAAAAACTAATAACAATGAGCAAAAGACACAAGAAAATAACTAAATTAAAACAAATTAAAAACATCAGCTGTGTATTAAAGTTCCCTAGATCTGAATTTTGAAGTCGAATGTGCATTCGATAGAATTTAAGAAACAATGATATGGTAATGTGTTATTGTGGAATCTGTGGATATTGTTATCACACTAATCACTGAAGCAGAACTCAGGAGTCTCGTGTGAGTGTGTGTTTAGCGTCTCAGTCACCGCGTGTGCTAGCGTGAGATGCTTTGGACCCCGCGCTGTGAGGGGCCCTTTTCACACGGTACGCCTGTGGCCCCTGATTCACCACCATCCCCACGGGAAGAGCCACAGGAAGAGAGAAAACACAGCGATCCGGGGCCGACAGCTCGGCATCATGGGACAGAGGTGAAGAGCGCAGTGGCCGGAGACGAGCATCTTACAATCACACACACACACACACACACACACACACACACACACACACACATCAGAAGACAGAAGCAGATTAGTGCTGTTTATACATGGATAAACTATAAAAGATGCATAAAGATCAACTGTATTTAATCAAATTGCTACGTAATAAAAGCAGAGGCTCTCCAGACAGATCAGTATTAGATTAGTGATGAGAGCAGACAGAAGAGTGTTTCGTACCGGTTCTGGACACGTGTGGTTTGACGGAGTCCACATTCAGTGCTTTCTGCAGATCATGGGATAACCTCAGATTAAGCTGACAGAAGAATAAAGTTATTTTCAGTTTGGAAGAACCAAGAAATCAACGGCACGTCTGATTTTATGCACTACTGTTCAAATGTTTGGGATCAGTATAATTTATGGAAAGAAATGAATACTTTTATTCATCAAGGATGCATTAAATTGATCAAAAGTGACAGTAAAGATATTTATAATGTTACAAATGTTTTCTATTTCAGATAAATGCTGTTCTTTAAATCACAATTGCTTTTTACTTTTTATTGGAGTCCACTGTATGTTTAGTTGTTGAGTTATTATGGATAATGTGCCACTATTATCCAGAAAAGAAAGTAATGTCCCTGTATGAGAAACAAAAAAGCTGTTTATAGAACCGTGAGATGAACCTGAAAGCACCTGAAGACGAATGCTTAAAAACGCTTGCTAACCTTAAGAAATGAAAGCATTTAAATACCTGTGCTCTGTCTGTAATTATAATCTATACATTATAATGTGAACACTGAACCACCTAACATGACCTGAACTCATCGTGCTCAAAACATAACCTCTAATTCACACACTTTAACCTCTCTAGAGACGAAATATGAATGAATAGAGACTAGCTAGATATGAAAGCCAGATATAATCAGATTAAAGAGACCATGGGAAATTACTCTTATTATATTTCATTTTACATACTATAGAAGCCCGTTTCTGCCACAGCATAAAAATAATAATAGTAAATGTGACTTTTCACCTCATAATTCAGACTTTTTAAAATTTCTTCAAAAACTTTTTTTTAGTTGTTACAATTCTGACTTTTTTCTCAAAATTCTAAATTTAAATCATGCAATTCAATTATTTTTTTACAGAAATGTAATATATGACAAATATATATTGTTAGGATATTAAGTAAAGATCTAAGTTAACTTCATTATGCATCGCTAAGTTCTTCATTCGGACAACTTTAAATGTGATTTTCTCAATATTTTGATTTTTTTTGCACGCTCAGATTCCAGATTTTTTAATAGTTGTATCTCAAACAAATATTATCCTATGGAAAACTTATTTATTAAGCTATCAGATGATGTATAAATCTCAGTAAAAAAAAAAAACAGACCCTTATGATTGGTTTTGTGCTCCAGGGTGAGATATGTGTATGAGTTAGATGTGTAGATATGAACCTCTGCAAGATTTCATGTAAGTTTTGACTGCGTATGTCGGCACTGTAATATTCCTGAGATATGTCCCTGGTTTACTGTAGTGAAGATCATCACTCACCGGTCTGTGGGTCAGTCGGTCAGGCAGTAATGACCGCACCGCTGCCAGGTGCTGCTTATAGCTGTGAACCTGCACAAACACACTCAAATCATCCACACCACGATAATGCTGATATTATTCATGTGTGCACTATGACTTTACTCCAAAGATACTGCATGCTAGTCAGTGTGCTTAGCAGATCTAATGTATTGGAAGTTGTTTCAGAGGCAGAGGGTAATGCAAGTATTACATAAAACAACAATAAAACATTTTAAAAAAGGTAAATTCTTTTTAGTGACATACTTTCACTAAAGTAATGGAGTTCTGTAACTTACTTTTTCCACCTCTGCACTCTGTATGTCATTAGTATGCTTGAATTATGGTAGTTTTGGTGTAAAGCACACACTGTTTCTCTCACTCTGTGCATCTGCTGAGTTTGGCAGAGCAGACTCTTACCGCAGGAGGCAGGAAGCGAGCAGATGTCGCTTTATTCTGATCATCCTGCTGCTTGTAAGAGCGCATGTCCGCGCCGCGACAAACTTCACAATCACTGCGGCTTTCTAAATAATGCTAGAGGGGGACATTTCCACTTCCAGCAGACAGTAGTGCTTCTCAAGCAGATTCGCGGAAAGCGCGTCACTGCGCGTCCTTAGCAACCAACTTTTAGTAAACAGTTACGGGCACTTCCGGTGGCCCCGCGGAAGTTGTTTCCCGGACGCGATTTCCGCAAAATATTTTTTTGTTGATAATCAATAAAAAATAAATGTTTATCTCTTACAGTCCTCACATTCATATTTCTGTTATTACAATAAATAAATAAATGTGACTTCAAAGTACAGCATCCTTTCTATTTTTTCATCTGTGTAATATTTACATTTACTTTTGTAAATATTTTACTTTTAATAATAGTAATGTAGTAATGTACTTTTTATTTTTCTGACATGGATGTCCACATGTCTTGGACTTTTTTAATTTAGCTTTTAATATTTAGCTACTGTTGATTTATGTTTACTGTTGTCATTACATTACACAGTATTACATTACATTACAGTATTAAATAAATAAAAAAATAAATATGTATTTATTTTTCTTATCTATTCTGTATCTTCTTGTTCTCATCTTCTTATTGAAGCCATAAAAAAATAAATAAATAGCCTACATAAATGCTAAAATCTGTTGCACAAAATAGTGTGTTCATGTTTGGATTTAATTTTTTATTTATTTATTTTTTTATATATTGTCTGGATAAAATTCTGAAGCTAATAAATCATAACTAGTGTAGTTTAGTTAAGACACATATTATGTTCTGATGGCAGAGAGAATCGGTTTAATACTGTTATACAGCTTCAAAAGCATTACTATTCAGTTACAAATCTTTACAGTTTATGTCAGGTGGAGAATTAAAAATGTAAAATGAATCAATCTGTGAACAATCCAGGATAAATCATCTTCAGACATTCAGCACTGATGTTCAGAATATGTTTCATAAACACAAACAGCTGCTCATCATCTTTCACAGCATCTGCTCCTGCAGCTCAAGAAAACACTCTTTCAGCTCACTTTATTGGTGCTAAACATAAAAAAAAATCATTATTATTTATACCCAATTTTCTTCTTTTATTTATTCTGATCTTGGTATTGCAATGTTTTAATTTTCTATAAAGTTGGTTATTTATGTGCATCTGCAGGCCTGTAAAGGTCGATCAATCCTGTTCCTCTGACTCATTTCACAATGAAATATTACACTAGAGTTCACTGTGCAGACTTTAATTGACGCTGTTTGTAATGAGAATCACCTAAACTGTTACAATCTTTAAAATGCACTTCATGTCAAATGCAATCCATCGAGTGTGTGTCTGAGCAACATTAAACATGCTATAAGATTCATAAGCAGCAGGTCTGATGAGTGTCTATAGAGCGAGTGTTAAACTCATTTACTGTGTGATTTCCTCTGCGTCTGTTGTGTGATTATAAGCTCCTGATGGACCACGCTTCTACATGAAGAAACTGTAAAGCATGCATTCTATGATTGATTATTGGCTTTGTACTGGAATACTGTGAAGGAAACAGCACATGCACCTCCTTCTGCTGGAGAACTGCTGTGTCCAGACACTGGAACGATGGCGTCTGCATTGTGTGCTTTATCAATAGTGATGCATTCATTCATGAGGAAGGTCCTCGGGGTTCAGCGGCTATAAATACTGCAGCAGAAACGCTGCGTTTCCCTCCATCTACCTAAAACACATTCAGATGATGAAGAACAGGGGTCAGAGAGATCAGAGATGGCTGCTCCATGCAGACGAGCACTGAGAGGACACTGAGGAGCTTTGTTACTGAGCTTTCGTTAATGCTTTCTAAACAACAGCTCTTATGAAGAGGATCATCTTAAACTGAACCTGGAGTGTGTTTGTGTCAGTGCTGTTCATCATCAGTATGCAGGACGCAGACTGAGCTCAGCCCTACACGCGCGCACATCAATCACAGTGGCATCAATGACTCACACTCGTGACGTCACACTCTCACCTTAAAACAACTCCAGTGCACTGCGCTGCACACATCCTGCTGCTTCCACACACTGTGTGTGTATACATCTAAATGAATATAATGTATGCAAAATAGCAAATATATATAGGTTTATATAATACCATTTGAAAAGCATATATGAATGTATGTTTGTATACACACACACATATTTTTTTAATGTAATAAATTGATATTTCCCAAATATCACTCCAAATACATATTATTATATAATAATATTATATTTGGGTTACTTCAATGGATAAATAAATAAATATATATGTGTATGTGTGTATATATATTGAATAAATCTATAGAATATATCATTAAATAAGTACTGTATACGTAATATATACATTTCATTAATATATTCCATTAATGTATTTTATCCTATATTTTTGTTTATGTGTAAATATATATGCATGTAGGCCTATATACTGTATAAATATATATCTATATAGACTACATTATAGGCTAAATACACACACACACACACATTATATGTAATATGTAAGTTTAACACGTCATTAATTCGCTTTAAAAACCAAACAATTTAGGATTTAGAAACTTTGTTGCAGTTAATTGAATTGTTTAAATGAATGAAGTGACTGCAGGACGGTGTGTTTAGCTCTGGGCCGATGCTGGGACGTTCTCTCGTCCTTCTGAGCAGTAATCCTCGGCTCTAAAGCCTATTATCTCATTTACACCGCAGCGGCTCGCGCTATGATAGACCGCCACTCGCGTCTTTTCCTAATTGTCTTCACGTGAAGCAATCACGGTTCCGCTTTATAAATGTACCGGCGCGGCGCTCGCCGCCTCTCTAAGTAATGAGAAAGAGACGCGAAGAAATGTCCGCCGCGCTGAACGCGTTCCTGCGCTGCGTCGCGTTCCTGCTGCCGCCCTCTTGGCTTCAGTTTTGCTGGTGGGTTGGGGAGGCGTCATGGCCCAATCCCAGAGCTCGATTCAAACACACAAAGCCTCTTACATATGAGGAAGTAGCTGCTCAAGACGAGCCTTCCTCCTCTGATCGCGCCGCGCCGTCGCCGTCTCCGTGGCGCAGAATCCTGACGCTCGCGGAGCGCGTCCTCTCGGCTCTCTTTGATCTTCACACGCGTCTGGGAAGTTTGTGTTGGCCGCGCCGCGTCGCCGCCGGTTCTCCATCGAGCGCATCCGCGGAAGAGGAGGCGTTCACGGCGGAGATCATGAGCACCGAGGAGCCGCGGGAGATCAGCGCTCCGGTGACCATCACCGTGGCCATCCAAGCGGCGGAGGACGAGGAGCCTTCTTCCAACACCATCGAGCTCCAGACGGGCAGCGGCAGCGAAGACGAGGTCGCCAGACACGATAAATCCAGGTACTACCCTTCAGAGTCCAATCAGTCTCTCATATGATCGAGTCATTGGTTTCTCCATCCGTCATCGATCCACACACACCAACACACACCCGCCGCGCTTCTAGGCTATAAATAGACGCGCTCACAATGCTTGACCCCATGAAAGTGCATGCGTGTAATTGTGATTCAGAGCCTGTTTGTGTGACACCTGTCGCAGCTCTTCAGGTAGGAATGGGACCAGACCTGTTTGCTCCACCAGCTCCGTTCATCTAGATCCGTCCACTCCAGCGCTCCACCAACACTGTGACCCTGTCTTGAGAAGCAGAAATATATACTTAGAGACCGGTCTCATTGAAAAGTACTTTGTAAGCCAAATAAAACCAAAAATTGATATTGGCGTGCATCTGTATCCCTACACACTACGTGTCATAAACACGCCAAAGTAGATTTCTGAGTATCAGAACGAGTTTTTATGTTTACTCCGCGTACTAGGCTCTTTATACGCACTTTCATGAGACCGGTTTGATTTGTAGCAGAAGTGTTTCAGGCAAAATTATAAATGTTCTTTCTGCCAGATATTAAGTACAGATCATGTTCCTTCCAGATATTTAGTAAGTTTCATACTGTGAATATATAAAAACTGAATTTTTGATTAGTAATATGCATCGCTAAGAACTTTAATTTGAACAATTTTAAAGGCGAGTTTCTAAAATATTTAGATTTTATTTGTCACCTTCATATTCTAGATTTTCAAATAGTCATATCTCCGACAAATATTGTCCTCTCCTAACAAACCACACATCAATGGAAGGATTGTTTACTCCGCTTCTAGATCTCTATTGACTCTTATGATTAGATGTCACGTCTCTAATAATAATACACGTTATACAGTATTCACTGGAAATAAATGTCCTTATAAATGTATATTATCAGTAGTAGTAACAGTATTTATCAAGTTATTGTAAGTTTTTAGTTACTATGGCACTGTACTGTAAATTATTATTATATTTTTATTTAAATACATTTGTGTTATTGCATACTTGAATTTGAGTAAATTTTTTTAAATAATTAAACTTTGCACATTCACACTTCATGCAGCTGCCAGATTTTATTTTTTGTTTTAAATCTTTTTGTGTACTTTTTGGAAATTATCTTGTAGCATTTTTTTTTTGCAGGCCCTAGTTTTATTTTTGATTTTTTTTTTACACTTCTTTTCTTTACTTTATTGTAATTTTCAAGTCATTTGCATATTGTCATTTATTTATTATATATTAAATGTACTTTTTTTGGACATGGTTTGTCTCAATTTTCCATGGTTCCTTGCATCAGGCAGTTTATTTTAATCTAGTTAATTTAATATTTTAAGGTTTAAAATGTTCCACTGATCCCTCAGCACTTCCTTTTATTTATTATGTAGTTTATTTAAATGTATTTTAATATCACAGTTTTTCTTCATATTTCCACGAATCCCCTCCGCTCTTCCTTGGCCCTGGTCTGCTCACTAGTGTCCTCAGTGACCGCAGCGAGCGCTGACCTCTGGCCTATCGTCAGTGCTGTTGATGTGCAGTTAAATCTCTCCCTCATGACCTATTGAGCACTTCCCCACTGCGAGTGTGAAGTGTGATGCGAGTAGTTGTGCGTCTGCGGCCCACGGCTGCGTCTGCATTGTTGTGGAGCACTAATGAGTCGGCTGATGCCGCTATTGTGCTCCACAGCAGTGGGTGGACGGTGACGGGCCGCTTTCTGTGCTTCAAGGGCTTCCCTGCCTTTGCTGGAGAGCTGCTCTCTTTGGGAGTTTGCGTGAGCGTCCCGAGCTAGAGCGTTTTAAAGGTTGTGGGCTGGAAGAGAAGGCAGTGAGTCATCAATTTAATTTGTTTTCTGAAGGTCCTTTCCAGCAGTCAGTGAGGTAAGCCGTGGCATCTCGCAGAAAAGATTAGATTCATTTTGCTGCTGGCAGCGAAGCTGAGAGAGTGTGTGTGTGAGAGAGAGAGTATGAGTGAGTGTGTGTGTGTGTGTGCGTATGAGAGTGTAGGTGAAAGTGTGTGAGTGAGCGTGTGTGTGAGTGAGCGTGAGTGAGCGTGTGTGTGTGAGTGAATGAGTGTGTGAGAATGCGTGTGTGATAGAGAATGAGTGAGAGTGAGTGTGTGTGAGCAAGTGTATGAGTGTGTGAGTGAGTGTAGGGGTGTGTGAGCAAAAGTATGAGTTTAGGAGAGTGAGTGTGTGTGTGTGAGAGTGTGTGAGTGTAGGGGTGTAAGTATGAGTGACAGTGAGCGTGTGTGTGTGTGTGTGAGAATGCGTGTGTGTTGGTATGAGTGAGCGTGTGTGTGACTATAAGTGTGTATTTCTAAATGTATGTGAGTGAGTTTGTGTGTACCCCGTATTTACCACTTTAAGAGGACTACATGTCTCCACAAGGACAGTAATACCAGTACATTTTGACCTTTTGAGGACATTTTTCGTCCCTGTGAGGAAACAAGCTTAAAAATCAGGATGAAATGTCTTGAAAATATAAAAATGCAGAAAGTTGAGGGGTAGCTTGATAGATTTCAGTTTGTAGAGTATGAAAACCTTTATGCCCATGTAATGAACCCACAAACCATGGAAACACAACATGTGAGTGAGTGTGACTCTGCGGTCAGATGGAGAGGTCTCGGCGCTGCTCGTGTGTTGGTGTTCGTGGGCAGTGAGCTGTGATGCTCGTGTTTTGGCGCAGGCTGTTCTGTTGGATTGTGGGGGAATCTGAGATTTCAGGGGGATGATGGGAAACAGACGGGCTCCCTGCTGCGGATTGATGTGTGTGTTTGGTTTGTGTCTCTGTCGTCGGACTGATGTGTGTGTGTGTGTCTCTCAGTGGCGCGGGGACCAGCGGCGGGGAGCTGGAGGAGGAGAGCTGGCAGGCTCCGGACCCAGAGCTCACTCAGAAGCTGGTGGCGCAGATTGAATATTATCTGTCGGACGAGAACCTGGAGCATGATGCCTTCCTGCTCAAACACGTCCGGCGTAACAAGCTGGGCTTCGTCAGTGTCAAGCTGCTCACCTCCTTCAAGAAGGTAACTACCTCCAGTACCAGTTCTTCAAGACATCATGGCCTATAAAACACAAAACAGCTGTTCGTTAATATTGTTTTACTCATAGCTGACCAGATATAAACATTTGAAATTTCTCATATGCATATTCTTACACACACACACACACACACACACACACACATATATATATATATATAGGATCCCCACATGCAGGTGAAAAACTTGTTGCATCTTTCTCAAAAACACTCATGGCTGTCAATCAAAAGGGTGCTTCTACTAAATACTGAGCAAAGGGTCTGAATACTTAGGACCATGTGATATTTCACTTTTTCATTTTTAATAAATCTGCAAAAATGTCTACAATTCTGTGTTTTTCTGTCAATATGGGGTGCTGTGTGTACTTTAATGAGAAAAAAAAAGAACTTAAATGATTTTAGCAAATGGCTGCAATATATCAGTGAAAAATTGAAGGGGTTAATTTTACTTTCCCTACCCACTGAATATATAAAATATACACATATGCATGTGTGTGTATATATTTATACATGTATACTAGACATACACGCGAGTAATAATATGTGTGTGTGTATATAAATATGTTCACAATGTCCAATCCATCTATTTCTAAAGGTTGGATCTACTGTATGTAAATTGCTCTACAAATATACACCTATTTGTGTGTTGCTCGGCAACCACTTTGTTAGAACCACAACCATGAACCCAGAAATTGTTCTAATTAAGATAAACCCTATGCTTCTGAAAGTAAAAAATTTCAGTCATACTCTCTCTGTAGGGAAATACGCACTTAGTGTGATTACGTCTGTATTTATTATAACTACTACATTTTTATGAAACTGTTAAATGGCCAAATTCCCAGTAAAGAATTGATCTACCCATAATCCTGACGAAAAATCCACCAATCGGAGAAGTCCCCATTACCATGGAGATGAGAATCTTGGCAGGTTTTAAGTGGGGACCGCCCGCTCCCATGAGCCATTGCGAAAGATGTAATAACACTGATCTCCCAAACGTGGTGTAACGATTTCAGATCAGCAGTTCTACAGTCTTTTCTCTCTATTCTCAATTCCTCTTTTGCCTCAGATCAGTGTGTTATTCATCTGAGAGCAGGCTGGTTCATAACTCAGAACTCTTTATTTAAGGATGTTTTAAGAAAGTGGATGAGAATAATACAACACTTCAGCCTCTGATGAATGCTGGTAAATGATGGCTTTACAGACGATTGGCTATCAAAAAAAGGAACAGGCGTTTCAGAATGTTCCACTTGAGCTTCCTGTTTCATTATGAAATCACAAGCACAGGGGAAATGCGTTTGTCAGATCAGAGGCGGTACTCTGCTGTAAATCAGCTTTATTTCATGAATCGGTCTCTCGCTGGCTCTTGTGCTTTGATTTGCAGTAAAAGGCCACATCATGAATAACATCATGAATCATTATTTCTAAAACTAGCCTATAATTGGTGTTTTATTAAATGACAGAAACTAGTTTCTAATACAGCCCTCCCTGTAGTACCAGCTTTTTAAATATCGCTTTCTCAATTTTATTTTCTCGTTATACTGCAAATGTGATTTACTCTGTATTTTTTGGTTTCCTAGTACAAATATCTAAGCATTCATAAAGCAATATAAAATGTGAAGTCTTGTTTTCAATAAAATGCATCAAAATTAAGTAACCTTAAATCAAGAAAATATTTTAGCCAAAGGGGCAGACCGCGCTGACAGATATTTTTGTTTTAAGCAAAAAGTCACTTAATATTGATGCATGTTTCAGAAAGCATGGATTATCTTGACTCAGTATCTTGTGAATGGTGAAGATTTGTTTTTAGTTTGACTGTTTCCTTTGAGGAAACATTAAGACCTGATTGTAAATCCAATAAAAACAATATAGCTGCAAGCGGCAATTACTGGGGTTCGAGCATTTGAAGGGTTTTGAGGTTATTTGGGCAACCTGGATGCATGTCTGACACTTAAGCACATTGAAAAAGGACAATAGGCTCAAAGAGTCACAAACACACACACACACACAGACGCAGACATGAAATGGATAAATGATTATATTAATACAGACACACATATGCACAGGCATACATTCACACACATTTAAAAGACTTCTCTTTTAAAGGGTTTAAATGTTATTTTCACGTCTCACTGTAATGATTACCTGGCATAAAGGTGTATGAGGTAAATGGTAAACCTTAACTAAATGTGATATTAAATGTTACAATAGTGATTTTATAATGTCTGCATCAGCAAACACTGTTTTAGTGTTTAA
>JAUCMS010000034.1:12620691-12633113 GCA_032357445.1 Enteromius radiatus
CTCACAGTATGTTATGTCCATGTACTCAACTCTTATTATTCAACCATGCCAAGCTACATTCAGTTTTACATTCTAGGCATCTTTAAAGTTTGTCATGACAACATTTTTCACTGTTTGTTTGATCTGGTTTGTATTTACATGTATGTATCTTGCAGACACTTTCTTCCGTGTATTGTATTTAAGCTACACATCTGATTACTTCATGTATGATCTTCTGTTTGAGTCTCAGTCTGTAGTGAATGTATGTTTATGTTCATGCACCAGCTACGAGTCCTCCAGCTGTGTGTGTGTGTGTGTACCGAGGCAGTGCACGTGCTCCAGAGCTTCACAGCTAGCGTTATAGCGTCTGCGTGGACACGACACCGTCATGCAGCTGGTGGAGTTTGAGCAGCGGTACTGAGACGGATCCAGCTGCCAACAGAAGCGACAGTCCAGGGTCAGCGTGAAGTTCTGCTGCGGCTGACCCTGCTCGTTCTAAAACACACACACACACACACACACACACACACACAGTGTTCAGTGTTGGGCAAGTTACTGAAAAGTAATCTGCTACAGATGACTAATAACTTCTTTAAAATTGTAATTGGATGACATTACTGTACTCTCTGAACACAATAACGGGTCTTTAACTGGACACTGATTGATAGAGAGGGTCTCACCACACAGTGGACGCCGGCTCGGGCTCTGCAGGTGAAGTTAGCCGGACGGCCGTAGCTGCAGTTGTGATGAAACGCACAGGTGATGCAGTCGGCCGGGAGCCTGGAGCACTGACCGCCGCTGGGACACCTGGACAGGTAGCTGTCGGTCACCACTGGAGCAGCTGAACACACACACACACACAGAGAGAGGTTTATGCTGGACACTCTGTATGAATCTAACGCTCTGGACGCTGCTGGAGGGTCACTCACCGGAGGAGGCGGTCAGGGCCACCGGGCTGCTCATCACTGGGCTCTGCTGAGCTGTGTACGGAGGCTCCTGACCCACATGAGGAGAGCTCAGATACGCTGAGACACACACACACACACACACACACACACCATCATCATCATCTGACTGTATACAGGTACTCCAGCTGATCCATGTGATCAGATAAAGACAAAAAAGGAGGAAAATCTGTTTCTTTTCATTCAATATGTAATCCAGAATAACTGAAGCAAAGGAGTGCTTCAATAAAATAACAATAATAATAATAATGATGATTACTAAGGTTATTAAATTCTCATTTGTATGTTACAGTACAACAGCATTACTGCAATAGTGTTTTTTTATTGATTGATTTGTTTAATTTCTTAAATATTTTTTAAATAATAAAAATAATATTTTTTTAATATTATACTCATTATTATAATATATGAATTATAATTTTACAGTACAATAGCGTTTTGCAATAGTAATATTTTTTTAATTAATTTGCTTAATTACTATAATTGAAATAATAATGAAATATTTTATATTCCAAAATATTTAGAATATTTGTAATATTAGCCTATATTTATTTTGATCAAAAATAGATTTATTTTAAAATATAATAGCATTTTATTAATTTCATGAAACGTTTTCAATAATAATAATAATAATTATTATTATTATTATTAAATACAAATTTTTATTTCACAGTACAATAGTATTATTGCAATAGTGATAAAAAGGGGGTTTTATTCAGTTAATTACTGTTCCTGTCAGTAATTATGATCACATGTATTTAAGGACAGATCCTGATAGAGATGTAAACAGTCGGGCTGACGATAACATATTGTAGTTTTAGCATAACACTACAGCACTACATCAGATCTGATACTTCACAGATATATCGTGTAAATACTACGTTATGTTGTGTAAATTGTGATTCCCATCCGTATATATGGCAGTGATAATATTCATTTTAACAAAACCCTGCGTACTTCCACGGTAACAGAGACCAGACCCAGAGAACGATGCCTTTATCGTGTCGTGCTCGGTGTTCGCGCTCTTACCGATCGCACACTGGGAGTAAATGTCCAGCAGCAGAAGAAACAGCATCAAATACGAGCTCATGATGTTCCGTTCGCGTTCAAAAACCCATTTCAATCCATGTAGCATCCAGACCACCGCTGCCGCTCGACTTCCGGCTTCCGTTCCCGTAAAAGTCCCAACGGCTGATAGTTCAAAATAAAAGTGCTAATAAACAAAGTGACGTATGAAGTTTACACATACTAGATGCAATCAATGATTTAGGCAGTGTTCACCAGAAAAAGAGCATGGTTACTTACTGAAAAAACAGAAAGTACATTTTCAGTTTCTGGATAAATTCACATCAATTTCCCAAAACTGGGAAATAAACTTATCTTCATTCAGTTTATCAGATACATCCCATTGTTTAAAACTTAACTTTCTACTTCTGTATAACAACAAAAAAAATATATATATACACACTTTTTTCTTGTATATATATCAAATCATTTTGATTAAATAAAATAATAATCAGAATAATAATTACGCTTCTTGAGCAGTAAATCAGTATATTATTCTGATTTCTGAAGATCATGTGACACTGAAGACTGGAGTAATGATGCTGAACATCACACTTCAACACAGATTCACACAGAACACAGCTGCTTTAAACTGTAATAATATTTAGCATTTTACTGTATTTTTCATTTAATAAATGCTGAGGAGATAGTTCCAAAAGCAGAAAAAGCATCCAAAACTATTTTTCCAAACTGTTGATTTAAGGTTTTACTGAAAATGGTAATAAAAACTAAATTGTTTTGGGATTAAAATAAATAAATAAAACCAGACTAACATGGAATCAGTGTTATTTTATTGTATGTACTCTCCTAATAAACCATATTTTTTTATTTATTTATTCTATTTATTTAATCTAATTAATTGAATGTAATTTTTTTAATGACTCGTCCAGGCCAGGGTCATATGTACCATTACATTATCATGTTAAACTAGTCTTAATGTAGTATTTTTTATATTAGAGAAAACACGACAGCGATTCTTTGAGTCTTTATTGTAAACCGTCAGAACCTGAACACAAGACACTTGACACAAACCATCACTTCACATGCACCTAACAAAAGCCTTTCCTCTCAGAACATCCTGGTATCGTTCGATCTGTCAGCCTCTCAGAAGTCCTCCTCGGCGCAGCGGCAGCGTGACTGTCTGAGGAGCGTCAGTCTCTGCATCACCTGCTCCACGCTCAGCTCTCCGTGCACTTTATTGTCTCTGGTCCTGACGTTGACGCTGTTCGCGGCACGCTCCTTCTCTCCCACCACTGCCCAACAAACACACATCAGCACACACACACACACACACACTCAGAGAAGAGCCTCAAACCCTCAGACGCTCCTGCTTACCCAGGATGAAGTTATACTGAGCCAGCTGTGCGTTACGAATCTTCTTGTTCAGAAGACATCCAGAGTCCAGATCAGCATCGGCCATAAACCCAGCCTCGACGAACCTCTCACAGACCTGGAGCGGGAGGAAGAGGAGCTGTAACACAGGCGCTGGTGTAACAGAGCGAGCTTCACAACACACCGATGCTGTACCTGCTTGGCGTAATCTTCAAGAGATTGGTTCACAGGAACCAGCATCACCTGACGTGGAGACAGCCACAGCGGCCTGAGCGAACAAACACAAACACAGCGTTCATACGGGATCAAATCACAGGGAACAGCAGGAAGCGACGGCTCAGTTTCTCCTGATTTTCTGACATCACTGGAAATGTGATTGAGGAGTCTTGAAGGCACAGCAACAAAAGTGGCTTTTAAAACAACTCTGTGATCACATTTTATTTCAGTTTAATAACCTAAATACAAGCAGTAGTTTGTTTTAGTTGAGGTTTTAATTTGCATAAACTTTAAATTGGTTTTCAAATACAGTCAAATTTAAATCCAAATAAAACATATTTAATGCTACAGAATATTTTAACAGCAAAATATGTATTTAACTACAGTGTGTCAGTAATCCCTTTATCTGTCATTTATTTAATCTAATGTACATTATACGTTTTAGCTTCAAATGATTTTTATGTTTTATATTTTTCTACTTTTATATTAGTTTTTGTTTTTTACATTCGTTTTATTTTTTTATTTTAGTACTTCCATTATTTTCCTTTGGCTAGCTTTCAAGCACATATTTTTTGTTTGCATGACCTTTTTTTTTAGTGCTGTCAAATGATTAATTGTGATTAATCACATACAAAATACAAGTTTTTCTTTACATAATATATTTGTGTAAACAGTGTATATATATATATATATATATTATGTATATATAATACAAACACATGCATGTAAATATTTAATAAAGATGTTTATATTGTAAATATTTATATATAATATCAAAAGTAAGATATACTGTATGTGTGCGTTTTATTATATACATAATACAATAACAGTACTTTTTTTTAAGCATTTTTGTTATATCTCAGTTAACAAAAACAACTTTCAAAACCTCATTATGCTTCTGATGCCTCAATGATTTAACTTCCTGTTTAAGATTGTTAGTGCAAAATAAAAGTCCCACTGAATTTTTTTGGTTTTCTGTTATACCAACCCACATATTGTGGATCTTGAATGAACTGTAAGGGAAAAAAATAACTATTTATCTGCTGAAATAGTAATAAATGAGAATCTCAGAAACTACTATAATGGATTTCTTAGTTTTCGAGAACAGTAATGGACGTGCTCCTCACCATTTCCCGGCGTAGTTCTCGGTGAGGATGGCGATCATTCTCTCCACGGAGCCCAGGATGGCGCGGTGAATGATCACGGGTCGGTCCTTGTCCTCTCCATCTTTCCTGCAGCGGTTCAGACGATTAAACTCTGCTTCAGAGCCGCGAGAGCGAACACACACCGTCCGAGCTCTACTCACCCCACATACGTCAGACCGAAGCGGATGGGCAGCTGGAAGTCCAGCTGAATGGTGGCACACTGGTGATAACGACCGATGGCATCTTTAATCTTGATGTCAATCTACAACACAACAGTTCAGAGATGATTATTATTCCTGCGCTGTGAGTGGAACAAACACGACAACACAGCATGATCTATCATTTATTACAATTTATAATTAGCTTTTATTTTTGCCTTATTCATTTCAAGGTTGCATTTGTTTTAATATTTCTCTTTAGTTTTAATTTATTTTTGTTTCAGTTTTAGCAATGTTAGTACAAGCAGCTTTTTCAGTTCACGTTTTTTCATCTAATATTTATTATATTTTATGTCAGCTTTGTATGTTCTCCAAAAAAACCATGCAAACAGTCAAATGTGTGAAACTACAGCAGTAAATAAATAATATACACCACTCGTTGATATGCATTTTTCAATTTATAATCAATATATAATGTTTAACATATACATATTTATGGATCTTTAACTACAGTTTGTCATCAGTTTAGCTTTATTTTTATTTCAGTTTTAATAAAGTAAAGTTTTATGTTTTTATATATATGCATATACATGTATGTGTGCGCAGGTTTTATTTCAATTAACGAAATTAGTTTTTGATTTGTTAAGGATTATGGATTTCTGACCTTTGGCCCATAAAAAGCCCCGTCTCCTGGATTGAGTTTCCACGGCTCTCCAAACTCATTCAGGCTGTTCTCTAATTGCTATGAAACAATACAAATGTAGTTAATACTGCACAAAAACATCTCAAACCTCAGAGAGAGCAGGAAAAAGGTATTCTGGTACCTTCTCGGCCTGATTCCACACGGCAATATCACCTAGAAACTTCTCTGGACGCGTGGAGAGATGCAGCTGGAAGGAGAAGCCGAAGACATCGTAGACGCAGCGCAAGAAATCCAGACAGCCCTTCATCTCCGACTCGATCTGAAACACAGAGAGCAGACATCTAGATTCGGTCTAAGATCTAAATCAGCTGTTCAACAGATCAAGCTTTTACTTCACATTTTCTTATTAGTTTCATTTGGTTGAAAATGTATGTACTAAAATAACTGAAATAAAAATTAATAAAAATTTGTGCTGTCAAATCATTCAAAATAAAAGTAAATACACACATGCACACATGTATATTCATATAATTTATAAATATTAATATAAACAACATTTTTTTCTTAAATCTATAAATGTATGTATGTGTGTGTGTGTATATATTATATTATATACACACACACATATTAATTGTGATTAATCACTTGACAGCAGAAAAAAAAAGAAAATCAAAATCACACATTACTTAAAATTTACACCCAAAGTTAAATAAAAAAGTGACTCTCTCAAAGACCCTGAAGCGTGGCCGCACCTGATCCAGAGTGCAGAATATATGAGCGTCGTCCTGCTGGAAGCGCCGGACTCTCGTCAGACCCGTCAGCGTACCTGAGAGCTCGTTACGATGCAAAACACCAAAATCAGCAAACCTGAGAGGAAGTTCCCGCCAGGAGCGTGGCCGATGACCGAACATCAGACTGACGAACAGAGCAGCAGGAGGAGAGATGAAGCACACTGCAAAACATCTTCTCTTACACAGTATTTCTGTCTTATTTCTTTAAAACCAGGAAACTCTGCTCACCCCTGACAGAGAATTTGACTTGTTTTAAGCAAAACGCACTTGATTTCCCAGCTGGAAACAAGGCTAAATATCCTACGGCATTTTGCTTACCGCAGTAAGTAACGCAGTTTAATTGAAGAATTTTTAGCAGTGAACAGGAATATTGCGTGAGAGAGAATAATACTGTAACGATACTAAATAATACCCAATACATTTATTTTCCACATACTTTAATACTTCAATATATAATCAAAAATACATTTTTAACACAAAAGTTCATCAGTGATCCTGTATTTTAAGTACATATGATTTTTTTAGCTTTAGTCGAAAATGATAACTATAGCAATTTCATTATATAGTCATTTGATCCAGATTCATTCAACAAACTGTACCAAAAAAGCGATCTATTTGATCATCAGACAATATTTTTTGCTATGCACTGTATAAAAATGGTGCTGCTGACCATTTATTGTCAATATGATTTCATAGCATCCCTTTATGTCTTTAATGCAAAACACTACAGGAAACCCAGTTTTTTCAATTTTGCGATTTTGGTCTATTTTGCGTCCGTAAGATGTCTTCTTTCAGACTATTGGAAATAAGCACATCCACAAGTGTCTGTCTTATTGCACTTTATCTATTTGTGACAGTACATTTTTATTTGCAGTTCATACATGTAAAGGTTTTTCTCCTCTTCAGCAGCATTTAAACACACCAAAAGTTGTATTTTTCTCTGTATTCTGAAGGCTTTCACTGAGGAGTGTGTTCATATATCCTTCACCTGGTTTTATTATTGAACTTTATTAATTCACATCTTCAGATTTTTACCTTTAAATGTTTTTTCTCCACTACAGCAGCAGCTACATTTACTAAACTTTACAGTTTTATTCCTGTCAATATTCAGAAGGTGGTTACTGAAGGATTTGTTCATATATTATTCATTTTATTCCTTAAAAAAAGGCAAAAATGTATATCTTTAAAAGGCACGGCGCAAATATTTCCAGTTTTTTCTCCACTTCAGCAGAACTTAGAGATTAATTCCTCTCTATATTCTGAAGGTTTTTACTGAGGGGTTTGTTCATATCACTCACACAGATTTATACGACATATTATGATAAACAGTAAGAACCTTTAACTCTATAATGAGTTTTATCCCATGTTCAGATGCGAATCAGTGCATATTTAACTATATAATGTGTCATATTTAAACATAACAGTTCATAAAACTTGTAATATAAACCAATTAACTGGGGAAGTACAGTGAGATCTATTCTTTAGAGATGAAATCTGGTTTACCAGTGTCCGGGGCAGTTCATGGGCTTCAGAGCGAAGACGTCCTGCTCCACGGGGAAGGAGAACATGTTTTCACTGTAGTGCTGCCAGTGACCCGAGGTCTCCCACAGCTTACTGTTATAGATGTTAGGAGACGCCACCTCCTGGAAACCACGTCTGTTGTACTCCTCCTGCGCACACACACACACACACACACACACAGCGCTATAGGATTCAGTGTTTGACTCTGCTGTAGTCACACACACACACACACACACAGCGCTATAGGATTCAGTGTTTGACTCTGCTGTAGTCTCACACACACACACACACACAGTGCTATAGGATTCAGTGTTTGACTCTGCTGTAGTCTCACACACACACACACACACACACACACACACACACACAGCTATAGGATTCAGTGTTTGACTCTGCTGTAGTCTCACACACACACACACACAGCGCTATAGAATTCAGTGTTTGACTCTGCTGTAGTCTCACACACACACACACACACACACACAGCGCTATAGGATTCAGTGTTTGACTCTGCTGTAGTCACACACACACACATGCGTACCCTGATGAACTCTGTCAATGTGTTGTAGATGTAAGCGCCTCGCGGCAGAAAAAAGCAGCTTCCTGGACTCAGATCATGGAAGAAGAAAAGTTCTTGATCCTGCAAATCACACCACAAGAGAGTGAGATCTTAACAAGCTCCTTCAGGCACACTTGAGGAGGAAGTGACATGCATCACCCATCGAGAGGTGAAGAGACACGTCTGATGGGACAAACTGGCTCTGCGGTAAAGTACATGATAACGCAGTAGAAAGCATACGGAACGGCTGTTAGATGCAGTAAAGTGGATTTTAATGAGGCAAGAAAACTCAAAAAACAAAACCTGTGAGTAATTTAGTAACTTTTGGCTAAACTGAACAAGACGGACACCAACTGATTCTCACAAGAACAAAAAAACAAATCCATTAATAGGTGCTGGACACATGCCATTCAAGATAAAAAGTTCTGAAATCAACATTATGAAAAGTAACTACATTTTTGCATTTTCTGAACAAAATTTATTTTGCATTTCTTTGCAAAACTGCACTCTGTGATTCATGGGTTCATGGAAGCAAATAAATAGCAAATAATTGAAAAGCTAATCATTATTAAACCATAAACATAAATAATTATAATATAAAAAATAATCAATATAAAACAATTTATTAAAACCATAAAAATATTAAAATTAAAATAAAAAAATTAAACATTTAATAATAGTCATAAAACATTTAGAATAACTACTTTTTAGAATAGAACAAATCAAATTGTTTATATCATAAATCAAAGTAAAACATGTATTAATAATTAAATCATAAGATGACATCAAAATAAAACATTAATAATACGGTCATTATATTGTAATTGTTAAAAAATAAAAAATAATTGTAAAATAAAACAAAACACTATTTAAGATCAAGATGTAATATTTGCAGTGTTTATCTGCATGTCATTTGACCATTAACTGACATCACAGAAGTGGAACATGTGAAACTAGTGATGTAGAAGTTAAAACAGCTTGTGAACCCGTGACTAGATCAATAAATCAGAGGCAGTAATTCCACGCACCTTCCCGATCTTGCGGTGGTCTCTATTTTTGGCTTCTTCCTGGAAACGTTCCCATTCCTTCAGCATTTTGTTGTCAGGAAAAGAGATGCCGTAGATCCTCTGGAGCGTCTCCATGTCCGAACGGCCCTCCCAGTACGTGGATGAATTCTGAACAGCATCACAATATCACAGTGACATCACACTCGAGCCGTTTCCCTGCAGCTCTAAAGCATCTGTACTCGCAGAAGCACATGTGTAGTCTGAGATCAGATTAAATCTTGTAAGAGTGATCTAAAGTACCTTATAGATCTTGAGTGCTTTGATTTTGCCGGTGTGTCGTACATGCGGCCCGCGGCACAGATCGATCAACGGACCGCACCTATGAGAGGAAGAGTATGAACTCATGATGGAAAGAGGTTTCATCAGGTGATGCTGTGTTACCTGTAGACGGTGGTGGTGGGAGTGGAAACCTTCTCATTCAGGATCCGGCACTTGAACTTGTTGTACTAAAATAACGAACGCAAACGAAGCGTTTTCAGCAAAATATACAGCATGATACTAAATAAATACCCCATTCATTTGTAATCTTAAAATATGGTACTTCAAACAAGAACATGATTTTTAAAGAAATGGTAAATATGGGGGTTTTATTCTTCTGGATTCTGTTTTAATGGTTCAATTACATTAACATTTTTAATAATGCATTAAAATTGTAACATTAATAGCGACCTATAAATGTTGTGTTTTCTGTTTTTATTCATTTTTGAATTTGCCTCAATTTTTTTGTTGTTGTAAAATTGTAACAATAACAGGAAGTGTGAAGAATAAAGTGTTTATTATTCTTATTTTTTTCTCAATTAACCAACAAGCATATATAAGCAGCATTTAATTATTAACAATTTTAATTTTTAATATACATTTTTAAATTGTAACAATAACAGGACCTAATGAAATGCCTTATGTTTTACATTTTTTTTTAGCATTTAATAATTTTTTTTTAATATATTTATTTTTTTCTGGATTCAATTTTAATTTTAATCTAATTTTAAATGTATTTTGTAATTGTAATTTTAAATTTAATTTAATTTTAAATGTTAATAATCGAAAAGCATTTCTAATCATTAAAATTAATAAAGAATTTTATTTTAATCATTTGAATTGTTTCACAGAAATTCGAGATTCTTTGTTTTATAATTAAAAACAAACAAAATGACCATAAATGGTGGTAAATAAACAAAAAAGTAATAATTCTGGTGAAAAATGTTCACTCCATTAATTACAGGGAAACATCAAGCAACACACTGAAGAAAAAAAAGGGTTTTTAATTCAAATGATTAATAAAAAAAAGCTTTTACAAAAGAAATTTTACAAAGTTCAATTCAATTCAATTTTTCAATTCAACAAAGTATAATACAAAGTGATAATTACAGTATACTTATTATCATTACTTTGAAAAAGACCCAAATTTTATTGGTAGTAAAGACTTTCGGTTTATATAAAAGGCCCTTTTTGTTAAAGTCATGAACTATTCTCACCTTAAACATCTCCAGCAGCGTCTCTTTACTGATCTCCAGTCTCTCGAAGGGCTGCTTGTCCTTCATGATGCTCCTGCAGATGTTCTCCAGATCTCCAAACTCAGTGCTGGACACTCCTCTGTGAACAAACGGCAGACACGCTGAGCTACAGGAGCGCTGGTCAGATCAGATCAGAGGGACGTCAAACAGCTCCACTCACTTCTGTCCGTCCAGGAACATGTCGTAGTAGAAGCCGTTCTCGATGGGCGGGCCGTAGCACAGGCATCCTCCATAGAAGCGCTCCATAGCCTCGCCGAGGACGTGAGCGCTGGAGTGCCAGTAAACCTGAGACACAACAGTCTTTGTACATATCTTACAGGAGTCTAGTGTGAGTGAAAGGGCTTTCAGCGTTTAGCTCTGGAGTAATACTGGGACATATGACCTCAAATCAAATCCAAGGCTGATTACGTCAAATGTTAAAGTTTGAGAACATTTTTTTTTTTTTTCCCTTGGGGCAAAAAAAAAAAAAAAAAGTATTCTTGTGGCGTAACAAAAATAAAGCTGAGCCACAGTTTTACTGATGTATTCACTACATACATAAAAGTAATTTCAAAACGCACTTATTTACAAGATGTTTTGTTAATTGACTCATTTTTCAATTCCATGCTTTGCATTATTAAGTGTGGAAGTGTGGATGGTAACTGACGGCTTGTGCATCCTCGTGATCGAAGCGAAGAAGCTCCAGACTGCAGTCCGTCTCCAGCGGACGGTCCAGATCCCACAGATCTCCGTTCACACGCGCAATCACACAGCTGTCCGCCAGACCCTGACTACACACACACACAGAGACAGACAGACAGACAGACAGACACACACACACACACACACACAGTATATATATATATTATATATATAATAAAATCTCACACTGGAAAGCGTTAGCAGATCTGCTCACACACATCATCTCTGGTGTGTATCATGAATGAGGAGAAGCTCTCACCTGATGGAGCAGGCCAGCTGATACGGGCTGCTGACCCAGGCTGTGGCGGTCAGCGTCTGTCCATCGGGCAGCTGGACACTGATGGAGTGACCACCACCCGCTCGCTGTGCCAGGAGAGCATCGCTTTCCTTCTTCAGCCGCTCGTAGAGCTGCAGACGGTCAGAGACGAACACCGGCCACGAGTCCAGCTGCTCCGGTCAATGAGAGAGAGAGAGAGAGAGAGAGAGAGAGGGGTCAGTATACAGCCTAACATGAGCTCTGAGAGCAGCTGAGCAGTTAAACGCCACATGAGTGACACTGATGCAACAACACAGCAATCACACTGACCGCATGAGTGTGTGTGTGTGTGTGTGTGAGAGAGAGAGTGTGTGCGCGTGTGTGTGTGTGTGTGTGTGTGTGAGAGAGTGTGTGTGTGTGTGTGTGTGTGTGTGAAAGAGAGAGTGTGTGTGTGTGTGTGTGTGAGTGTGTGAGAGAGAGAGTGTGTGTGTGTGTGTGTGTGTGTGTGAGAGAGAGAGTGTGTGTGTGTG
>JAUCMS010000034.1:12644991-12664613 GCA_032357445.1 Enteromius radiatus
GTGAAGATTTAAAGGGGAAGTACACAGAACAGAGTGATTTCTAAACAGCTGTTTTTGACAGGGGAAAATGAGCGTTTCTAAAACTATCTTTGAGAAATTTTAAAACAAACCATGTTACAAACTTTCCATTAAGATCCTAAAGAATCATATTAGCTTGTGGAAAATTGGCTTTGTGTGACCCCTTTAAGAACTTTCAGGCCAGTATTTTTGTCTTTGTTTTTCAGGACACAGATCTAAACATCCTTAACTCAAGACACAATCACTTGGGAAGCAAAATGACATGAGATAACAGTCCTATTTTATGAAAAAAAAATGTATAAAACCTGAAAAATGTCTCAGGTCCCACTTTAGTTTGTGACCAATTCTTACATTTAACTACTTCAACTATGACCTCTTCTTCAATTAACTTAACATTTTGTCTCGTTTCCAGCCACAATATCCACAAATGTTCAAGACAAGTAAAAATAATGTATTTTTTGTGTTTTTAGAAAAAAATACATCACAATTAAGTGACTTTTCTGTTTGAAATAAGATTATTCTGCAGACCATTCATTTTTCCCCTCTTGATTTAACAATTTCTAGATATTTTGACTGGAAACAAGACAAAAACACCTAAGCAAGTAAAGCGTTTTATTGCAAGCGTGCTGATTATTAATAATGAATAGTTTTAGTGTTAGTTAATAGTTAGTAAGGTAGGTTTTAAGTTACGTTTTTATAGGTTTAAGGATCTTAAATATGCTGATGCAAAAAGGCTTGAATATGTGCTTTATAAGTAAACAATTAGTGAATAATGAGAATTGATGCTTAAAGTACAGTGTTTTCTGGTATCTTCTTGACAAGACTGAATAAGCTCTTTTTTAAACTGCATCTTGATTTAAAAACCGGCAGAAACAGAGCAGATTGTTTTTCAGGACGTAACAAAGTCAGGCTGTGTTTTAATCAGATCTCTGGAGTTTGATTGGAGAGGACAGGTACGGATCTGTTGTTACAGGCCTCTGTGTCCTGCCAGCTCCGTCTCAGAGGAGTCCTGCCAGCTCTGCATCTGATGAACTGAGGACGGATTGTGAGTGTGACGAGGGACCCTAATCCTTCAGAGACACACACACACACACTCCAGCTCTCCTTACATTGACGTGCCTGTCGTGAATAGGACTTTGTGCCCAGCGGACATAATCACTGGTGTGGGGGTTTAAATCTGGGTCACAGATAAATGAGAAACGGGGCCCCGAGCGGCTCCTCCTCCTCCGACAGTCTCTCCTGCTTTTGTTTGTTTTGATTCTGTTCCCGGGCCGGTCGGTGGGGGTTTCAGGAGGAAAAAGGGGCTTTAGTGTGGAGTTAGTCGGGTTCCTGCTCGTTGTTTTCACAGAAAAAGCCAAAGAGAGCCTCCGGCATCTGCGGTACAGTTTCCACAGACTTCCAGCACACAGACGTTTCTCATTACAGCTCTCCACCGAGCAACAGAACACACACTAATATCTTAACGCTCTTAAATCAAGATGCATTTATGACTTCAGAGATCAAGTCTTCGTATAATGATGGGGAAAACAAATCTTAATGAAGTTTGAAACAGGAAAACAGTAAAGTAAGAAAAAGAAACAATGTTAACAAGATTTGTTGTTTTTTTTTTTAACTAAAATATGTTATTTTTTAAGAAAAAATTTGATTAACATTTAAAATAAAATTAATACCATAAATACCAACAATAAAAATTGATTTGATACATTTTCCAGAAAAGAGTTGTTTCTACAGTAAATGTATCTTAATTGTATATATATACATTTGTACTGGATAACAAGACAAAAATACTGAACCCAAAAAAACCCCCCAGACTTTATTTTAAAGGTGCAATTCTTGCTATTAACCAACTATTAACTACTTCTGCTTTAATAAACTCCTACCGGTATTTGCTGGTTATTAATAGTTAGTAAGTTAGTTGTTAACTTTAAGGAAATAAAATGTTGTCATGCAGAATAAGTGCTTTATTAATATATATAAAGAGTCAATATGTTGATGATAGGCCTGCTAATGTGCAAGTAGTTAGTCAGAATTGGTCGCTATACTGAAATATTACCAGAAAGTAATTTTATATATATATATAGATAGTGGATCAAAACCTTTCATCAAAGATGTCCTAAAACCAAAATATGTTCTTGTTTTAGGAAACCTTTCATGAACCTTTCATCTAAAATGTTGACTACTGTATATACAGTATATACACACACACACATATACAGAGCACAGACACAAGTGGGAATTTTTCCAATTGACAGCAAAATACTTACATAGACGCTTCATTTTGTAATAAAAAGAGGATTTTGCTCCAGTGATTTCATTTAGCTTGGTCATTTCTCTAGCTTTAATTGATTGATTCAACTTTAGTCAAACCTGGTAGGAAAACTGCATTCATTTGATTTGGACATAAATATCTCATATTGAAATGGACACATCTCCATCTTACATTTCAGCATGACTTTTATTTTCTTAATTATTCCAAAAACGTATAAATAAATTCTTTTTCTGTACAAACTTCAAGACCCTTTGAGACCTTAAAAAATATGAAGCCAGAACCACCCTCGATGCAAGTACGCAAACATACGCGTTTCATTCCAGTCAGATGCATTCAAGTAGTTACTATAAACGTCTGCTTTATGTTTCAGTGAGTGTTTGCGTTCACACACCTGCGTCGAGTGTGCTTCTGCTCTCTGTAACATTACTAATAATTCATTATATGCAAAAATCGGTAACTTTTTACTTAAAGCCCTACATTATAATGCATTATAAGAGTATTTTCAAAAATACGTTTCAGAAATATCTGCAACCAAAGTTAAGATGCATTATAATCTTTGAAGGTTTGTCATGTGTTTTAATGCATTATAACTGTGATTGCGATCATACTGTACAATGCATGCACTGTGTGCCGTACATAAACTACATTTAAAATGCATTATATTTAAAGGCTTTAACTAAAACTGAGCACTTGTGAAGAGAAAATACAGACAGTCGTCAGGCACTTGGTGTTGATTTCCAGCATACATGAACAATAGAGATACTCGAGTCAAACGCTCATATCCAAGACCCGATAGTTCAGAGGACAAGGTCAAACCCATAAAACAGAGAGAACGAGAGCGTTTAACAGCTCCTGAAGGGCCTCTCCACCTAAATGAAGCACTTGATCCCCAAACCGGCTCCTTTATGTGCCCGCGCACTGCAAATATTTGAAGGGAGATGCGAGTACAATGAGCGTCCGCTGTGCAAGCCCTCGATGTGCGTCCACTGTTTGCCTCCAGACACTTCAAGTGGCACTGAGGTGAAACAACACGGAAGAAAGACGGAGTCTGGCTTCGTGAACTAATGAGAGATGATGACAGCCGCTGCGCAGCTGCTTCAAGAAAGACAAATGTGTTCCTGGAGCACAGAGCCAGTCATAAAAGCTCAGCTATATCGGTAGCAATAGCAAACAATACACATTATTGGTCGAAATGATCAATTTTTATGCCAAAAAGTCATTAGGATATTGAGTAAAGATCGTACTCCATGAAGATATTTTGTACATTTCCTATCGTAAATATATCAAAACTTCATTTTTGATTAGTAAAATGCATTTCTAAGGCTGATGATGTACTTGCAAACCTTTTCTGAGCAATGTTGCTCAAGCACTTTTCAATTTAGATAAGTCTGTGTCTCAAAAAGTGGCCCAGTGTATCATCAGCCCAAGAACTGCTTTCTCAATAATTAGGTTTTTTGCACCCTCAGATTCCAGTTTTTTAAATAGCTGCATCACAGCCAATTACTGTCCTGTCCTAACAAAGCTTGATTAGTAACATGCATTGCTAAGAACTTCATTTGGACGACTTTACATGTGATTTTCTCCATATATTTAGATTTTGTTGCACCCTCAGATTCCAGATTTTCAAATAGTCGCATCACAGCCAAATATTATCCTATCCTAACAAGCTTTCAGATGATGCATACGTGACCTTAAGACTGGTTTTGTGCTCCGGGGGTCACACATCACAAACTGTAAAGGCTGAACGCCAGAGCAAATGCAATGCACAGCAAAACCACGTGCCGAGAACGAGCCGGAGCGCTTGCGAAGGACATCACCGCTTCAGCATCCGTCGGTCTGGCCTCGTAATCCTCGTCCTCGTACAAATCATCTGTCCCGTCCTGGTCCGCCGATACGCCCTGGTCTCCCATTGAGCACAGTCTGACCATGTTCTGTTTGACCACCTCGCAAAAGGGCCTCTCCAGACCGTCGCAGACGCACTGATTGAGCAGCACTCCGCTGGGCATGAAGAGCAGCTCCTCGATGGTGGATTTGCAGCGCGATGAACACTTCCTCCCGTTAAACAGCTGGCCACAGTGGGACAGGTACGCGGTGAGGGATGACTGACAGCCGGGCTCCTCTTCGCATCGCTGGCGCGCTTCAGTGCACCCGATACCATCAGCGTCGCCCGGATGCGTCCGCGGCAGACAGGGCTCCACAGCCCGTTTGGCTCTCAAGCACTTGGGGTCCATCCCGCAGTCGCAGGTCTCCAGAAAGGGGCCGTTGGTGGTCTGGTTGAGGCGGATGAGCGCGCTAATGCAGTGGCTCGGACACTGGCGTCTGCTTCCGCGGATGATCCCGTCGCACGCCGCCAAATACTGGTTATACGCCAACTCGCAATCGTGCTCTTCGTGGCATCGCACCAGCGCCTGCCAGCAAACCATCTGCGCGTCCAGCATCATCGCAAACGAGAGGAACGCAACGGGAACCATGCATCTCCCCATTTTAGGACGACTCTCAGCTTAGGTGCATGCTTGCATGGATCCGTGAAAGCACAGCATGGTGCGTCACAGAAAACTCCACAAGCTCAGTTCAGTTTGCTGCTATCCAGTGCATTTCAGACGCGTAGAATCCGCTTGCATGTTATTCGGAGCGCGCTCTCTGCTCTCAGAGTCCTGTTGCATGCTGCTTGTCTTTGTCCCTCCGGCTCTTTCACGCTCGGCTGCGCATTTACGCACAGAGACCCCTCCTCCTCCGAAACTCCTCTCTTCATTACGCATTCTCTTGTTCTATTGGAGAGCGGACGGGGCAGTGCATAGTAACGCCGTTTTTGGCAGAGCTCACCTCCTGTACAGGATAAATAAAATGTTTATAAATTTCACGAAGCCGGCGAGCTGTGTGGTCGCTCTCTGCATTAGATTACAAAACCTCGAGAGGGAAAGAGAGAGAGAGAGAGAGATGCATTCCTCTGCTGGAAGCTCAACATCTGCACAGCGCTTCTCCGATTTAAAGCACAGAAAAACAAATCTGTTTCTCTTTAGCGCGGACCCAAGAACAAGCCCCTGTATAAACCGGCGGGTTTGGAGCCCCCGTCACTCTCAGCCTCCTTTGGGGTGTTTTAATGGCGCCCTGGCGGAAAAGAAAAGGGCCACAAAAGTGTTTTCTGGACCGTTTCACCCTCTTTGTGTCCGACTGGCCATGCAGCAGCCCGGAGGCCCATCAATAGAGAGACTTTCCACAACAATATATTTTACTGCCCCGTCCTTTCATAGCGCACTTGAGATCAGCGATTCTCCGCTATTCAAATGGAAACGGCTCTGATTGGGGTGGAAAACAACTAAGCAAAGCTTTCAGCATCCACAGAGTCTGGCAGACCGGGGCTAGTTGTCACACCAACAAATGCTTGTTATCTACGCCTTAACAGTATTAAACGTATCAGTATCAGTGAGCACTAAATCACACACGGGTAGTTGACATGATAAGCATCTAAAATGGTTTTTATTTGGTTTTATTTGAATGCTATGCATGCATTGTTTAATGAGAGTATGCATGCTAATTAAATATAAACACTAGCGTTATCTAAAAAATGCATAAAACCTTGCTACTTGTGTGGCGTTAATCTGAGATTTATCACAGCACTTGGATAAAAGCATCTGCTTAATGATTAAATGTAAATGTAATATAATGCTTCGTAAAACAGCTAAAACTGATTTAATTGGTTATGCACCTGAAGGCAAGATGCTGAAGTATAGACAAAACAGCCTTTAATTGTAATCGTTTTGTAATTTAAATCTACAAAGAGATGTATATAAGTCTATTATGAATGTTTTCTATGCACTAGTCTGAAACGACACGTTACGAAAAGCCAAATAAACCAAAATATCACTAATGCATGAAAAAGAAAATGTTTTCCATTTAGCTAAACTCAAGATTTGTATGCAAAACGCTTATTTGTTATGTCAACTACCCACCTACTGTATATAAAGCTGCTTGGTGAAAGTGTGTTAGTGAAGCTCGTGTCCAATGTCTCCATCTAGTGGTCAGAAACTGTACCGCACTGTGAAAACATCACACAGAAGCGCAAATTAGGCATCACAATCTTTGTACAAATATATTTATTACAGTTTCAACAGTCAAAAATCAGTAAGGTCTGGAATAATAATTACATAAATGCATTACATTGGTAATTACGTTACTTATGCAGTCCAGAGCGGAAACAACTATCAAGGGCATAAGTAAAACAAACCACAAAAATACTTTCTTGCCATTAATAAAGACAAAAAATATATAATCATCTAACGGGAAAATAATAAAATGAACAGGAAAGTCAGTTTAACCCTTCACATTAATTGGCTATCAGCTCTGTCGTGTAGATCAGAGATGGAAATATTGCTTTACGTTTACAGCTTATCTTCAAAAACCAGAATAAAAGCCTCACCTCAGCAGCACAGCATTAGAAATCATTACTCTGAGTCTCCGTAAGAGGGAACAACCAGAAAGAAAAAGGTCGACAGCTGCATCACGACGACACCAAACCACCTGCACAAAACGGCACCACTCAATCAAAGGTCAAAGGTCAAGGGTTAAAGGTGACGGTGTTTAGAGGAATCTGGGTTCTACCTCCGATCCTGCTCCCGTAAGCCCTTCAAGACTCCCCGAAGTCATGAATCTGTCATACTATTGCTGTAATAAACCCCTTCAGACCTGGCTTGGATGGGTCAGTCTCCAGAAACACGTCAAAATGATACGAAATTACACTCGCATAATAGAAACGAACGGTATTTTAGGACCATTAAAGGGACAGTTCACCCAAAAATGAAAATTGTGTCATTAATTACTGACCTTTGTGTCGTTTCAAACCTGTGTGTGTTTCTTTAATCTGTTGAACACAAAAGAAGATATTTTGAAGAATGATGGTAACCAATCATTCGACGGTACCCATCGACTTACATAGGGCCCTAAACAGAAAGAAACCTCAATTAGAGTCATAAAAACGTGATTTGCTGTATGACATGGGATTGGCAGAATTTGGATGGATGCATCAAAAGAAACTTAGTCTTCACAGCAACCCGTCAAAATAAAAGTCTGGTTGATCTAAATTCAATTATTAAAACATTATTTTTAAAGGAATATTCACCATAAAATTTATTTATCAGAAAAATATAAGCACATATAATACAGTACCTCTTTGGCAAAAATAAATCAATATTTATTAAAAAAAATCTGTCAATTAGAGATGCTTTTGAAACTTTTTAAATGGAAAACAGAATTTGGTAAAAATAAAACTGAATAAAACAAACAAACAACAAAAAAAAATTCACAGGGCTGTAATTAAAAAAAAAAAAAAGTTTATACATTACTGTTTAATATTGTAAATTTCATGATTTCAATTAATTAGGCATGCTTTTTAATTAATAACATTTAATTTAACCATTAGTCTAGAAAAATAGCAAAAACAATTTTATGGAAAAAATAAAACAGATTGTATAGGGCCCCACTTGCATAGTGTTTTTTCCGTACTTTGGAATTCAATGGGTACCATCAACTGTTTGTTAGTCAACTGCTTGCTAACCAACATTCTTCAGAATTAGTTTGGAACAGCATGAGGGTTAATAAATGACAGTGTTTAAATTTCTGGGTGAACCAGCCCTTCAAGATTAATTTTTTATGCAAAATATAACTTTTTAAGAGGTGAAATGTGACCCGGTTGTGTTTTTGTGAGATTCTCATATAGTTGATGAAACACACATGACATTTAAACTCCTAGAACGATATCAGCATCATGAAACAAACACTGCCCTACATCACACAGGATATATGATTATGGATGTTTGTCGTTAGACACAGCCGCGAGCGCGCGTGTGTGTGTGTGTGTGTGTGATGGAGGAGACAGGGAGGAGGAGAGGAGAAACACTTCCAGGTGTGAGGAGATCACATGATGCAGCACTTCTCCGCCGAGTTCTTCAGGTCCTCCAGAGTGGCCTGAGCTTTGTCCTTCAGGTGGCCCATGTCCACGTTCTGGATGTTGGTCAGGTGACCCAGGACGGACTGCTTCTGCTCTTCCTCCTGGTTGTCTTCGGCGATCATCTTGGCCAGTTCAGTGGGGAGCTCGACGTCGTTTTGCGCCGCTTGGATCTGAGTCTCATCCACCTCGTTCTGAGACAGAAAAACACAGAAAAGGACAATAATCAACGACACACGTGTCAAACTTCACCCTGAAATCAAAAAAACTGATTACATTAAGAAAACTTTTTTACATTTACATTTTTATTTAATTCATACATTTTTTATGCTTTTTTTTTTTTTTTTTAATAAAACATAAAATATCAAACAGGTGTGAGAAATTACAGAAAAAAATATACAATCTGCTCTTGTTTTTATAAAATACTACAATAACGAATAAAACAATTTTTTGCATTGAAATGCATTGCATGTATTGATCTGATTGTAATACATTTTTTTCTCACAGTACAATATATAATTTTGGGGAATGGGTCATCAATCATGATAAAAAACAATTATTATTTAAATTTGATACATCAGATATTGCCATGATGCATAATCATTTTACAATTAAAATAATATATATCGTCCTTTTTATTGCATTACAGTAATGAATTTTATTACAGTACACTACTGAGCTTTAGCAATGATAAAAACAATGATTATATGAATTAAAATAAACAAATTGAATCACGTATTACCATGACATATGGTCACTTATAATTAAAGTAACATTTCAGTAATTAATTTGAGTTTTTCTCATTACAGAGTATTAGAAAATGGCTTATTAATTGAGATTAAAAATAATAATATTACAGCGCAATAAAAATGTTGGGGGTGAAACGTGTGTGTTTGTTTCACACAGACGAGCGAGGCGTTCGTTCTCTGCGCTTTATAAGTTTTAATTGTGTGGGCCGATGACGGGAGACAGAGAGTGTGATTAATTGTTACCTTTGGCAACCTGTATTTGTCTCTGAAGTGAGACCTGACTGTCGCCCTCTCCGCCTTCTTCTGGGCAAAATTGGCGTCTCGCTCTTGCCTGAAGAGAAACGAGAACAGAGTCACGTCAAACACACACACACACACACACGTTAATGTGAGGATCAACTGAGTTTTTCAAGGGTCTTCTGATCATTTATCCACCTACACAAGTCTGCCATGTCAATCTCAAGCTAATAAGCATCTCTATACTATCATGTAGTTTAAACAGCTATTGTTTCTCAGCTGAATGTTGTTTGACATGTCTTAGGACTCATTTTTAGGATAACGATCACACAAGACCTTACTAACATTTAACAGAAATGCCTTAATGCACCTGAGAAAGATTCACGAGTGACGCTGCTTTTCAGTTTAAAAATAATCTCCATCATAACAACTTTCTGTTCATTTTAGCATGAACTAAACAAACTTGTGCTCAGAGAGAGATCCGAGTAACGCTGTTCTCCAGGATTAAACTGCTTTCCTCTGTACGCCGTAGAATCTCACCGAATAAATACCTTCAAAGAGAGCATTAAGTGACAACACTTCAGACTGACTGGATTTCTGCGTCTGGTGGACTGAAAACTGCTTACAACAAAAACATTTGATCCATTACAGAAAGCTGAAAATATTTTAAATAAATGTGCAACTGTGCACTAATAAAATATAGGAAATATAGTAAATTGACTTAAGATTAGAATTTGATTTGAATATATTATTCATTGTAATTCCTTTTTAAGTAAAAAAAGAACAGGTTGAGGATAAAAGTAGAATCATGAATATACCTTTTTGGTTATTTTTCTTTTTTTTATTTAAATTTTTGAAATATTAATTTAAATTTTTGTTCAACGTTTGGTAATTTTATTTTATTTTTTTAAACGACTATTTAATTTTAATTAAATGGTAATTTATTCATTCAACTTTTTTAGCAGTCTACTTCAACCTAAAATTTTTATTCTAAAAATGTATTTTATTTAATTGTATTTATTATTTATTTTATTATTTAAGGTTTGTTATTTATTTTGTTTATTATTTAAAAAATACTTTTTTGATTTTTAACTAAATAAATTAAAATGTAATAAACACATGAACTAAAAAGGTCTTGTTTAAATATTTTATTTTAATCTTTATTTAGTTTTTTATTGTTAAAAAAATCACATTATTTTTATAATAAAACTCAAATTTAAAACATAACAGCACAACAAAATAATACAATTTAAATAAAAATAGAAAAGTAAAAGGTGAAGAAACTAAAAATAACAATAGCTTTTATTATTTTTGGATACATTTTTTTTTTTTTTGGGAGGGGGGAATACAGCAGGCCTAAATGATTTTAAACTAACGATAATAATCTTCTATGGTGAACAAAACTAGATAGTATCTTATAAAACACTGGAGATAATAAACAACAAAAAGTATTAATAGTGTATATGTGATGCTATAAATGTTTAACCTTGAGCTGAAATTACAGCTGATTGGTTGGCCACTGCTGAAGGTCATGTGAGGTCAAAAATCAATAATTTCAGGGCTGAAGCAAAGGTCATGACAGAATGAACACATTTAGTACAACAGACATACAGTAACCAGAAAATGATGATCATGTTCAGGCCTGATATTTGGAAGGTTGCTGTTCCTTTAACGCTTACTCTAGAGGGATCTTCTCTACGTTAAGTGTACTTGAAGCTGCTTAGGAGAAAAGCATCTGCTAAATGAGTCCTTACTGGAGAAGAAGAGCAGGAGGGGGAATATCTCAGGGATTTAGACTCGCTCTGACAGTCGGGTGATGCTCATCCACTCGGTTCACTATAACAAATGACTAGTTAAAATAATCCCCATTTCAATAAGCAGCAAAAACATTTGAGAAGATCATGCTGGTTTGGCTGATTCAAGAGATTAAACGCACGACTCCCATCAAAGTCAACAGTCTTAAACTAGGTGTTCATGTAAAATCTGCTCTCTGGGGACACAAGTTGGATTACAGCATGCGGATGAGCTCGGCACAGCCATTTGAAGCCTGTAAAATCAGAATTTTCCAAATATGGCAGTTACGCAAACCGTGTCAACACGGCCACCTGTTCATGCTTTGGCTGTCATGAGCTGATATCTAAAGACAAAGCGTGCAAAGAAGAATGCAAGAATCATGATGAGATGGTTCAAACGGCCTCGTATTTTGGTTTTTCCAAAATATCATAAGCCATAAACGAGAGGTCAGATGTGTGTCTTCTGAATGGGGAGATGTGATTTGGGATTGAATGAAACTGGGGTAAACTACTAATTAAAATCATTTTACCTGAGGCATACTAACAGAATGAGCAGATTTTAATGAAGCCTACAGCAGAGAACTCAATTTATATATATGTCACTACCATGTTACTTTATTTTAAGGTGTCCTTGTTATTTATATTATACATTTAAGTACTGAGTAATAATAATTAGCTACATGTGCTTACTATATGATTATATTATATACTATTATAATAGTAAATACATGTAACATGTAACCAGGACACCTTTAGATAAAGTGTTACCCCGTAATAATGGAACGTGTTTTGGACATGTACCATGGTATCCTTTAAAGTACATTCACGGAAATAATTCATAACATATAATATACACTATGGTAGCCTGCAGTTCTTTAGTTTTTCATCTCGGTTTACATACACATTAATATAAAATATGACACAATACATTCGAATCCATTTTAAATTACTAATTTTATAACAAACAAGCAAGCAAGCAGAATTTACTTGATTAGTCTGAAGCGCGTGTACTCGTCTGAATTACTATTCGTGTCGAAAAGGTATTGTAATTTACACACGCTAGTTCCGCTGAACTCTAATGTGGCTGTGAATAATGTGAAAAATTATTCATATCTGACTGAGCAGGAATCTCCCTGAGCGAAATGAGCAGCTGCGCGCGCAAACATCCAACGAAGCGCGAAAAATACGCGCGCCTCTCCAAACGTCCACCTCACAAAAACATTCCCAAAATATCATCAAATCCACGCATTTCAGAGAGAAAAATCAGGTAGGTGTGCTTACTTTTCCTCCTCTAGCTGTTGTTGGTACTGCTCAAACTCTTCTTGTGTCATTCCTTTAGCGGCGGCTTCGGATTTGTCTCCGTCAGATTTATCTTCTGTCAGACCTCCTGTCAGATTCTTCAGCTGACCGCCGACTACGTGTTTGACCATGAAAGCCATCGTTAAATAGTGTAATGTTCCTTATGTTCTTCTTTATTAGCCCCAAACTGTTATTAATTCCAATTAGGTCAATAATAAGGTCTCTTTCTCCGCGATCGCCAAACAGAAACTCCGTCCGGCGCTCAGCTGAGGTAAAGTGAAGTGAAGTGAATTGGATTCATCTCTTCATCTGAGTCACAGCAGCGGTTTGACTCTTCTATCCGCCCAATCCCGTGTTTCCTCAGCCGACTCTCTTCCCGCCCAATCCCACGTACCGCCGGATTACGCGCGTTTTTATTTTTTTATTTTTTTCGCGGGCGCGCGTGACTTGTCAAAACGCATCGCGCGTCGGTTTGCGCGTTTGCGCGCCTCCAAGTCAGTAAGGGATGACAGTAAGCAGAAAGAATTCAGAGCATCTATGCAGCATCCATCTGGAGGGCGAGCAAATCCTGTGAAGAGAAGTGAGAAAGTAATGTGTGAAATGAAATTCAACATTTATATCAAACGAAAAGTTAGAGCGTTGTCGCCAACGTTTTCTTTTATTTGGAAAAGGGCAAAACTCTAATCCCAGAGATTACCATCCATGCGTATAAAACTGTCAGCATCACCTCCACATGGATTATCATATGCAATAATAAAGGAATGGAACAAAGATGGGATACATTTTACTGTCTAACATTCATTCTACAGTCGTGCACTTTACATCATTTTAGCTCATAGTTTCTTTGTTTACACACAAACATGCATTTGCATACACCATCAGTTGAGTTTATTTTTAAAGCACCATTAAAATAACAGAGCATTGACCAAAGTGCTGTACAATAATCAAATGTAAATTATTGAATTTTTGAAAAGCAAAAATAACCATGGAAGGATACAGTGGGGTAAAAAAGTATTTAGTCAGCCACCAATGTGGAAGTTCTCCCATTTAAAAAGATGAGACAAAATAAGAAAAGAAAAAAAAAATAATTTTAAAGAATTAATTAGCAAATTATGGTGGAAAATAAGTATTTGGTCAATAAAAAATGTCATCTCAATGCTTTGTTATATACCCTTTGTTGGCAATGACAGAGGTCAAAGGTTTTCTGTAAGTTTTCACAAGGTGTTCACACACTGGTGCTGGTATTTTGGTCCATTCCTCCATGCAGATCTCCTCTAGAGCAGTAATGTTTTGGGGCTGTCGCTGGGCAACATGGACTTTCAGCCCCCTCCAAAGATGTTCTCTGGGGTTGAGATCTGGAGACTGGCTAGATCACTTCAGGATCTTGAAATGCTTCTTATGAAGCCGCTCCTTCGTTGCCCGGGCGGTGTGTTTGGGATCATGGTCATGCTGAAAGACCCAGACACTTTTCATTTTCAATGCCCTTGCTGATGAAAGGAGGTTTTCACTCAAAATCTCACGATACATGACCCCATTCATACTTTCATTTACACGGATGAGTCATCCTGATCCCTTTGCAGAAAAACAGCCCCAAAGCGTGATGTTTCCACCCCCATGCTTCACTGCAGGTATGGTGTTCTTTCTTTCTCCTCCAAACACCGCAAGTTGTGTTTTTTTACCAAAAAGTTCTATTTCGGTTTCATCTGACCATCTGACATTCTCCCAGTCCTCTTCTGGATCGTCCAGATGCTCTCTAGCAGTCTTCAGCTGGGTCTGGACATGTACTGGTTTAAGCAGGAGGACACGTCTGGCACTGCAGGATTTGAGTCCCTGGCGGCTCAGTGTGTTTCTGATGGTCGTCTTTGTTACTTTGGTCCCAGCTCTCTGCAGGTCAGTCTCCTCGTGTAGTTCTGGGATTGTTCTTGTGATCATTTTGACCCCACGGGGTGAGATCTTGCATGGAGCCCCAGATCGAGGGAGATTATCTGTGGTCTTGTATGTCTTCCATTTTCTAATAATTGCTCTCACAGTTGATTTCTTCACACCGAGCTGCTTAACTATTGCAGATGATTTATACAAACAGCGTATCTTTCCATTGCATCTAACACAGAACTGCGTGTGTTGATTGTAGGCAACGTATGATCTACAAAATGGCACTACAATGATTTTATGGTGGCAAAACATTAAATATTGTTTTTTAATTTTTGTTTTCTCACCGTACAAAAAGTGTTTCAAAATATTACGGTTGAACCACTGATGGCTCATAGAGAATTTAGACAACGTCTCGACGTCTTTCCTACTTTTCTGCTCCTTGACAGTGTAACTGTTTGGCAATCAACGGGACAGGGTACCACACCTGTACGGGTCACCTCTGATTGGCCACTGCATTCATAAACTCAACATAATCGCATGGAATAGGTATATAAAATATACTGAAACAAATATGCCCTAGTATTAATGATAGCGTTATTAGCCTGATAATAATAATAACGATCCTGCTATCGTTAAAGGCATCAGCCACAGACGATGTCTCTATTCTTATCGGCACAACCCTACCAATCTCACTGGAATTTGTGCATATTCTGAGAGGTGGCCAATGCATACAAATTTGTACAACTTCACAAAAGACAATTTCATACCATTTTTGCTACATTGTAGGTATTTTACGAGCTCCCCAATTCGTACGAATGAGCTACACCTAACCCTATCTCTAAAGCTACCCATCTGTCTTGACAAATCATACAAAAGCGAGGTTGTATGAACTAGCCACCTTATAAAATATGTATGAATTTAGTCGTGCGAATGCAATGTAACTCACTTTAAATGGAGCATCTTCTAATGGCATGTAAATATGAATACACTTCGCATGCATGATATAAATACGGCCTCTATTACTCCAAAATTAATCAACACCAGATGATGAAAACAAATCATACATCTCTGTGCATCGTGATAAAGTCTCTATTTTTGCCTCTTTCTCACTTTCTCTCTCTCTGACACCCCCCCTCCCTCGGGACTGAATCATTCCCGATCTGCTCCACTAACAAACTGTTCCGTCGCTCTCGCTGAGGGCAAAGACTATACCACATACACACTTATCTGTGCTCCATAACATACTAAGAACCTGAAAAGTCTGTGTTTGGAGCTCTGTAGGATTTTACGGGCGGCGAGCGCTTTGATATTAACCAGGATAAAAATAATGTGCAGCATATCAGCCTAATGTTCTCGTGGATTTGCATGCATGTGTGTACAGTAATACGGTGACACATGGCCTAATTATGTATGCTTTTTTAAAATCAGAGGCAAACCAAATGTCTATTTTGGCATTTATGGTAAACATGCACCAGAACATAGCTAAGTCAAAATTTGGTCAAAATGAGCAGAAATATAATAATTTGAGTTAAATAATGCCATAAAACAATGTCTTTAATGTAATGCAAAATACAGTTCCGTGGCCCGTGAAAAACATTTATGGATGGTAAATTTCATCTGCCACTGGCAAGCTTGGTAAAAAGTTCATTTTGGACCCTGTATGCATGGCTTCACAGTAAGTCAATAAACCTCATCATCGTCCAGTTAACAGCCAGCAGCGCCGGCCAGACTATGAAACACTTTGCAGGGCACATGCGAGCAAGCATGCATGCTTCCGTTATATAATAAAACAACACGGATGCATCCTCAGTAGGCTACAGCTGTCTGTGTTAAAGCAGAGCTGAGGGTCTGCCGTTCATGAATCTGAGGATGAATCAGGTTAGTAGGGTGAGGACAAACAGTCAAATGCTGATTTGGGAAGTCAACAGCACTAAACCGAAATAATCCACTAATTATATAATGGGGTGACCGTCTTCTCCTGGACATGTCTCTAAATTGCCTAAAATTTCTGGGGTGTTTTGGTATAGATTTCATACATGCTCAATGCAATGATTGAGCAAAACCATGCAGGCACGGTGTATAATCGACCAATCGTTGAACACAAGAAGGTGGGCTCTCCAGACGGTCAAAGCAAATACGTGATCATACTGGGACTACAGAGAGAGGATGTATGGTCCCCCTAATATATTTGAGTGTTGTGATGCACCTTCCACGCCAGCCGATCTCCCACTTGAGTCAAAACTACAGACTTCAATCCCGTAAACACAAACTCACCCACATTCTAGCTTCATAACTCTAATTCAAACATCATTTGGAGCTGATATTGCATAAGCAAGCAGGCTTCCACCAGTCCACGACATCCAGTTACATCTAAAAATCCATCAGAACAAAGCCGAATCATCTCCACATGGTTCAGTGGACAGAGCAGATGACCTCTGCTGTGCACATGCTCTCCGGCGAAAGAGCAGCATCTGTTCAGGTGCTGAGAATATGACAGAACAAATCCATCACGCCCTTCATTCACCTAATGGATGCCGATAGACGTAAACAACATTTACCGGGATGTAAATGACGATTAAAGCAATCGTTAATCCCTAGTGAGAATGTACTCACCCTTGTTTGGTCTAAACTTGCAGGACAAATAATGCTTTACAATACTTTAATGTTTAAGTTAAACCAATGGAACAATATAACGCAGAACCTGATTTTAACAAGTGTGACATGTTCCTGGATCAACATTTATTATCTTAGGCTTGCTTTATCTTGTTCGCTTGTAACATGGAAAATTCGTCACCCAAAAATGGACGGAAATAAATCAAATAATGCCAGTGTCATATTTCCTAACATATTAATTGAATGCAAAAATAAAGTTTGATGTTCTGTGAAAAACAGTTATTAATGAGAAGCATCATTTTTGGATTTCTTTAACAGTTTCTTTGCATTTTCCCCCTGACATGTCTTCGTTTTGCTCATGAGGATGTTGGAATGTAGGAACACAAATATTTCTAACAGAGTTTGCTTGGAACGCATCCGGCGTATCTACAACTTGTTTACCATTGCAGGCTCGTCCAGTGGATGAGTAATGATAAATTCATGTCCTATAAGTGGGAAGATGTATCAGCAAGAGGGAAAAAAACGGTCCACACATGATGCCCGAAGGACAATTCAGTCTCCATGGAGATGCCCATTAATTACCTGTGAATAAACGCAGCATCCTGCGAGCAGCAGAAGGAGAGTTATGCAATCCAGCGAAGGACTGGTCTAGACTAGCCTGTGATGATCTCATTCTCTCTCTCTCTCTTCTTCCTCCTCATCCTGCATCCTTCATCTTTTCTTTTTCTGTCATGTATGCGCTATCCTTCCTCTCTCTTTCTCTTTTGCCTCTTTCTATTATCAGCGGCTTCGAGGGACCGCAGGACTGCTGGCTGTGGCTAAATGGGATGCGAATAGCGGAAAATTCTCTTTCAGCTGACTTCCTGTGGACAATCAGCACAGAGCGAGCGCGAGGGCCTAGGAGCGTTGACAGGGTAAAGCCGGGTGACACAGGGACACAGTGAGGGGCGTAAAGCAGCAGTAAACTCTAATGAAGGAGAAGATCAGGTCAGGTGCTGGCTTCTAAACTTTTAGGTCGTTTTAACACTATTTACCTCCAGGTTAGTAATTAAAGAGTTCGCACAATCTCACTTACTTAAAAGATGAATAACATCGATTTTACAAGAGAAGCATGCAACAAGAGCCGCGGAAACAACTCAGTACAGGTTCAAGCTAAAATTTGCTGTAAATGTGCTCTTCCCCATGCTATTGAAGATATAGATGAGTGTGTTTCTTCATTAGGTTTGGAGAAATGTGTCTCGGCATCAGTGTCTCAGTAATGGAAATAAATGGGTGCCGTCAGAATGAGAGTCCAAATAGCTGATAAAAACATCACAATAATACACACAACTCTCCAGTATTCTAGTTAACATCTGGAGAAGGCAAAATATTAAATTAATCTAGTGAAAAAATGAGTTAGCTATAATAGCACAGTCTCATTGGAGTGAATTGCTGGTTATATTTGAAACCCGTCACAGGGTGTCCGGTAAGAGACTTGATAAAAGATGTCGTACGGGAGTAACCCATTTATTTGTCACCACAACAACTCTGATCAGTTTGCGTGTATATTTGTGTGTGGTTTTTTTTGTATCAACGCACAACACCCAAACAATAAAGAAAACTATTCAATTAACAACGGCAAAAACTTCAGCATCCGCTTAGCGTTCTGATGAACTCGCTCTCAACTCTGCCCCGGTGCTGTGGGCGGGACGATCACCAACACGTTGATCTGCGAACGCTGATTGGCTGCTGAGCGGGATGCTGTGTCAATCAATCTCGGCAAAATACAGAGATGTAATTAGAAGGCATAATAATCTGACGTGTATAATGGTCTTTTTAACATCTAGCATTAAGATGTTTTTAACTCAAATATGAGTCTATAGATTCTTCTCCTGATTCAGACCAGACCACTTTTAGACATATTTTAATTTTTATAAGCATCTTATATGCTTATTCTGCTATTTTTGCACTAAAGCAATGCTTCATAACCCAGTGATGCTACAACCTTGCAAAATTACTAGCATGAAATGTTGCTTAAATTTCCATAAAAATAGTGTTGTTTTCAGGATTATGACTTAATTTCACAATTAAAGATGTCTTGGAATGCAGCATCACACACAAACCCTATCCAGATGTCCAATAATTAGATCTGTCTTCTGATATAGAGGAGTCAGTGATTGTTTACTGTTGAAGCTTCAGATGACTCATGTCTGGAAGAGACGAGACTCGTGCGTGTTGCATGTACAGTATGTCTTATAGCTAAAGGAAGGCAAAGCTCATTCTGCAGCTTTCATTCCCACCGCTTCTCCCCAAACTACTGGATTCTCTGAACTGAAATCGCAGTTGTTTCCACACACTTTCTTTCCTCCGAGAGAGTCAGCGAGCCTCAAACAGGCCAGAAACCTGTCTGTAGCGAAGCAGCGCGACAGGCCAGCCCATCTATCTGACAGGATGCCTAAAGGTGTTAGTGTTGTGTGGGAAGAAAGTCGCATCAAAGTGCCTCTCGCACACACGTGACCAGAATCTCACGTCTGGGTCATTCTTGACTTCGCAGATTACGGGAGCTGCCATCTAACATGCAATGTCTCCGTTGCCATGGATGCATCAGTCTAAGGGACTGCTTATGTAAACACAGACACTTTAGCTCTAACTCCAGACCAGCGTGGCGCTCAGAGTAGATGAAAATGAGCACTCCTTACAGCCCGGTTTCAGTTTAAGACAAAAATTATTATAGGTAATTAAATGCATTCAAATATAATTAAAGGAATAGATGTAAATTAGGGATGCACCGATCCGACTTTTTCAGTCCCGATACCGATATCGATACCTGGCCTTTGTATATCTGTCGATAC
>JAUCMS010000034.1:12664713-12675985 GCA_032357445.1 Enteromius radiatus
CGATCCCCGATCCAGCTATTTTTTCAATATCGGGGCCGATATCCGATCCTAATATCGGATCGGTGCACCCCTAATGTAAATGAGTGTGTTTCTTCAGAAGATTTGGAGAAATGTGTCTCTGCATCAGTGTCTCGGTGCAATGAATGGGTGCCGTCGTAATGAGAGTCCAGCTGATAAAAAAAATAATCCAATAATCCACATCCACATTTGATCTATAATGGATAATCCTACATGCATTGTGATTTATAATGGCTAAACCTAGATGCATTTTAGTCTATAATGGTCAGTCCTACATGCATTTTGATCTATAATGACCAACCATGAATGCATTTTGTTTTATAATGACTAAACATAGATGCATTTTGATTAATAATGGCCAATCCTATATGCATTTGAGTCTAAACGGCCAACCCTAAATGCATCGCATTGCATGAAACAATACATCCTCCGTGAGACGATTCCAGAGTACATGTGTGTGTGAGAGAGAGAGGAAGAGGAGCTCTCATGTCTCCAAGCCTCAGTATCCATGTCTTCCTCCAGTGAAAAAGTGCATCTGCTGTCATCAAAATCAAGCCACATATTAGTTTAGAGCTGTCTTGATCTGTGCAGATTTCTCTCCTGATGCGGTCCAGAACACTTCTTCACTGGAGGAAGAGTTATTATAAATTATAGACTCATATTTGAGTTAAAAACATCTTCTGTCTTCTCCAGATGTCAACTGACGGACTTATTAGTGCTTATTGGAATATTTTGATCAGACTCTCATTCTGACGGCACCCATTCACTTCCATTACTGAGAGCCTGATGCAGAGACATTTCTCCAGATCTGATGAGGAAACACACTCATCTGCATCTCAGACGGCCTGAGGGAGAAGATACTTTCATCAGATTTTTAGGAGAACCATTCCATTAAATTTCCCCACATCATAGCAAACCATGCACCTCTGGAGTCAGTTTTGTATTTGTAACCACTATCGGGCGTATTTCCAACATAATAACTTTAAGCAACAGTCCAAAGATATTTCAATTCTGAACCATATCAGTATGTAACTGAATCAACGTAATAAAAACACAGCAATACATCCCTATATCAATGTAATAGAAATGTGCAAGCTGTGTTTTAGCACCACACAGTTGTCATTTCTCTTTGTAACTGTGGTAAACAGAAGTACGTATTAGGTTGATTTATTTTGTTTTGCATCTGTATTACACGAGCGTCTCTGCTCTCCCATTGGCAGCTGCCACATTGCGTCAATGCCCCAGCTCTCATTGAAAATGAATGGTTTCCAGATGCTTTGACGCAGGAAGTTGCTGTCACTCTAAACGTCCCTTTTAGACTTGCAGGGGAAATTTGTAATTTACCAAGCCAACACTTTGTGAAGCCATTCTGAAATGCGCCTGGAACTCTGCCTCCTTCGAGGTGTTTATTTTCGTTTACTTTCATACTGTAGGTGAAAATATCATGAAACCCTGGAAGCGCTGTTCAGCTCCAGGTCTGCAAGAGAGGCGAGACGCCTTTTTGGGATCCTGTCACCGCTGAGCCCTCGGTTCTATTTCAGCCGAGCACAGAGAACAGCAACGACAGGAGCAAAGATAATTGACAGCTTTCAGAACCAATCTTGTCACATCTTACTCATATTCACACCCGCCCACTCACAGCTACACGCTCTCTAACAAAACAGCATCATGTGCTCACAGCTACACACCAACACACCGCATTCTGTTGATCTAAACATTACGCAAGATGCCTGGCCAACACAAAGATGCATAGCAACTCAGATAAACAAGATAAATAGCATAGTATATAACGTGTGATGGTAGCTTCACCGTTAACCGTTTATGCCGTAAAATATATATTTCAGTTATTTGTTGGTGATACAAGTTTTTGCATAAAGTGAAGGTACATTCTAAATTTATAATAAGCATCCTTCGGTTTGGGACTATAAATTTGACAAAACACTAGATTATAGGAAATAAGGCACCTAATTGTTTAAATATGACTCCTATAGCAAAATTAGCTATATATTGTGATACTCATTTACTCTAGATTTTGTTCTAAATGCATGCTTAGGCTATAATGGCCAGCCCTAAATGATTTTATATGTATGATAAAGCCAACTCTAAATGCATTATGATCTGTATAATGGCCAATCCTACATGCATTTTCAGCTATAATGGCTAAACCTAGAAGCATTTCAGTCTATAGTGGCCCATCCTGCATGCATTTTGATCTATAATGGATAATCCTACATGCATTTTGATTTATAATGGCCAACCATGACTGCATTTTGATTTATAATGACTAAACATAGATGCATTTTGATTAATAATGGCCAATCCTACATGCATTTTAGTCTATAATGGCCAATCATGCATGCATTTTCAGCTAAAATGACTAAACCTAGATGCATTTTGATTAATAATGGCTAATCCTAGAAGCATTTTGATCTATAAGGGCTAAACCTAGAAGCGTTTCAGTCTATAGGGGCCAATCCTACATGCATTTTGATTTATAATGGCCAACCATGACTGCATTTTGATCTATAATGACTAAACATAGATGCATTTTGATTAATAACGGCCAACCCTAAATGCATTGCATTGCATGAAACAAAATACATCCTTCGTGAGATGATTCCAGAGTACATGTGTGTGAGAGAGAGAGGAAGAGGAGCTCTCGTGTCTCCAAGCCTCAGTGTCTCAGTGAGTAATATGTCTGTGACAGTAAGGCCATCATCTGCAGAAGTAAATCACAAAGACAGAGCAGTGCATGCTAAAGCAGACACATGACAGTATGCATGGGAAAAGCAGGTCGTATGTATGTGCAATGTAAGGAAAACACTGGATTTTTGGAATCAGCAGAATGAGGTGGTGCTTGCGGGCTTTAGTGCAAAGACTCACTGGAATCATCAAGTTATTAAATGCTTTAGGTAGAATGCAACTACTGCACAAAATCTGATGCATCCACTGTCCTTAACTAAAGCACATATAATATGCTTTACACTACCGTAATATATGTGCTCAGTGTTCTAAAGCCCTTTTAACCTTGCCAACAAAAATGTTATTCTACAAATCAAAAATTGTACACATGTGAAAATGAGCAGATTGAGATTGGCAGTCTTTTGAGATGCTCAGTACAGATTATTGCAAAATATGGCACTTCATTTTGTGATACGGTGGAGGGAATTAACCTAATTAAGAAAGTAAGCGTCTGCATCCCGAGCTGATCTTTAACATATGGTTCGACAAATAAAAGCCTGCAGCTGAACGTCTGTTGAAGGGAGCAGCATATGCATAAAAATATGTACATTTCAGAGAATAAATCCGCCTTAAATTTCGTTTTTTCTCTCAAGAGCAGCGGGAATCGTATAATTGCTTAGTAAAACTCTGAACATGAGTCACAGATGCGTGTGAATGTAAGAGATCACAAGGTCTCCTGGGATCAGGGAATGATTCAGACCTCTTACTCAGGCGTGTTTTAAAGGAATAGTTCACCCCAAAATATAAATCCTGTCATCATTTACTCACCATCATGTCATTTCAAACTTACGTCTGTGGAACATAGAAGATGTTCAGTAGGAGATATTCTCCAGCGTTATTTCAGTGATAAAAATGCATTTATAAAGGCCATGCTGGCTGGTCTATTATGGCCAATCCTACACGCATTTAATCTATAGTGGCTAAACCTAGATGCTCTTTGATTAATAATAGCCAATTCTACATGCATTTTAAAAGATTCATAATTCTGAAAAACCTTTGTGAGATGTAAACTTACGGTTCTGAGAAAAGGTTTTTTTTCTCTGTGGTGGAAATCAGCTTTTATATATTCTTGTTTGTTCACAGAATCAATCACCATCTGTTGTAGAAAACATCCTCATTAATATCCTGTGAGAAAAGCTTTCTGTCATACAGGTTTTGGAAGAACATGAGGGTGAGGAACGGATGAATTGTTTTCGCATGATGATACGACTTCAGCTCAGTGGAGCCATTCATCCATTTATATGCATTTCATATTGCATAATAAAAATATAACTTTATGTTTTTATATTAGGGGTCAAGGTGTCTTATTCAGAATTTTGAGTGACTGTGTTATGATACCAACATTTTGACTTGGATATGGTTCCTGATAAAATGTTTTGATATTATGACCAAAAACCCCACAAAACAACAGGAAACGTGATTGAGATGATCAGAAGATATAGTTATTTTATCTATTAAAAAAATTATTTCCCTCTAAAATAAATACAAAAAAATGACATGCCAGTGGCAAATTTTCCAGAAATTCCTTTTTTCCCCCAAAACAATATTTTTTTCCCCCCTACTTTTTCTGTTTTGACGTTTTAGACTCTCTTTTAATGGTTACATTCAAAAATATTAACCAAAAAGCATGCAGAATTAATTGAAATTGAAGTGTACACAAGTGTAAATGTAAATTTAAGGCCCTAGAAATACATTTTATAATTTTTCCTTAAATTGAGTTTTATTTTTGATCTAATTCTGTCAATCTGTGCTTTCCATTAATTTTCTGGATTCCAAAGCTTCATTAAATTTTAATAACAAAAGCATGTCTAATTAATTTATTCAAGATTAGTCACATTTAATGATGAAATGTATACATATCAGAAATACTGTATTGTGTATTTACAAATGAGCTGCTGTCAACTATGTTTGTATATAATATGAAGATCAAGATTTCTACAAAAAACAAACAAAGAAACAGTGAAACGCAGATGAAGTGAGCGTCAGAGCAGTTCTAGAGATTATGTATGTACTCATATATCGAAGCAGCGGAGAAATACAGCCCTAAATAAAAGCATCACCGCAGCTCTCTTTCAGTTTCAGCTCCAAACAAAAGAGCAGGAAAGGGTCAAGAGAAGAGCATCTCTGTGTTTGTGAGGCTCCCAGGGGCCCGGGGCCCCTCGTGGCGCTCGGTCTCTGCAGGCGCTGGGTAGGGGTCGTGTGGACGCCGAGGCTGAATGTCACCGAGAATATTCAAATCCAGCGTGACAAGCGGTGCAGGAAACATGTTCTCCCTGACTCCAAGACCCCTGATATTTCACAAAGTCAAACCAGACGAGGCAGCCGCCGCCCGGGGACTCAGACTGATTATTAACACACACACACACACACACACACACACTCCTGTAGTGTTTTCTGGGGTCTCTCCATAGGTGTAATGGTGTTTCTACTGTACAGACTGACCCTACACCTAAACCTACCCCTTACAGGAAACTACACACATTTATAGATTCTCAAAAAACACCATTTAGTATGTTTTTTAAGCCTTTTGAATTACAGGAACACTGAAAATCCTCATAAAACACCTACATGTTATAATACCTGTTATTACCCATGTTATTATACACATTTGTGTCCTCATAAACCACATAAACCCGCACACACACACACACACACACAGAGGAACAAGCAGAGAGTGTGAAGCGACTGAAGGGTCAAGCTGTGATGCTTTTCACAGGAGCAAACATGACAGATGCTCCTTGCACCCCACTGTAAATATATCCAAACATTACTGTAAACTGCTGTAAATACTTCTATCATTCTGATGGAAACAAATACAATAGATAAGGGGCATATCTAACATAACAACAATAATAATATTATTTCAAATGATGTGTGTTTGTGATGTGTTTATGCATGCATGCATGTATACATATAAATATATATGTATATATATAATCATAATATTTTGTAATATACAGTAAGTCTTATTTTATAAGTTTTTTAATTTTACATTTAAATTTGGTTGTAATTATATATATATATATATATATATATATATATATAAATAATGAATTATTAAATATAATTCAACTATATAATTATTGTATTCCAAAACATATTTATATTTTATGCAGGTCTGTTGATTTTAGTAAGATACTCTTTTTTTTTTTTGTGCTACATATTTTGATGATGTATGTCCAGAAATGAGGTTTTGGCATGTAAACAGCTGCTCTGTAAATGACTGATTAGGGTCAGTGTTGCTTTTCTATGAACTTCCTGATGTTAGCTGGTATTACTGAGAGGGCGAGGGGTCAGAGGTCAGACACGGGGCAGAAGTGAAGGTCAGGCTGAAGGTGTGTTTTGGTTCGTCTCATAACTTCAGATCACGTCTTCAGCTCGTCCCGAGAGGATTTGTGATAAATTCGCCGCCTGGAGTGTGTGAGGGATTGAGTTTGTGTGTTTCTCATTTCATGACGCGCGGGAGAGGCTAATAACAGCACGAACACTGACGTCAGTGGTGTGATACGACACGCCAGGGTGTGTGTGTGTGTGTGTGTCAGCGAGCCGCTCGCAGGCTGATGGAGTTTTTGTCTCCAAGGTCGAGCTCCTGCTAAACTCAACGCTGTGACCCTCGAGACACCAACTACAGCTAATAAACCAGATCTGAGAGCATCCATCCGGACAGAAAACCACAGAATCCAGTCATAAACATGTCATTTACTGTATGAGCCGGAGCCTGTACAGTTACTCCAGTGTCATAGACTAGTGCCAAAAGATGGCTTTTTTATCCAAATATTTTTTATACAAATATCCAAATTTTTGATCATAAATCCAAATAAATTAATTAGGAATTTCTGGGGAGAAATAAATCTAAGAGCCTTAATATTGTAAATATTTGAATAAATTGTTATAGGTTTTTAAATCTAATAGTTCAATAATTCAAATATATATATATATATATATATATATATATATATACACACATTTTTTTTTAATTCAATCATGTATAATGTATATAAAATCATATTTCACAATTTTATTTTGAAGGAAAAAACATACATACATACATGCATATATAAATATATTTTTATAGTATATATGTATGCATGTAAGTTTTTTTCTTATTTTCTTATTTAAATATTATATTTATATAATTTTTAAATAATAAAATAATATATAGCATATATGTATGAATGCGATTTTTATTTTACGGTTTAAAATTATATATATATATATATATATATATATAAAAAATATTTTTGCTTATGATAATTCAATTACGTTAAATTAGGAAAAAAGAAAACTAGGGAAAAAAACCTGAATTGCTCTAAACTTTAATCTTAATTTGTAGTCGATAGTTTCATTGTTTCATTTAATTAGAGATGCATTTTATTCAATATTCAGTACACTTTATTTTAATTTTCACATTTTAAACAATACAGCATTCACTGAAAAAAATGTAAATGGATAAAAAATTAATTTTGTATGTCCCTAAAAATTAAATTAAATGTGTTTTATCACAAAAAACAAAACATAATTTAAGCATTAAAATGGAATGTAGACAAATGAAAACAGATTTCATAGAGCTCTAATAACGCAGTTTTGCGCAGATACGAAGAGGGCAATTAGTCGTCTGCTTCAGAGAAAACAAGCACATTACATAAGCCAATGACACACAGCTGAAGAAGGCAAAGCTACCATTAACATCCACTGTCAGAAGAGATTCAGCGCAGACGTGACCGCCTGGAGCCGGATCTCCTCCACGCCGGAGGTCAAAGGTCAGCGCTCCGGCCTCGTCCGCACACCTCCAGGAGCTGGAGGACCAAACCGAAGCCCGCCCTCTGGACTCTAACAGAAGGAGGGGTTTATGTGACGCCGGGCAGGGCAGACATCCGTGACGGAAATGCAAATTTGGCTGTCTGCGAACGCGGCCCTGAATAGACGCTAATTGTGGTGGAAGCATCTGCGTATTTTTAGGGCGGCTTACAGAAGTGTGTGTGTGTGTTTGTGTTCGCAAATATAGAGAGATCTACAAGCTTTCGGTCACAGATCAGGATCTGAAAGCTACACCAGACTCAGATCGACTGGAGATTCAGCTTTAAATAGAGTTTGAGACGGACTTCAGGTAGAACAATTACCGCTTTCACTGCTAATTACACAGCGCTCTGAAGCCTCCTCAATTAACACGTTCTAGAACAGACCTGAGTGACACGACTTCACGTCATCTGTTCTAGAGCATAGTGTAATTATAACTGATGGCGGGCGCTGGCTAGTAGCAAACCGTGTAGTATTAATAAGACAGAAACGCTAAACGCTTGAAAACACCAACACAAAGCGCTTCAGCAGGCGTTTAAGCACATATTTCTGTCTCCTAAAGCTAATTAGGAGAAGCTTCTTCACAAGATCTAGTTAATGAAGATGTAGGTGGCCGTCAGGATTAAAAAGACTTATTAATGAGCCTCAGAAAATACACAACCCAAAAAAGAGGGTATGTTTATATAGAAAAAAAACAAAAACAGAAATAAATGCAATTATCTTCATTTTTAGAACAGCACCTATTTAATATTTAAGTTGCATTTTAATTACATTTAATATTTTTAAGATTTAAGAAATATCATCAAACATTTACATTGTATTTTCTGCATGTGAATTTATTTATTTATTATTATGAAATTTGTTAATTTCTCTAGTAATTAATGTTAGCATTTTTAGTATTCATAGTATTTTTTTAATATAGTATAGTAGCAGTATTATTTTTCATTTGCGCTTTTATTTTTTATGTTCAGTTTTAATTTTATTGTTATTTTTTATTAAGCTTTAATGTATATTTATTTACATTTCTGTAATTTTAGCACTTGAACAAACCCCAATTTATTTAAATTAGTTGCAACTTAAAATGATATATTTTTGCATTTTTATAAAGCAAAAAAAAAAAAAAAAATATAAATTTAAATGTGTATGTGTTTATATAAAATATAAATGTAAAATAAATTTCTCATTTTAAATGAGGACAATAGAAGCAATTAAAATCAACAAAAGAGCAATGCAATGTGACAATTTTTATTCTACTGTAATTCTGAATAATGTCTTATTTTCAATTTTTTTTATATATTTTTGGTCTAATATTTATATATATATTTTTGATGTTGAATGTGATGCAGTAAAATGAATGAATTCTCTGGATTTTCCATAAAATCAAGCCATTTTCTAGAGGAACGTTACCTTACTCCTGAGTCTGGTCAGTAAAGCGTCTGGAAGCGTGTCCTTGTGTTGTGTTAGCGGCTCATAACCCTCGCCTGAATGAAGACGATAATGAAAGATTAATTAAGAATGTGAGTCTGACGGGTTTGTTCAGTGATGAATGTTATTACATGATTGAATACTGACCTTTAATCTCAACACAACACACTCTCCTCCAGCAGAGCACCGGCATGACACTGACCCGGGGTCAGAGGTCAGCAGTCAGAGCTCGTGTTTGTGTCTGAAGCCTGTCAGCAGTTAATTACTAAATATGGGTGTTCACTTAAAACTTAATGAATATGAAAAGGAGCGCAGGCGAGTGTGTGTGTGTGAGCGTGATTGCGATTGCCTTTGAGTATTAGTGTGTGCCTGTTAGAGTGTGTGTGTGCGAGAGTGAGTGTGTTTGTGTGCATGAGTGCATGTGTGAGAGTGAGTGTGTGTGAGAGAAAGAGTGATCGACTGTCTGTGAGTCAGTGCATCTCTGTGTGTGTGTGTTTCAGTGTGTGCATGTGTGTGAGCGTGTGTTTCTGTGAGTGTGAATGTTTGTCTCTGTGTGTGTTTGAGTGTGTCTGAATCAGTGTGTGTATCTGTGAGTGTGTGTGAGTGTGTGTTGTCAGCTGATCTCAGAGTTGCTGCAGGTCAAACTTACATAAGCGGCCCAGAGTCAGAGTCAGATCAGGGTCGAACACAGCAACAACACAAACCCAGACCTGGAAGACAGTCCCAGACTCTGAGGAGCTCCAGACAGAAACACTGCGAGTCATTCTTCACGTCTCCTCTGAAGCAACTGCATCTCAAAGCAATGCCAAACACGCTTCTCAAACACACGACGCTCGGCATCTGTTTGCAGGACTTAACAGGATTACAACATCCCATCCCAACTGTTCTCCAGCAGCCTTGTGCTAATTAAACCAGACCGGACGAGCGTCAAACACTCCAACCGTACCAGCAGCATCCTGCTAATCTACATTAAAACATCTCCACACTGCTGTCAGCTCACCTTACTGCACCTTAAAATGATAAAAAAAAATTATTTTTATTTATTTATTTATTTATTTTTTACAAAACTATTATACACACACACACACACATATATATATATATGTGTGTGTGTGTGTGCGTGCTTAAATTTGCAAATGTTTGCAAAAATTACAAATTAAAATATTAAAATAAAAGTACATTAAAGCTAAAGAAAAATGCATCTAAAAAAAGTAACGATAAAAAAGAAAAAAAGAAACGTTATAAAAGCGCAAAAAAAAAAAATCAACAAATGAAATGAACTAAAGTTAGGGTTAAGATTAGTTTAAATTATTTGTCTATTTTAGTAATAATAATAAAAAAAGAAAACTGAAAAAAAAAAATCAATACTAGAAATAAAATATAATATTAGGCTAATATAGTAGCGTTGACAGTGTTGCCATAGCAGCACATAATTCAGCTCCTAGTAGAGGTTTTCATCTCAGAACTACAGTAATTACCGCATGCCATGAAGGCAGCTTAAAGATAAAAAGAAATGCAATACTAATTTAAAAAATAAAATAAAAATGTCAATAGTGCAAAACAAAAAGAGGACTAAACCTTGAATAAATAAATAAATAAATGCAGTACCATTGAATTAAAGGTATAAAATAGGAATAAAATCTATTAATTCAAATTCTCCCGAGTGAAGACCGAGTGTGTTGTGTGTCACACGGGGACAGAAGCAGGTAAACAGGTATTTGAGCACAGAAAGCGCTGTCTGGATCCCATCCATCATTCAGTCTCACCTCTCAGATAAAACAGTCAGCGTGAGACGCTTGGTTTCTGTGAAATAGACCGAAATAGATCTCCGCAGCTCCCCGACGGGCCAGAGAAATCAAACACGCTGCTTTAATCTTCACTCGCTTCATATAAAACCCAGCATTCACATCCCTGAGACGACTGAGCTGTGAAGAAATACAGAGGTTAACCAGCCACAGCTTCAGTATCCTCTCACTCAAAACTCTCTCGCTCTGGTGGTTCTGCCATTCTGGCTAGAGCACTAATTCTTCTTGATTCATGGGAGAGATTTACAAATGAAAGGGGTCCTTGTTACATGTATTTAGTATTTGAATAATAAATTATGCATAATTGCATACAAGTAACCCTAAGCAAAACTGAAATATCACATGGTCCTAAGTATTCACACCCTTTGCTGTGACCCTCATATATGTCACTCAGGTGCTGTCCATTTCTTCTGATCATCCTTGAGATGGTTCTACACCTTCATTTGAGTCCAGCTGTGTCTGATTATACTGATTGGACTTGATTA
>JAUCMS010000034.1:12676178-12691686 GCA_032357445.1 Enteromius radiatus
GGTGCTGTGTGTACATTAATGAGGAAAAAAACACTTAAATGATTTTAACAAATGGCTGCAATATAACAAAGAGTGAAATTTAAGGGGGTCTGAATACTTTCCGTACCTGCTGTACATTTAGCTAATTAATATTATTATATCATTATGTTTATGTATTATTACACTGAAACACCTTATATTAAGTTCATCTGTTTAATGCCTTTACTTCACCCTCCATGAATGATCCTGCTTTTGTCACAAATTAATTTACACAAAGAAAATAAAATACAAATATTAGAAAGAAATCTTACACTTAAATTTACAAATTATTTAAAATTAGAAATGTCACAGTAATTTTATTGCTCCAAATTTTCATTTATTTCAAAGCCAAAATAAAAAGGACTATTAAAAAGGACAGAAAGAAAACGAATAGAGCCTGAACTAAAATTAAGTGAAAACTGAAAATATAAAAACAAATACATTATTAAATGCTACTATAGCATATCAATTTGAATATTAAATAATAATAAACACACAAAAGTGTTGTTTAAACTGATTTGTCCACTCAAACGCAGGATATATAATAAACAGCTCTTCACAGATGAACGATTCACGAGTGTGTGTGTGTTCATCTGAACAACACACACACACACACTCCTGTTCCAGTGATGAGGTCACTTCCTGCCGCAGGCTCCTCCCCCCAGTGACCACGCACTCCATGCTGGTCAGATGGAATGATTTATTCAGAATCATGGCAGAATATTAAAACAACAAACATTGAAAGCACTGACACGTTACTCAAGGCCTCTCTGAGCATGCATGGGTCCGTCTGACGCTCGCTTCTTAAATAGATTTTAATATAAAACAGACCGACGCAGAAGAGTTCTGATGGACTGACCCTCCCAGTCCACTAGAGGGAGTGTGTGTGTGTGAGATAGCAGGCACATGAGCTCAGCTGGGACATGTGTGTGTGTTTCCCAGCTCATCGCCTCAGTTCAGTCTGGCGCTAGTGAACACAAACCCAGTCTCCACGCATACGACAAATCAACAAATACAAACATTAAAAAAAGACCCATTTAAAAAAAGAAAAGAATAAAAATATGTCAGAGGAACACAGGCACTGCTCTGTCAACTCCAGCAGGCACTTCGACACACACACACACACACACACACAATGACAGTGATGATCTCATGAAGAACACGTGAAGCTCACAATTCACCACAAAATCAACAGGAAAACACCTCTTGCATTAAAAAATGAGCTTTCAGATTTTTTGCATAATGCCAATTAAATATTTCTTAATGCTAAAAAACTTTCATCACTCGAATACAAAAAACATTTTTACATTATAGCAGTAAAAAAAAGTTATGGAAGCTTGAGTAACTGCAAATCTATCTCTCACAAAAAAGACATTTTTCCAGATATAATATCTGGAAAATAAGATGAAAATGCATTTTTTTAATAGCAGAAACAAGTTGCATTTAGCTTTTTTATTTTTTATCCCTTGATTTAAACAATTTAGAGAAAGAAAAAACAAAAAGCAAAAAAAAAAGCATGAATTGTGAGACAAAACTTAATATAAAATACAAGCACTGTTTTTTATATTAACGGATGTATACATCTTTCTTCCTACCTTTGAAGGAGGAACAAAAACTAAAATATGTACAATTATTTTTGCATTAAATTCATGTACATTGCTTTTTTAATATATAAAAAAATGTTTAACTAAGAATAGAGTAAAATAATAATCTTTGAGAACTACAGAATAAAGTCTGGATGTATAACATTAATGAAAACACTGAAAAACCTAATTATTAATAGGTTTTAATTAATACAACTTTTGATTTTGTGGTGAAATATGATTTGTGTTTTTATGAGACGCTTGGACAGGAGCGAGAGAGAAGAACAGCAGCGGAGGAAAAGACCAGCCCTCCTCACTGCCCTCTCACAGAACACACACACACACACACACACACACAGGCCTCAGGTGACAAGAGAGCGTCCAGATCAAGGTCCAGTCCAGAGCACAGTGAGGTTCGGTGGAGATGTTCCTCACAGATGCAGCTCCTTGGCTCTGATGTGCTGCAGCTTCTCTCGCAGGAGACGGAACGAGGGCCGTCCGGCCGGGTCCAGCGTCCAGCACTGCTTCATCAGGTCATAGATGGCGGCTGGACATCCGTCAGGAGCGTCCATCTTATAGCCCTTCTCCACCCGAGGCACCACCTCCTTCAGCGGCTGTGGAGAGAGACGAGAGAGAAAGAGCTGATACTGCCCTCTGCTGGACACACACACAACCACTGACGACACACTCACACACAGAGACACACTACAACAATACATGGCTAAACCACACACACACACACACACGAGACACGATTCAACGCTTAAAATAAAGAAAACAGTTACATTAATGTCTCTTACGACATTCAAGAACAATTACAAGACATCATATATGACCCTTGAGCACAAAACCAGTTGTAAGGGGCAGTTTCTTTTAAAATTGAGATTTATACATCATCTGAAAACTGAATAAGCTTTCCAGGGCAATAGGATAATATCTGTCTGAATATAAGAAAAATCTGGAATCTGAGGGAGCAAAAACATCTCAATATTGAGAAAAATCACCTTAAAAGTGGTTCAAATGAAGTTCTTAGCAATGCATGTTAAGTTTTTATACATTTACTGTAGGAAACCTATAACATCTTCACGGAAGATGATTTTTACTAAACATCTTAATGATTCTTATTTCTCTTGCAGTTAATGCGTCTTTTTTTCTCCATCTTGCATTAGTTTGTAATATTTCTGATGGGGATTTAATCATTTTTGACATCCCAGTCTAATGTAAATCTCTTTTTGGGATCATTTTTTCTTTATCAATCAATAATAAGTAGTTTTATTATAAACTATTATATATCACTTGTAAATAATTAAATACAAAATCAATAGTTATTAAGATTGATGTGGTTTGGAATTGATAAAATGTGCTTGAAAAAAATTATGATCAGAATATTAACATGAATAATAATTATGCACATGTATGTATACACACACACACACACACACACACACAGTGTACTGTACAGTATAATATAGTATAGCATTTTTTGGAAAATAAGTATTTTAGTTCCTATCAATTTAGTTAAATTTAACAATATTCAGAAAAAGGGAAGAAATATATATATATATATATATATATATATATATATATAAAATTATAGTGACATTCATGAGAAACAACATTTACAGTATTATGACATCTAAATGAATCTATTTAAAGCAAAACATAACATACATTTAAAAATAAATATCTTGATCAAAACAATGAAAGTCTTACAATTCTGGGGTACGGCACTCGGCCGAAAGAGTATATCTCCCACAGCAGAACACCGTAACTCCACACGTCCGATTTAGTGGAAAACCTCTGAGAAAACACCAGAGAAAAAGCTATTAATGACATGAAATGAGTTCTGATGAGGATCTCTGACAATAATAACATCTGGAGTGACACAACAAACAGTCAAAAACCAATCATTTACATGCTTTAAATGCAAAAAATGACCAGCATCCATCAGGAGTGTTCCTGTGAAATACACAGAAGTGCACCTTCTCTCGCAGCGCCTCGGGCGAGGTCCATTTGACCGGCAGCTTGGCCGTGTCCTGAGTGGACGAGGCCTCCTTGGTCAGTCCGAAGTCGCTGACTTTGGCGATGTTATCGTCGGATACGAGCACGTTACGAGCCGCCAGATCTCTGTGTACAAAGTTATTAGCCTCCAGATACTCCATGGCCTCACACACATGACTGCAACACAAACACACTCAAGATTAGAGAGGAGCATCGTATCAATCTGATCAATTCTGATTCCTAACGATTCCCATTGCTGCAGAATACCTGGAATAAAACTAATAAAACCTAGACTGTGTTTAGAGCTGTGTGCAGAATAAACTGATGAAAATATTAGACGGCTAAAGAAAAAAAATGGAATAATTCAGTGAGTCAAGATTGGATGTGAATCAGTGTTTTTGAACGAATCTCTTGAATGATTCAAAGACAAATACAGTCCCTTCAGCAGCTAAGAAAAGACACACACACACACAGGAATTGATAAGTGGAATTTTCTGCCATTAATCACTCCCCCTCATGTCCTTCTAAACCTGTAAGACCTTTGCTCATCTTCGAAACACAAATTAAGATATTTAATGTTAAAATAATCCACACGACGTCAGTGGTTCAAACGTAATGCTACGACTCCAAATAAACATATTCAATCCTTTTATTCTTCGCTGGTGGAAAGGGACTGTAAACTATGTATTTGTCTTGGATTTATTCCTTCAGAAACACTGATTCATTCAGTAATTCAGATTCTGGATTCTAGAACTGGTTTTGGCTGATCCTGCTGGACACACACAGAGCTGACTGACCGATGCTTTACTCACAGAGAGAACTTGAGCAGATACTCGCCGCCCAACACGGTCCGGCCCCGAGAGCGCAGGTAATCCACCAGACTGCCCTGCTCACACACACACACACACGTGTCTCAGTGATTAAACGCCTGCTACATACCCCTCATAACACATTCAGGTCTTTTTTGACCTGGAATAGACTTATAAAAATGCTACATTTTTAGTAAATGAATTAACTTTCCAAATGACACGCAGAATACACACTATTTTTTAAGATATAAAAATTGGACCGGTGTATGTATGGAGCACCATTGGTGTCAAAAATACTTTATTTATGGAGTTATATTAGTGACAGTACTTCCGTAAAATAATCTAATCTAATTATCTTTAAACAGCAAAACCTAGAGAAATGTCACTGACCTTGGCCATGTATTCTGTCACGATGAACAAACTGCCTCCTTCCTCCACGATCACCCCTAATAACTGCACCAGGTTAGTGTGTCTCAGCTGACTGCAACACACACACAAACACCATAACACACACATATCAGGCTTTTCTGGCTCTGAGAACATGAGAACATTTTATTCAGGGACTAATAAACTAAACAAAAAATATGACTTTGCTGCAGGATTTCTCTATGATGAAGGTCCAGGAGATCTGTACTTACGTCATGACTGAAGCTTCAGCGAGGAAGGCCTGAGCCGTGGCGTCGTGTTTGATGCACTTCACTGCCACCTTCGTCCCTCTGTAATCTCCCACCATCACATCTGAACACACACACACACACACACAGATTACACACGGATTCTTCCTCCTCAAACACAGCAGGATGGATCTTCACGCACCTCCGAACTCTCCTTTGCCGATGCTCTGTATGAGGTTGAGTTCTTTCATGTTCAGAGCCCATCCACCTGTGAAGATAAACATCAAGATGCTTTCACTTCTGCTATACTGAACATCCGCTTACTGACAGATCTGACAAATAATACTACAATAAATAGAATAAAATAATAGATCATGATAAGTGATACTATTACCCAATTACAAGAAATAAACTAAACAAAAGCTAAAACTGAACTAGAGCTCAAATTAAAATGTATTTTTAATAATTAATTTAACCCAAATAGTGATCTTTAAAAAATTATACTAATGTGCAAAAAATAAATAAATAAACAAATAATCTAAGTAAACTGAAATTAAAAACAGAAAGTACAAAACAAAAAGCTACTTTAAAATATTGGAAATAAAAATAAAAAAGTGCTAAAACTTTAATAATAATTTATAAATAAATAAATAATGAATTATTTCTACACAAAACATAAATAATATTTTTTTTAAAAATAGTATTGCAACAACACTAAAATAAAATTATTAACAAGAAATAAAATAAAAACTAAAACTGAAATAAATTATAAATAAAAAAAATTATTGTTAAATTAAACTTAATACAATTTCAAAGAATAGTATAGCAATAATACTAAAATAAAATTACTAATTGGAAATAAACTAACACTAATTAAAAAAGGGTAATATCTACAAAACAACAACATAAAAAATGTATAAGATTAAAAAAAAAAAGATTTTGAAAGTATAAATACAACACTACAGAATATTAACAAATCTGTAAAAGTAAATAAATACTACAAAAATCTGCTTGTACTCACTCCTGGAGAACTCGTCCTGCGCCGCCACGGTCCCCTCCATCAGCTTGGGTTTGATGAGCCGCGTGCACAGACCATCCGCATCTTTGGTGTAATGCTGCACACACACACACACACACACACACACATTAATATGCATTATCAATGGTAATAATGCACACAGAAGCGGTTATGAACTCTGCTCGGGGTTGGAGCAGTTGTCAGAGCACTTCCTGTGAAAGAGGAAACGCACAGAGACTGTGGGCCCAAAATAAAGAGAACGGAGAGGAAGAGTGAAGGACAGCAGCCCGAGGGAGCAGAGCATGCTGGGAATAGAGGTCACACTCGTCTCACGGCGCTCTGCAGAGATGTTTCCGGCACAAACAGCAGATGACTTTCTGAGCTGATGTAGAATTACATGCCACCATCAATAAACATCCAGAAATACATAAACACAACAATCATTAATAAAACCAAAGATCAACCAATCAAACTGGGATGTGTGTTTCTAATAGATTTCTTGAATACATTTTTGACTTTATATTTGTTTGCTCATTCAGGGAAAAGCAAACAATTCTCACTTGCTGTTTTTTATGATTTTGCAATTATTCAATTCCTCCCTAAGAAGTTAGAAATAAACACTAGTGTAATGATCCTGTGTTTCACAGAAACTCAGGAGCCACTAGAGGGCAGAAGGAATCTAATTCATGAACACACACACACACAGGTCTGCTCTTGTTTATAGGTGTTACAAGACAGCAGCCTGTTATGACACGCCATTCAAAGAAATGATGATGAAAATGAGACAAAGGAATGTGAGGAATGTCTCAAAGCACACACACACACACACACACACACACTAATCTGTACAGCTATCTCTGTGAGGACATACACTGACTCAATCTCCAGCTCCTGACCCTAACCCTACCCTTTACCCAATTATAACCTGACCCCTAAATCAAGTCAAACAGGTCTTTAAAGGGCTCTCTGATGGTCTAAAACTCAAACCAGCCCTCACAAAGATAGCTGTACAAGTGCACACACACACACACACACAAACATGCATGCATACTTACATATACTCACAATCGCACACACGCTCAAACACACACACACACACACACACACACACTTGCATGCTCACACATGCACTCTCACACACACCTCCACCAGCTGCATGAGGTTGTCGAAGTACTCCTCCTCATCGATGGACAGTTTTCCGCTGTGGTAGATGATCCGGTAGTGCTCCACTTTGCCGTCACAGCTCACACACAGCGTGTAGTCTCCGGGGTAGTTGGTGCTCTCTCTCACCAGGAACAGACCCGTCTCCGGTGGATAGAGAAGCCGCTCCGCCTGCTCACGCGTGATCTTACCGTGAAACCATCTGACAGACACACACACACACACACACATCCATTACCCTGAGATCGTACAGTGTGTACAGTACAGAGAGACCATCATCAGCATCAACCGATCAGAAAACAAATAAAGAGTAGATAAAATACAATTAGGATAGAGTCAGAACTAGAGGGTCAAATATAGAATTTCTTGAAGATGACTCAGATATATATAAAACTAATAAATTAATGTTCTTTTGAACTAAAACAGTGAGGCTCAACACAAGCAACAATACTTCAGTATACTATCACACACACACACACACACACACACACACATTAATGCTCAGATTTCAGCAATAAACCATGTGCAGAAAAACTCAACCACCACTCCAGTCCTGGGCTCCACAGTATCAACACAAAAGCACAGATTAGTGATTTAATAACAGCAGCTAGGTCAGAGGTCACGTGTGTGTGTGTGACAAAGATTGAGCCTGTTACTGAAATCACATCATGCAAACTCAGTCAGTCACACAGAATGATGATTGTTCAAATGTAATCAGGTTAGAAAACAACAAGGTCATGTTTGAGCAGAATCAGCATGAGGGTCAGGAGCTCTGTGCTGAACACACACCCTTCACGCAAGAAATGCTGAAAAACTGCCAGCAGGAATGCACTTGTGTTTACTGACATCCTCATCATCTCACGAGAAAACGAGTTTAAGTGTCTTTAAGTATACCTCTGTGTGTGTGTGTGTGTGTGTGTAAGTGTGTATGTGTATATCTGTGTGTGTGTGTAAGTGTGTATGTGTATATCTGTGTGTGTGTGTGTAAGTGTATATCTGTGTGTGTGTAAGTGTGTATGTGTATATCTGTGTGTGTATATCTGTGTGTGTGTGTGTAAGTGTGTATGTGTATATCTGTGTGTGTGTGTGTAAGTGTGTATGTGTATATCTGTGTGTGTGTGTAAGTGTGTATGTGTATATCTGTGTGTGTAAGTGTGTATGTGTATATCAGTGTGTGTGTGTGTGTGTGTTTGTGAGAGAGAGTTTCTGGAGTTTCAGACGCGTCTCCAGACTCATCATCTACACTCATCCATTCTTCATTCAAGAGCTTCTACAGTAAAACCACCATCAGCTGAACCAGACAAGCATTACATTCCGCACTGACAGCGGAAATGAAGATCAACAACTCACGGCATCAGGCTGAGCTTTCCTCCAGATTTAACTCCTTCTCTCTTCTGGACGTAGTTTGCTGGAATCATTCCCTCCCGCCCAACAGAGCTCTTCGCCTTGTACCAGTTTGGGTCCTGAATCAATCAATCAATCAATCAATCGATCAGTCACACATGACATCATGTGTGTTCTATTTTGATGAAGATGATTCAATATATACACATCAACATTAATGCATTTGATCTGAAATGTTAAAAGAAGATTTTTAACTCCAAAAAAAGCATAATTTCAATCAAACAACTAAGCAGACTTGTAAATTATTTATAAAAACATTAAAAAATCTCATTATAATTACTTCAACAGTCTGTTACTGTATGTTTCACCAATGTAATAAACATTAAAAAAAGTATTAGTATTATTAATATTCATTTATTTAATGCTAATAATAATGCATAAAATATTTTCAATGCACCCACAGTAAAAATAACAAATAATATTGAAAATGTTTAATATCATCAAAATACTATGAATATTTAATATATAAATAAATATATACAGAAATGTATCAGCTTCGATTTTCTTTAAAATACTCTATAAAATTAAATAATTTTTTATAAAATACATATTTTATATAAAAATGCTTCTAAATAATTTTCCTAAACTTAAAACTTAAAATCTTTATTTATTATTATTAAAATTTCTTTTTTTTTTTTTTACAACTTTTTAAACTTAGAAAAAAATAACTAATTTTCTCAGAATGCTTTATGTCCAATAATGACATTCCTGCTAAATAACATGTAGTAAATAAGAGGCGTGTAACTCATGACATCATCAGGTGTTTGCTGATTGGCTGTTACCTTGGTTATGCCGATGATGGTCAGCAGGTCTCCTTTTCTGAAGGGCAGGTCCTGCTCTGTGCTGCCCTGGAAATTATGCTTGGCCACACACTCGGTGCCCGGCGGCCATGATCCCTGAGAGACAAGCAACAACTCACTCTACACTACCTTCACTATGAGGTATATACATGTAACACCAAATACACCACTGTAAAAAACAAATATTGTAAAATAAATTACAAATATTATATATATATAATAACAATTAGTTTTTAATTACACACAAAAATGATTACAATTCAAAAACAATTGTGTGTGTACCTGTGGAGCAGACATGCTGAGGACTGATGCTGGAGTCTCTGACTGTCACACACTCACAAGAACCATCAGAGCTGAGGAGACAAACACAAGAGTGTGTGTGTGTGTGTGTGTGTGAGAGAGAGCCACAGGGGCAAATCAGACATTTACTGCAGTAAACGTTATTGACAGTGAAGAACAGCATGAAGCCAGTGTGAGAAACAGACGAGTGTGAGTGAGGTCCATCACGACAGCCCTCAAACGGTCAGAAACAGGAAGTGAAAACCAGAAAATAAAAAAAACTCTGAGAACAGAACTGACACAGATTTTGCATCAAACTGCTGAGTAGTGTGTGTGTGTGTGTGTGGGTTGTGGGAAAGGGTCTAAATATGGTCTCTGCTTTAAAAAAAGAATCAACACACATCAATCTAATCTACAGCAAACCGCACGATTATATTATAACCGGCAGAATAAAAGAGCTTTATTCTGATTCTGACTGAACTATGACTAACAAATCAATCAATCAATCCACGGATCAAATACCAGACACTTCACAAACGATTAAGAACAGGAATAAACTATTCATTCAAAAATAAAGATCAAAAGCTTGAAAAAAATGGCACCAAGACAAACAATTAATAAATAGAAATGTTATCTTGCCAAATGAAAGTTAGAAGATAATACAATGACTAAAATTTAAATATCTAGAGGATAAAAAACAAAATAAAATGACAAAAGCCCATAACATAATTACTAAAATGACACAAAAACAAATGAAAATCAGAAATGTTGCTCAATATTGATGTAGTTCTGTCATGTATAAATCTCCTAAAACACCACTATTTCTCTCTTCACGCTCCACTTCATATCTCCAGCCGACAGGACGATCTAAACGAACACGCTTCCGCTAATCCCCGCCTCGAAGCAATGATTGACAGGGGGGGCGTGGTCAGCTCGGAATGCACTTTCAAAGCTACATTGAATTTTGTTACAAATATCACTTCATTTTCCTTCTGCACCAAACTTTGCACATGTGGGGTGATGGAAACGGACATTTAACTAAGAAATACATTGTCATTTTGAATATTGCTACACATATGCTTCCATAAAACAGTAAGATTGTAACACTGTCACTAACAACTCCCATACTGACTCTTGATCAGGACCCTTCAGCATCTCTTGTGTTTCAGGTGTTTGCATGCATCCGTAAAATTAGAAATGATTTGATATAAATATACTCAACAGCCATTTAACTGACCAGAAACATTACAAACAAGTGAACAGTGTCCTGCTCTCTTTTCTGCCTGGGAATATTCATTTATTTCTTAATACATTATGACTTTAGCTGCATCTGTCTGTTATATCCTGTCATAAATGATAGGTTTAGGGGCAGGGGGTGTGATATTTACATAAAGTAATTATACTCAACGAATTAAAAAACACTATCTGATCTAATCAGAAGACTAGTTTAGGAGTAAACCGTGACTCGTAAAGAGAGACGAGGAGCTTCTGAATGACTGAGACTGGGGAATATGGAAATGTGACCTTACTGAACATGCAAACGATGAGCTAACAGTCAACAGAGCCCAAACAGTCTGAGATCCTCACTCTTCTGAACACTCAGACTGATCTCAGAGCTGCAGAGCTTCACAACCCTGGAGAACAGCAGCGAGAAAACACACCAGGGAGAGCTGCTGGAGATCACACACTTATAGTGTCTGAGGAGAGAGAAACGCATCATTCATAACTGAGAAGATCACAGCGCTTCATCCTCAGCCCAGCACACACTGCTATTTATATCTGTGTGTGTGTGTGTGTGTGTGCGCGCGCTGGCATACATTAGCACATCTCTATGACAGAAAGAGAGAGCGAGAGAGAAAGGGAACAGAGGATTTCTCTAAATAGACACGAGGAGAAAATCATCTACTGAGCTGCTGAATAAAGAACAGATGCAGAGAGAGAGAGAGAGACCAATAATTAAAAAGAGACAACAACAACAACAAGTGTGTGTGTGTGTGTGTGTGTGTGGATCAGTGTTATTTTGGTATCTATTATAGTATCTCTCTACTAGAGCGCAGATACTATTACAGCTTTTATAAATATTTTGAATGGATTTTTTTCATCTTCTATTTGAATTTGAATTTAATTCAAGTATTAGTAGTTTTTTTTTCTGTTTATATATATATATATATGAATAAATAAAATATATTTAATTTAATTACATATTGAAACAAATCATTTTTTGTATGAATGTTATGAACTGACATGATATAAAATGTTATAAATAAAAGAAAAATAAAGATAGAAATGGACAAAAAAGTACGGGTTCACTTCAAAATCAACCGGATGCAAAAGAGAATAAAACCTGTTTTAAAGTTTTACTTTAAAAAGAGCGCTAAAGAAAAGAGGAATAGACGCTTCTGTGATGTAGATGTATAGACTGTCTATTAAACCAGATTACTCATAATATAATCCCAATCACAAATAACTCTATCTGATGTGATCTCTCAGTATTACACGGCGTGATGTTAGCAGTAGTTCCTGTTTTCTGAAGATATGAATAATGAAGACACTCCAGACACACTAAATAATTAAACGAGCTGAAATATTCACACACACGCACACTGAGCAGCTACATAGTTTGGGTGGCACTCGAGTATATCGTTATTATGAATCATGTTGATTTAATGTCAAAGTGTTATTTATCTACACCAGAGCTGATCCGGAGATGATTTACAGCATCACCCGATCCTGTCACAAACATTTCCACAATATTAAAACATAACCTACAAACATTAACATAATAAGATCATGAGAATAACAAAAATGCTTTAAATATACAGAAATGCAAAGATCAACGCCCCAAAATCAAACCTCATCATTTTGGCATAACATATACATGTTAATAACTATACAAATATGGCTTATACATACATAAATGAATATATATATATATATAAATAAATAACTGCATGAAGTAATTATGCACAAAACTCACAGGAAGAGATTTCTGCTGCAAGAAGTCGTGCAAAGATCACGCTCCAAGACACAGATAAGATCTGACGCTCAGACTGGATTATCAACATCTAAACTGGTGCATCAAGGTTAAAGATGGAACCCAAGAAGGTCAGAGAAGGTATCCGTTTCTCCATCCAGAGAGGCTTCGAATAAAGCCGTGACACTGGAGACGAAGGATACTCACAATCTGCATGAAAAACCATCCATCGGACATCTCCAGTTAAAGGAATAGTTCACCTAAAAACTGAAATATCCTCACCCATCCAGGATCAGGTTTGGAGAAATGTGTCTCAGTAATGGAAGTGAATGGGTGCCGTCAGAATGAGAGTCTGATAAAAACATCAGAATAATCCACAGCACTCCAGTCCATCAGTTAACATCTGGAGAAGACACAAGATCAAACTAATCCAGCGTTTTTAACTAAAACACCATAGAGTCCATAACTCTTTCTCCAGTGAAAAAAGTGCATCAAAATCCTGTCAGATATTAGTTTAGAGCTGGTTTGGCTTGTAAACGCTGCTTGATCTGAATCTTTTTCACTGGAGGACGTGTTGTTTGGTATTTGACTTAAAAAGGTCTTAAAGCTGGATTAGTTTGATCTTGTGTCTTCTCCAGATGTTAACTGATGGACTGGAGTGCTGTGGATTATTGTGATGTTTATATCAGACTCTCGTTCTGACGGCACCCATTCACATCCTTTACTGAGACACTGATGCAGACACATTTCTACAGACCTGAAGAAGAAACAAATTCATCAGCCTGAGGGTATAAGCACATTTGTGGTACACATTTTTAAGCATCCCTCTAAAGCCAATCACAAACTGCAGATCTCAGAGCTCCAGCAACATCTAAAAGCATGAACTGAGATCCATTTGAACTGAGACTCAAAAGCAAATGTGTTTTTCTCAAACACAGCAGCTTGAACATGTTTAAACACGAGACCCTGAGCATTCACACTAAGAGTGACGCAGGACACACTACAACTCAACCTTCACCAACGAGACGTCTCGCTCAAGAAAAGATCTTTCAGGTGAGAGACAGAAGACCTTCATTATCTTCTGCTGACTACTTCACACCAACGGCTGGACATTTGAATAGAGCAGCTCTGCATGAACACGCTTCAGTGTGAGAGAACATACGACAGCCGCCGATGCAAATCAGCAGACGACATGACATCATCGCTGGAAATAAAACAATGACCGCAGCGCTGATGCTTTTAGTAGAGGTGCTCATGGTTCTACTTCCTGTTCACACACCTGTGACGATCCCTGGAGGAAAGCATGATGACTTCTGCTTTCTGTCTGTTCACACTGATTACAGAGATCAGAAACACAGGAAGAGACGACTACAGATTCAACACAAGACCTTGTTAACACAACATGCAAAACGACGGTGTATTTCCTCTTCTGTTACCGCCGTTTCTCATGAAAGAGTCGCTTCAGCCACAAATCACGCTCTAAACCTGAAACACTTTCTCACTTTCTTCTGTTGAAGACACAAGGATGTGTGTGTGTGGATACAAGCGTGAGTGAGTGTGAGAGCATCAGTGTAAAAGTGTGTGTGTGTCGGCACCGATAGCCTTGTGGGCAGTCCTTGGGCGTCCACTGTTCGAATCCTGACTCGAGGACCTTTCCCGTGTGTGTGTGTGTGTGTGTGTGTGTGTGTGTGAAAAGGTGTGAGTTTATCTGTGCGAGTAAGACACAGTAAGTGTTTGTGAGATTGTGTGTGCATTAGTTAGTGAGAGAGAGTGTGTGTGTGTGCATTAGTGAGAGAGTGTGTGTTTGCATTAGTGAGTGAGAGTGTGTGTGTGTGTGTGTGTGTGTGTATTAGTGAGTGTGTGTGTGTGTGCATTAGTAAGAGAGAGTGTGTGCGCATTAGTAAGAGAGAGTGTGTGTGTGTGTGTGTGTGTGTGAATTAGTGAGAGAGTGTGTGTGTGTGTGTGTGCATTAGTAAGAGAGAGTGTGTGTGCATTAGTGAGAGAGAGAGAGTGTGTGTGTGTGTGTGTGAATTAGTGAGAGAGAGTGTGTGTGTGTGTGTGTGTGTGTGTGTGTGTGTGTGTGTGTGCATTAGAGCGCGTGTGTGTGTGCAGAGGTTAGTATGATGACTCTCTCCAGAGCAATACGTTTGTCCATGTGGTCAGCAGATGGAGATGTCCGCTGTGTTCATGCCTGGTCATCAGGCCACAATGATGCTATTCTACTGGACTTACACACACACACACACACACACACACACACAAACACACGCACACAGCTGCAGAAGCGCACTCATCCTCCACAACACTGATGCACCAATCAAAGGCCAACAAAACACAGGCATTTGCACACGCTAATAACATGTTTGTGAACATATGAACTGTAAATGTCACGCTTCATGATCATTCAGCATACAATACACCTGAAATAATTAACACACATTGTTTGATTAATGTAACGTGTGTGTGCATTAGTGAGAGAGAGTGTGTGTGTGTGTGTGTGTGTGTGTGTGTGTGAATTAGTGAGAGAGAGAGAGAGTGTGTGTGTGTGTGTGTGTGTGTGTGTGCATTAGTGAGTGAAAGTGTGTGTGCATTAGAGTGTGTGTGTGTGTGTGTGTGTGAGAGAGTGTGTGTGAATTAGTGAGAGAGTGTGTGTGTGTGTGTGTGTGTGTGTGTGAGAGTGTGTGTGTGCGCATTAGTGAGAGTGTGTGTGTGTGTGTGTGTGTGTGCATTAGTGAGTGAAAGTGTGTGTGCATTAGTGAGTGAAAGTGTGTGTGCATTAGAGGGTGTGTGTGTGTGTGTGTGTGTGTGTGTGGGGGTGTGTGAGAGTGTGTGTGCATGAGTGAGAGA
>JAUCMS010000034.1:12698731-12727459 GCA_032357445.1 Enteromius radiatus
ACACACACACACACACACTCACTCAGAGACATGGACACACACACACATACACTCAGAGACATGGACACACACACACACACACTCAAAATTTTTTATTTCTTATTTTTTTATTTTTAGTTAATTCTTTTAGTTCTATTAGCGTTTTTTAATACATTTCTGTTATTTAAAGTCTATATATTTAACTTACTGTTTAATACTGTTTTATTATTTTCCTCAGTGGGTTAGAAATAATAAAATTACATTTAATTTGAATGTAGTAATTTTGCTGTGTCTGTAAAACATTTTTTTTAGTTTTGGTTTTTTAATGTCTATATATGACATGTATGATATCTCTATGCCTCCACGGCATATTTGAGCAGTGAGTGAGATCTGATGAATACAAACGCTTCTGTCGACACAAGTTGAATTTCACGTATGGTTGCATGACGAACTGTATAATTATGCATTATGTACATTTATACATTTAGCAGATGCTTTCCTCTGAGAGAGGCATGTGCAATTCATCACAGAGCAAACCATACTCATCAGGTCTATTAGAGCAGCTCTGCTTATGTAAATCTGTGTGTGTGTGATGTGCATTGTTTGTTCATGCACTTGCACGGCTGTGGAATTGTTTATGTAAAGTGTGGCACGGTGAGGAAAGGATAATTACAGAGTGAGACAGGACAGGATTACAGATGCCAGCCGAGCAGAGTCAGACTTGTTCAGCCTGTAGTGAGCGTCTGTCTCTCTCGGTGGAGAGGACCACATACGAGCCAAAAAATGATGCACGATATCATGTATTCAGCCATTCTTTCATGTAAGGACATCGGCGTGTGATTCCCAGCATCTGTGCATGATAACAACAAACTTTGGCTGGTTTGATGCAAAAAAACCCCAACTTACTCCAAAGACAAGCTTGCATTTAATTGCAAAAAAAAAAACTAGTTTTCTTCTTTTTATATAAAAGCTGGATTGGGTTTTGGTTGTGTTGGATCTGAATATTACAGGCTTATATATACATATACCTGTACGTCAAAAACCTCAAGTGAGCATATCACAGGAAGAATACGATATGACACTTTGATGAAGGGTTGTGAAGTTTTAAAAACACTAAATGCATGGATGAATTGTTTACAATAAAACCAGGAACATGCATTATCATAATAAACGAGTCAAGTGTGTGTGTGTGTGTGCGTGTGTGTGTGTGTGTGTGTGTGCAGCTGGTATTTATCATGTTATAGGGACCGGTTGATAGCAGTAAATGTTGACCTTGTGGGGTCATTTGTTAGGTCTCCATGAGGAAACAAGCTTATAAATCACACAGAATGAAGTGTTTTGAGAATCTATAAGTGTGTGTAGTCTCCTGTAAGGGGTAGGTTTAGGTGTAGGGTCAGTGTAGGACAATACCACATATAGTCTGTACAGTAGAAACACCATTACACCTATGGAGAGACCCCAGAATCATAAGTTAATGCCCCTAACGGGTTAAAAAATAATCTGTTTCCTGAACGGCCGTTACATGAGTGTGTGTTTGTGTAGGAGTGTGTGATTAATGATTGATGAGTGTTTGAGGAACTTCTTAAACCATCAGCGTGTTGATAATTAACACACTTGATTCAAAACGATGTTTCATCAGTATTTGTCACTGTAAATAGAAACGTAGTAAGGCACAGAATTATTCCCACATCCCTGATATCCACTGCATCAGATGCCAAGGTCATGGGTTCAAGGCTTGAATGCAGTGAGAGAGAGTTGCATTGAATAAAAGTATTTTCTATATGCATAAGAAAATGTCAAACTTATTATGCACTGCAGATGTTATTGTTATTATAATTTCTTTCCACTACCAAATATTCAGGGGTGCTAAGATTTGTGAAAACGTGAAAAAGGAACAGCATTTATTTGAAACTGATAAATTATAAACGCCTTTCCTGTCACTTCTACTGGTTTAATGTAGGCTTGCTGAAGGTTGGTTATTTCTGTCAGGTTTAAGGGTGAAGCTGGCGGCCATCTTGGGTGTGGCACGCGTGTTTCTCGAGGTTTTCCAGGCACGTCTTTATCTTTGACACGCTATGCTCGGGTGAAAGGGGAAACGGCACGACTGCACAGTTGTTGTTTTTTTTTGGAGGTAATTTTCTCTGCTTGTTTATCTCTGGGATATTTTTGGAGCTGAACACGGCGTTCCTATTTAGAGCTGGAAGCGGATGTGTGATGGATTGATAGCAACAGTATGTGAGCCCTAGCGAGCTCCCTGAGTAGACACCGGCAGCATTCATGCATTCAAAGTACCATCTCGAGACGTGGAGCGGTTTCAAAACAATCAAAAAAATGCAACTTAACATGTTACAATGGAAACGGTAATGGAAAATATAAATCACAACCCCAATTCCAGAAACGTTGGGACATTTTTTAAAATTTGAATAAAATGAAACCAAAAGAATTTCAAGTTAATCATGTGCTCAAACAGAAATTTTACTTTTTTTTTTTTTTTGCACAAAATGAGCTCATTTCAAACATGACGCCTGCTACAGGTCTCAGTACAGCTGTGACGGGGTCACCATCTCCTCTTTTCAGAACAGTTTGAAGACGTCTGAGCATTTGTTGTTGCTTGCCAACTTTTTTGAGACCCATACCAGGCATCAAATTTGTTCATTTAGTGGATAAAATATTTCTCAGTTCACATTTATTATATTCTCTATGTTATGTTGTGAATAAATGTGATTTGAAAGTGTCCCTCATTTACTGAAGTCGGGTTGCACTACAAGAATATATATATATGTCTATTTTAAGCTACTCTACTGTAATGTCTCTTTTACTACATGTTTTATTGGGATGTTTATCAGTATATTATAAAGGTTTAAATAGATTGTGTTTCTTTGGATTGAAAATGAACATATCAGTTAAATAAACATACTGTAAAATTAAGTCCAGCAAAACACCGCAAGCCTATTTGTTTCCCACAATAACGTTAATATTCCCGCTTTCACAGACAAGGCTTAAATCTTTTAGTCTGAGCTGTTTAAACTGAATCATCTTAACATACATCAGTGCCTTTGTTTTGTCTCAAGATGCACAGCAGTAATGCTAAGGCACATTTATAAAGAAAAAAGAGACTTAAATGTCCTAAATAAACTAGGATCTAATCCTGGCTTAGTTTAAATCCTGTCTGCTTGAGACTTGTACAGTAAATGGGTTTACAGTGATCATCATCATCATCATCATCATCAGGTCACTCAAAGAATACAGGAGGGAATCCTGAGCCCCTCGGATCAGTGCCGGAGCGTCTCTGCAGAGGTCAGGACAGAGCTCAAACACTTGTGTGCTGAAGCGTGCTCAAACAAAGCAAACACAAAAAAGAGGCTCAGGAAAAAAAAAAACTGGAAAAACCTGGTGTTCAGCCCCAACCCAGAGAGCTCTCACGCTAGCAGAGCCTCGCACGCCAGCCTTCCCTCTCACGCCACGCTCGTTAATCAATTAACCAATTAATTAATTACACCTTCACCTCGCTCCGGCCTATCGGATTATTACTGGGCTATTAGAGTTAATGACAACTAAAACCATTTTCTGTCACTTGAAATTAAATATATAAATAAATAAAATAACATACAATTATAAAATATATTTATATGCAAAAAATATAATTAACTGAATATACGTAATATATAAATATATATTTAAAATTATATATATATATATATATATACACACATGTATAAATAAACTTTTTGAAATAATAAATAAAATTATAATTTTAAATAAATAAAAATAAAAAAAAATAAAATTAAATAAAGCTATATAGATATATTTAAAATAAAACAAATAAAATAACAACAAAATGACTTTAAAATACAAATAAAAACTAATTAAAAATAAAAATAAGTTGAACAAATACATATTTCACACAAAACAGTCCAAAAGTCACTTTTTACCTTAAAATCAAGAGAGCAATTGAAGATATTTAGGCCTATGATTTTTTTTTATGACAATTAGACATTTTTCTACAAATACTCATCAGTTAATGTAATGCTTCTCATTATTGTTAATGGTGCTAATATTGATTTTCAGTAAAACAATTATTTTAATTACCTGTTGTGTTTCTCATAAGATAACTGCTATTTTAGCAGTGATTTTCTAGCGTATTAAAATGAAAACATTACTCAACAGGATCATTTTTACACTGGAATCACTTCAGTTGCAAAGAAGCACGTAAGCATGCAAAGAAATCATTACTGTAACGTGACAAAAACAATAAAATATGAGGGGTTTTCTCCATCAGGCTGCTTTTTCTTTTGATTCTGGGGTGAAACGTGACCCGGATGTTTTCTTGGCAGGTTTCGGTGAGATTCACCTTCTTACCAGAAGTCCAGTGATTCTCTGATACTGTCACGCGAGAAACGCTCAGATTTCATGCCGTGCAGCTCAGATCGAAAGCTGGAAGTTCCCTGGAATCTCCTCGGAGAGGACAAATGTCAATAAATCAATCTGAGACCTTCATGATATGAGTCTCATCCTTCCAGAACTACGCTTAATACAGGGTTACAAGGCCTTGCATGACCTTTTAATAATATATACAGCATAATCAATTTAATTGATCCCAATTCAGTCTAAATGCAGCAACACTCAATGAGTTTTATATCAAGATATAATTTATTTTATGATCAACATGAAGTGAGTTTAAGGATAAAATAATAACAAATATCTGCTAATAGAAATAGAAACAATTATAAGAGGTCGGTGTCTCCACTGAAAGATATGCATGAATATGTTTATTTGGAGAAATTGGCATCTCCGGTAAATATCCCATGATAGGCTGAGATACAGCTATTAGAAAATCTGGAATCTGAGGGCGCAAAAAAATCTAAATATTGAGTAAATCACCTTTAAAGTTGTTCTTAGCAATGCGTATTACTAATTAAAAAGTTTTTACATATTTATGTACAAAATATCTTCATGGAACATGATCTTTTCTTAATATCCTAATGATTTTTGCCATAAAAAGTGGATCATGTATTGCTACAAATATACCTGTGTACGATTGCTTACGTGCATTAAATGAGCATGCAACATTTAATACCATGACTTGGAAGACGTTTCAAGGCTTTAATCTGTGAAAAGGCTTCTGTAATACACCTCCAGACAGCAAAGTTGGCAGGTGCTTTTATTCAAATTCATGTTACCACGTGGTTACTGGAGCCCACGAGTGACATGACATCATTTCTCTGTAAACACACACACACACACAGCTGACAGCCTGAAATCAGTTTACAGTAAATCACAGTTCCTCCTCGAGACCGGAGGAGCTGCTCTAGAAACGCTTGTCGTGACACTCGCCCCAAACGCTCTCAGGTTCTCACACTCCAGAGATTGACAGACATCGGAAAAAAGTGTCAGCCAAGAACAACGCCCACCTGACAGCAGCCAATCAAGAACAGGAAGTGACAGGAGCATTAGGGCAAGGGCAAAAAACACCTTAAGTAAACTTCCAGCTTCTGAAACGGAGAGAGATGCCTGAGCAAAACAATCAGCTGTGGAGGCACGACACGGAAGAATATCGAGGAATATTCTGTAATCGGTGTAATAAATCTGTTAGCACTGAAACATTCAGCTTTCAAACAGAAGGAAGCTTGTTTAGTTGACGTGTGTGTGTGTAGAAGAGCTTCACATCCAACATTAACATACACACGGTTACAAAACCACAATCTAACCGAATGATTAACAGGGTCAGGTTAAATAGATTTCTCCTGCTAAAATAGCTGAAAGACCATGTTATATTTTAATCCTGTGAGTTGTTTTTTTTTTTGAGAACTTTCACAGAGGCTGCATTTACTTGATTAAAATATAGTAAAAATAGCTAAATATTTTTACAGTTAAAATATCTGCTAAACTGTCATTTATTTTTGTGAGAAAAGTTGAATTTTGTCAGAAAAATTGGGTTTTGGTCATCATTACTGTTAATTAACACTAGAGCTGTCAAATCCAAATTTGCATCCAAAATAAAAAAAAATTGTTGTGTATGTACTGTATTTATTTATTATAAATTACACACACACAATAAACATTTAGAAAAATATTTACATTCATTTATATGTCTGTATTTTTATACACATAATTTATATTATGAATTAATATATAAACATATTTGTATGAAATATATTCATGCATGTGTTTGTATTTACATAATATATATGTATGAGTACTGTATATTTATTATGTACAGAAAAATTTTATTTTGGATTTTTTTAAATATTCGTTTTAAAACTATTATTTGAAATAATCTAAAATAAATAAATAAAATAATAATGAATAATATTCTGAAAAACAAAAAAAAGCTAAATAAAACCGGATATTTAATTTAAATATATTATACAATAATATAAATATTTTTTACAAATATATGAATATACATTTTTCCATTGGTTTTAAGCATGAAGAACCAGTACCCAAAAAGCTAAATTACTAGAGTTTATGAAAAACATTCAAAATATGAATTAAATCTATTTAATAATATTAAAACACTAAACTTATCTAATTGTGTGAAAGCAAAAAAACCCAGCATTAATCTGAACCGATATCTTTTGTAACATTATAATGAACGCATCTGCACTGAATAAAAACATTTCTTTCTTTAGAAAACAAACTACAGTGTAAATAAACGCACTGTAGAAAGCGTGCATATTCTAGTGTTTTGCATCCTTGAATTCCAGCATTTGTGATTGAGGTCAAAGCCAGATCAGATGGGAGCGTATCTGAAGCCTTGACCCAACCTCAGACTCTTTTGTCCTTTTGTACGCAGGACCTAGAGCGAACGGCGGTGCCACAGATCGCGTGTGAAGAGAGCGGCCCTGCCCCTGTATGTCTGCACCTCGGCCCCGTCTAATTTGTGCATTAGCTGTTGGCCGGCGGCCCGCGAGGGGAGAGATTACACCAAAAAAAACCCCGCCTTCTCAATCAATATCTTCTGCCCTCGCCAGGACTCACTCCACTTCCTGTTGTGGGGAATTTCCTGTGCTGAGAATGAAAGAAGGAAAGAAAGGGGAGAGAGAGAGAGGATTGCATAACTGCTTCCTCTGGAGGGGAGGGGGCGCTGTTTATTGATCTTAGTCACACACATATTATACAGAGGAACTTTGGTATAGGTCTTTAGCACGCTATGGGAATTTTCAGAGGTCGCTTTGCAAACAGGGCTGCTATCAGAGGAGGAAATGCCACCGAAGATGCCAGCGCAGAGTCAAGTCAGCTTTTTTATAAAAAGCGCTTTAACAGCACAGACTGTAGAGTTACAGTATTAACCCATGTCATCCCACCGCTCACACTCTATACACTTATGTTTGAGTGCATCCCTGCAGATAAAATATGTTTCACATGATTAGAGCAAATCAGCTGGATCACATGACCACAGCGGTTTAACCGAGTCTAACTGAGAAGATGATGACTGCATTAAAGCTGCAAGAGTATGTTAACATAAAGAAAGCTTTCCAGTGATGTTAGGATATCTGAGGGTGCAAAAAAACTAAATACTGAGAAAATCACCTTTAAAGTTGTCCAAATTAAGTTCTTAGCAATGCATATTACTAATAAAAAAATTAACTGATATATTTACAGTAGGAAATGTACTAAATATCTTTATGGAACATGATCTTTCATGATCGTAATGATTTTTTACATTAAAAGAAAAATCAATAACTTTGATCCATACGATTTATTTTATACTGGACAAATGTGGTCCAGGCTCAAACATGTTGATACAGTATAAATCCAAATGTAGTTGTTAGTGTAAAATTGCACTAAAATGTTGCAATGACGAAATAATGCACTAAAGTAGAAGTTATTGTTATGTTAATAACAAGTTGGCGTAATTCTGGTATCGCTGATATAACAATTTTAGAAGAGTTTGAAATAGCTGGGTTTAATAGCTGGGGACTGCAGACATATATTAGTTTAGCATATACTTTATCTGACCACACATGAAACACAATTTTTCACGCACTTTTGCAAAAAATGATTATTTCAATGACACGTCATCTGGATATTCTCATGTCTGTAAATATAAGGGATTAAACAGGTTATTTAGGAAAACAGCGTGTAATAACGCATAAGGACAACAGTAAACACTCGCTTATCGCTGAAACAGAGGAACTGCTCTGAAAGCAATAAACAGTGCTGTAAAGCATTTCAGTTCTGCTCCGTGCCGAAGGTCACCTGACCCAGATAAACAGAGCGGCGGTGGCGGCTAGTTCAAAAGTCCACCGGCTTGTAAACGAACACCGGCGCTTTAATTGTCCTCACTCATTAATCGCTGCAGCGTCTTTAATAACAGACTCTCTGCAGATGATAGTAAGAGTGGATCATGTGACCGCTCTTACACAAACATCTCAACCCACACTAGATTATATTTCTGCACTTTAACAGGAATATCTGGATTCTAAATGAACACAAAGCTCATTTGAAGTGGTGTTGAATTGCATCTGGTGTGATTTTGTGACTGCATGCATCACGTACTGTGTGTTCCTATCATGTGCTTGTTCTTTTAAAAGAGCTGCGCCTAGATGGCAGAAAGCCTTGATTTGGTCACGGAGGGATTCTTACCTGAACTACGTTACAGCTAGTAATCCAAACCCTAATAAACTATATGATGTAAACTAGAAATGAAAAACATACTCGTAGTTACAGAGAAATATGTTGCTAAAAATACTATTTGTAACTCTCACGCAGTCAGCGAAACACATTCCAACGCATGCTGGAAATACATTTAAAATCTGAACAGAACCAGAGACATCTACCAGGAATAAGTCCTGAACAAAGAATAGAATAGAATAGAACTTTTGATATTAGAAAAGAATATATTAGAATAGAACAAAACAGAACATGCCAAAAGAACAGAACAGAGGACATTAGAATAGAATAAAATAAAATAGGATAGAACAGGATGTGTCAAAATCGAAAAGAATAGAACAGAACAGATGATATTAGAATAGAACCGATTAAAATAGAAGAAAACAGAACATGCCAGGAAACAACAGAGTAGAGAAGAGAAGGGAATAAAATTAAATATAGAATATTTATATTATATTATATTATATAGAATGTTTAATAAAACAACATAAGATATTAAAATAGAATTTTTAAGAATATATCACAATAAAATACAACAGAAAAGATGACAACAAGATATCAATGGAATAGAACAAGATGTAAAAAAAACAAAAACAAAATAGAATAGAACAGAACAGAAGATATTAGAATAGACTAGGCTAGAACAGGATGTGTCAAAATAAAATAGAATCAAACAGAATAGACGGCATTAGAATAGAATAAAATAGAATAGAAAGTTAGGCATCAAAATAAAACAGAACTGAACAGAACATAATAGATATTATAACAGAATACAATAGAACAGGATGTGCAAAAATAAAACAGAATAGAACAGAGCAGATAATATTAGAATAGAATACTATAGCATAGGATATGTCAAAAGAAAACGGAATAGAACAGAACAAGATATTAGAATAGACTAGAATAGAATAGAACAGAACAGAATTTAAAAGTATAAAATAGAATAGGACAAAGAGAATAGAATAGAACAGGACATGAGCGTTTAGTTGAACAGAACAGAACAAAATAGAACAGAATAGAAGATATGAAAATAGAATGGAATACAGAATAGAAGAGTGTATATTTTGGAGAGTGAGCTCAGCGCTCATCAGTCACAGGTTATATGATGATCATTAACTCACCCTCATGCCTGACTTTCTTCTGTGGAACACAAAAGAAGATATTTTGAAGAATGCTGGAAACAGAACGAACGAACAAAACCTCTGTCATCAGCATCTTTCCCTTTAATATAAGATGCATCTGCTGGCAGACTTTCACAAAACCCACAACCATCCATCACAACTTAATTCTGCTTCACATGAGAAAGCAGTGTCTAAATATTTCGAGGATTGTTTCTGTCACGTGATGAGGATGAGGATGATGATGATGATGATGATGAAGACCTCATCGCTCCATTATTTTCAATTTCAATCTTTATAGCATTAATTTCAGTCTGTCATTTCATTTAGACGATAACTAACTGATGGCTTCTCTGCAAACCTGATACACACCTAACAGCCACAGGAAGTGACATCATCAGCATCATGAGTGTATGGTGACTGCATGAACATACTATTTAAAAAAGGGTTTTCAGTCTTTTAGACCCACAAACCCTTAACAGATCCTTTTAACAAAATTTCTGAATGTTTTTCACAGACCACAGAGTGAAAAACACCAGCTTTAAAGAGTACATGTGTCAGCGTGGTATTCTTTGAAGTAGGAAGGAGCTCCAAGTATTTCCAAATGGTACTTTTGTAAAATAAAAATAAATAAATGATATGAATATATATATATATATATATATATATATATATATATATATATTGTCATTTAATGCTGTGCTCCCCAAATTATTGATAAATCATCCTAAAATAAAACAAGCAGTTACTTACCCGGTGTGTAAATTAAATTACTTCGTACGTGTGAGTTTTTCTATCAACTCAAAACTATTGCATGTGCGTGTCAAGAACTGTCGCGCGCCGATGACGTCACGACCGATGAGCGACACTTACGGTGGAATAAACATAAATATATTTAGCCTAAATGTCTATGGGAATAAAGGTTGGTTCCGTTTATTAATTTATAAGGTGCATTTAAAAGAAAAACAGATGTTGAAATAAAAATGCTGTAGGCTACATGAAATATAAAGCATAATTAAAACAGAATAAAAGACTAGACAATAAACAAAACACAAGCAAATGTACAAATTAAAAATGTACACCCCCAGGAAGAACGAAATATTTTAAAAACTCTTAGGTTTTCAAAGTAGATTTGAACAGAAATGTAAGAACCACATGTAAAATAGAAAGAAATAATTTTCCAGAGTCAAAAAAGCTGCCATCAGAAAAGCCCAATCACCTTCGGCTTTTAAACAGGAAACGAGTATAGTACTTGACTATATGACTGAAAGGGACAAACAAAACACGTTTCACAAATAGTTATAAAATTGTGTGGTCTTATCTTTTTTAACATGATACATTGACAATTCCATGGTTTGATTTGTAGTACTTCTTTATTTTTAGTGCATACATCAATGAATCAATCAGTGATTTACAGAAAAGATTCATATACTGTAGTTAATGATGTGAATTATCTTAAAATAGAGACAGGCAGACAGAAACATTCACAATAAAAGTTTTATTATTCATTTAGCAATCATAAATAGGCTATGCAAAAACAATGTTGATATGCTTCACATTTGCACAAATCATTAATTGATAGTAGTTAAGACATTACATTCCTTCATTATACAAAACGCTAAGCACCTGCCACGAAGAGTATCAGGTCATAGAAACAATTAGTTAACAATTAATTAGAATTATGTTCTAGAACGATATTGAATGTCCAGAAGCACCTTGATAATATAAAAAGGTAGATACAAAATCTTGAACAGTCTGTACAAACGTAAGATCAGGCACATGAACAATGTGCACGGTAAAAGTGGCTGTATATTTACAAGTGGATCACATTTTGGGATCGTAATTGAACCGAAAATAGCTTCAGTGTATGTAGTCCCATCTGCATTAAGCTTATGACAGTAGAAGGCATTTGTTTGGCAGACTGGCACAAAAGCAGCATAAGGCGCATGAACAGCGACAGGCACTCAGTGTTATCTGTGCACTATATTTGGAAGCACAAATATGTTATCAGCATCAGTATTCAGCTTTTGAAAGGACAAACCCATGCATACGTGCATATGAAAACACAGATGTATGTACGTGATAAAAAGTGATAAAGCCACATGCACACTCTGGGTTGTCCAGCATGGGTGAAATAACTGCATTAGAATGCCCTGCAAACAACTTTCAAATATTTGGCATTGCGGACCGGCGGCGAGGTTTGCGCCAAACCAGAATCGCGAGTGAAGGTGCTACGGATCTGTGATGTCGTTTTTGGTTCAGATTACGGCGTGGAGCCGGGGATTTCGAAGCCGGGTTGTGGCGTGATACGCAGCATACAGCGCTTGTGTTTCATGGTCAGCCCGTACTCTGGTGTCATGTCCAGCATTTCTCCTGGCATCCCGCTGAACTTTAACCTCTGGAGAAGGATGGCCAAGAACAGGAAGACCTCGGCACGAGCGATGGACTCTCCGATGCAGCGTCGCTTCCCGAGCCCAAAAACCAACACCTTCTCTCCTTCCATCTTGTTGAGGTCCGTACCATCTGCAGTGAGGAATCGGTCAGGGTCGAAGCTCGAAGGATCCTTCCATAGTTCTCTGCAAGAACAAATAGACAGTTCAGCTTCGTTTAAAAGTGTATTGCACCTTTTAACGTCCAGCATTGGGGGAAATGCATTATAAGTAATGCATTGCGTTTTAAATTAGACGGAAATATCTCAGTTACTTTGTTTCCCATATATTGACTTGTGTTGCCATGTTGAGAGAAATTGTGAATAAGTGCAGAGGTGCTGTGCTAATAATAATCTGCACAAAAACACACTCAGTGTTCCTCGTAATGAATGGAAAGAGTCAAATGCAAACCCAGAGTAAGCAAACCTGCACTAATTAAATGTTAAATAAGACAAATAACATTTATTGAATCCCATTTGATTAACTACTGACATTTGTTGATCCAATTCTACCATGCTAATAAGCAAAAAATGTTGTTATTGCTGTAGTGTTGAATTTCTTCTTCTGTGTCATATTCTACACGCAATTTGTTTGAGTGCCATCAATGGCTGTACAGATTTCCTTCAGCCTGAGGTGAATTTATTTTGCTTTTGATGTCAAAGGGTTTTAAATATTTTTTAAAACATGTATGAAAAACAAGCAAGCAAGCCCTGCTCAGATTGAAAAAGTAACGTAAAAAGTATTACTTTTCATACAAAGTAACTAAGTAATGTAATTTTTTATGGAGTAACACAATATTATAATACATTACTTTCAAAAGTATCTTCCCCAACACTGTTAAAGTGATTAGGAGAAACTTACGGGTCATGGTTGACTTGCCACTGGTTTACAAACACACAGGTGTCTTTGGGAATGAAATATCCATTTAGTGACGTGTCTTTAGACGTACTGCAAGAGAAAAACACAAGCAATCAATGGGAAGGCCAACTTTGTTAAACACAGACAGCAGTGTTGTGCCCATCTTCAGTAATGTGGTTTTATTTGATGCTCACCAGTGAGGAATGGTGAAAGGAAGGAAGGACGAATGACGGAAGATCTCTAGAATGAAGGCCTCGAGAAGCGGCAATTCTGCTCTGTCCGACAAACGTGGCGTACGGTCCATTCCGATCTTTTCCTCTGGAAAGGTTTTAACAACATTTGTCAGACGGGAAGATTGCAGTAAATCTACCTAGACTCTCAAAGTCTTTAGAGTCTTTTGAGACGGTTGTTTTTTATGCATCTGAAAGTTCTATGGATATTAAAAGTTCTTCATGGATCCTTCAATGCCAATACACTGTAAAAAATGGACCTGCACATTGTCCAGATCACAAAACCTTTTGAGTCTCAAATACTAAAAAAATGCTATTTTCTTTAAACTACATAAAAACCCTTGTCAGACCAACAAAATTACCCCAAATGTTGTCCTAACTAGCCAAACACAGTCTGAAGAAAGAATTTCACGTTGTTGAAGTGTTAAGACTTTGTGAGTTCCCAGCATGCATTGCAGCATAACTAAATTATGCAGTTACTATAATACAGGAATATTTCTGTTTGCTGACTTCATTTAAACTTTTTTTTTTTTTTGCTTTATTCCTTATTGTTAGTTATTTGTTGCGCTGTGATGTAAAGAGATGTTTTTAACTTTTGTTGGTTGTCACCGTTCTTGAGGTTAGTGTGTCAACTTTTGAGGGTATTCCACCACTTACAGTCTACAACTACAGTCTTGTAAGTTGTCTTACAAACAAGTAGAATGTTGTCTACTTATTAGAGTAGTTTACCAATTAATTAATTTGTTAAAAAAGATATCCATTTGATCTACGCTGGAGATAATAAGGTGTGTTAGCTGATCAAATAATAGACATGTGACTGTACTCAGTGATTTGGAACAACTTGGTCCAGAGTTGAGTAAACTCAAAAAAGCTGTGCAACGAGTTGGCTTGAAATTTTAAGTTAAGTCAACTTTTCATTTTTTACAGTGTAAAGGAACTTTTATAGCGTAGAAGGTTCTTTACATTATCAAAATGTTCTAGAGAGAGAGAGATTAATGAACAAATGGTTCTTTTAAGGACTGATCACTGTAAGGTTCCAGAGAGAATTTTTTGAAGAGTTAAATAAAACTGAATGCCATGAGAACCATTCTGGGTTCCAAAGGAATCTTTTAGTGGATAGCTCTTGAAAGAACCATTTTTCTTATAGTGAAAAACATTTTACTAATCTAAAAGAGTTTTAAAGACCCCTTTAGGAAGTGAAATGGTCTTTCAAGTTGCTCATTGAACCATCAATGCCCTTTATTTTTAAAAAGTGAAAGAACCTTAAAAATAAGAGTTCTTTATGGGCAACAATGGTTTCAAGAAGAGTCTTTGACAACCATGGAACCTTACATAGTGGAAAAAGGATCTTTAGATTGACTGAAATGATGCTCAAGGTTCAGTGTTTTTTCTTTGGCATCACTGTTTTAGGAAACCTTCATTTTCAAGATACTCACTCAGCTCTCTTTGCAGTCGATCCTGGATCTCAGGGTAGGCCACTAGATAGACGACACTCCAAGACAGAGCCGTACTGATGGTGTCAAAACCTGTCAATGAGCACAGACATGCTTTAATATCACGCAGAGATCGGAGACGGAAGATTACTGAGTTTTCCCAGTGCTCACCAGCTCCGAAGAGGTCATTGACGATTCCCACAATCTTCTCATCGGACACTTGGACGTTTGAGTTCTCGTCCAGTTTCCGGTCTTCACAGTGGTTGATCAGCGAATCTGTGATGTCTCGGATGTTATCCTGAAATAAATATCACATCTGTGACTCTGGAGGATAAAAGCAGTCAGGAATACATTGTATGGGTCAAAATTACCCATTTTTCTTTTATGCCAAAAGACATTAGGATATTAAGTGAAGATCATGTTCCATAAAGATATTTCAGAAATGTACTACCATAAATATATCAAAAACTCATTTTTGATTAGTAATATGCATTGCTAAGATTTTTTTTTTTTTTGCACCTTCAGATTCCAGATTTTTAAATAGTTGTATCTCAGACAAATATTGTCCTATCCTAACAAAAATTGACCCTTGTGACTGGTTTTGTGGTCCAGGCTCACACTGGATAAGCATGAAAGAGAAAGTGACCTGATGGAGCTCCCACCTTGTCGAAGGAGTCGTAATGTTCATTGACGATCTTCTTCACCAGGCTGCTGAAGCGCTTGTTGATGTCCATGAACTTCTTCATGGTGGTGCTGGGCAGGATACGCAGGAACGGAATGAAATCCGCAGGATTGCCGTTTCCCACGACCTTCCCGAACTCGTCGCTCATGTTGACCAAGCTCACCAGCTCGTTGTCATCGTGGCTGTAGCGCCGGCCGAAGCAAATCCCGCAGATCACGTTGGCCACGGACACCACGATGTGCCGGAAGGGATCGAAGCTTCCGTCTGCCTTCATGATGCCTTGAAGCCTTTCGATCAGATAGAGACCTTCCTTGCTGATGTGCTCCTCAAGTGCACAGGAATACTCAGAGCTTTCGCCTTGCACCGTGGAGAAGGTTCTCAGGGCGCTGAGGGCCAGCTTGCGTCGGGCTCGCCAGACACCCACCTTATCCGAACTAAAGGCCAGGCTCTTTCCGTCGCTGATGAACTTGGAGCTATGGAGATCCGGACGTCCGGCGAACTCGTCGCCTTGTTTGAGGAGGGCCTGGCGGATCACGTCGTCTCTGCTGAGCACCACTACCGGTTTCATACCGATCTGGATCTGGAAGACCGGGCCGTAGCACTTACTCATGGCGGTCAGGCTCAGATGGGGGTTGTTTCCCACTTCCAGCACATTTCCGATGATGGGGAGAGGCTTCGGACCCGGCAGCTTCTGGAGGCCTTCTGGGATCTTAGTACGGGTGAGGCGCATGAGCAGATACACCACACATATCGTGATGATGGCCACGAGGCTCTCAGACACAGAAATCGGGCCCAACAGGGGAAGAACCGTAAGAGCCATAGTTTCCTTTAATAATCTGACACTGAACCTGCATAAAACAAAGGAGAGATCAATGAGACTGACTGTTAACTTTGGACCGCGAGAGAACGGTGTAGTAACACGTCTTGCACAAATGATACTGAAAAAGGTGTGTCTTTCTGCAACCTGTTTTTTGGTAATGTTGCATTGCATGTGCATGCATTAGTTCTTTAGTGCATGCATGCAACTACAACATCTGCTTTTGCAGTTTAACCCATGCTTGTTGTGTGGTTATTTGCAAACTCATTAAAGATAAACTACACATAGAGTGATTTGTCTCAAGGTCAGAGCGCGTATCTATGACTCATACCTTTAGTGTCCTACAATACACTCGCACATGCAGTGCAAACTAAAACTTTATATATTGATCTAAAAGTCCAATTATAAATATATACAGTATATGAACAGTTCACATGCAAAAACGTGCAATATTCATTGCCATTAAAGTGAAATTACTGAACCTTCACATAAAAGCCCGATAAACATTTCAAATGGTACTTTTGAGGCTTTTTTAGAGGTTTTTGCATTGGAACTTTATAATTTATACACACACACACACACATACATAAAACAACATACATGTATATCCACATAAAATATTATATTTAGACTTAAAGGCTCATGCATATCAGTCAATACTGTGTAAAAGAAGAAGAAGAAAGTAATATGTTCTCAATGAAATCAGATATGCTCTAAAAGAATGAAGCATCAGGCTTACTCAGAACGATCGGATGAATATTTCTCCTGTTGTGAGCTGAATCTGTGTGTCCACAGTCAATTAGCTCCAGATAAGTGCTGCAGTATTCCAGCGGGGTAACTTTTATAGAGAAGAGCTGGTCGCGATTGGTTGGTCTTCACGTGACGTCACCAAGAGCTGGAGGCTTTGTGAATGACAGAGAATCAGTGACAGGATCATTTTATAACAGTGATCGATCCCTCATCGGAGAAAAACTGAGTAATTAGAGACTTAAATTAGTTCCAAACCCACACGTCTAAATAATCTGACTTTATATATATATATATATAAACAAGAACACTAACAGAACCTTCAGTAATATTTACAATATTTTACTATTTATTTATTAAATTAGATGCATTATTATTTAAATAGCTAGGTTTTATAATAATAGCTATTATTATTATTATTTAATAATAATAATAATAATAATAGATTTGTGTATTAAAATACACAAATCTATTAAAATAAAAAATAAAAAAAATAATTATTAAAATAATTAAAAAATCTTATTAATATTAATAAATGTCAAACTTAAAAAGACCCTTGAAATATATGAATATAAATTAGTTAAGCTTTTTGGCATGCATTTGGCATATATTTGATGACGATAATATTTTACAACAACTGTCTGTCCGTTTTTAGAAAATATTAATCAATGCATGGACTGAGTAGTAAATGCGCAATGTATATTAGGTGATATTCACAACTCAAAAGCAACAGGTTTGATGCAAATATGTAAACAGGTAGAAACAAAGAAAGATGATACTTTAACATGTTTATGTAATAAAACAGTTTTAACACACAGAAGTCAGCGCAATAAATCTTTTCGACAATTTCAGCAATTAGACTAAATAAACTGTTTGTTGCAACACATCTGATAATTGCCTGCAGATTCGCCGAAGTGTACATCGAGGTAAGAAAGTGTTTTGCATTGATTTGTAGGGTCATGTTCGCCTGGCACGCGCTCGTAACTCATTAAGCAACAGGTAGAGCATCGCGTGCAAAGGTGTGTGTGTGTGTGTGTGTTTCACAGCCCTGCTGCAGATTCCTGCACACATTTTTCATACATCTCATTCAGCGTGTCAACAGGAAAAGCCGCCAGAATGGAGTAAAACCCATGCGATGCGTGTCAGTAAAGCGCTGTCACTGAAACCCGAACTGCGCTGATTTCTTTGTTCTGCGGTATAGTTTCTCTTGTAAGAATCTCGGTCACCTCAGACTGTTATCGTGATTTCAAACACGCTACGATAACCCTAACAAATAGCATCGCGTGCATGCACCTGTGGCGCGCGGGTTAAAGATTGGCCACGTTGCGTGAGAGCGCGCTCGAGGATGCTGGAGGGGCAACCGAGTTCACTTTAGCACCGTTTACCGTTCTCTGTCACTTCCAAAGCTGCAAGAACAGACCGTGGGGTTTTTTTATGCATTCACTTCATGCACGCGTTTTTTTTTCCGGTATAACTTTACTTGTTTTGTTATGTTTATGTAGCATCTCTTTAAATGACAATAAGAGGCTCTCTCGTGCTTTTTAGGATATTTAGATGGCTTATATCATCATATTGGGAGGTCTGTTTCGTCTGCAGATGATCAAAGATGAGTAACAGATCCCGGGTCAGCGCGAGCTGCTTCTTAAGAATCCTAATTATACATGCCGATTGCTCGTGTAATTAAGGATCTCTGAAGATGCTTTGAAGTTCGAGTGAGAAGTTCCCCTTTTGTTGGAGAGCGAAAAAGAAAAAGATTCAGATCAGCACGAAACATGAAACAGTTGCACAAATTATACAACAGAACGCACTTTTATGCTTTTTCAATATTATATAGCTAATCTATTATGTACTCTTTAAAATTATTTTTTTTTATTGGCATCAGTTCCAGAGCAGTTCAGTTCAAGAGCCTTCAACACCAGTTTAACCTTCCATTGCATAAAAAGTCCCTTAAAGTGGAATAAATGTTCTTTAGGTTATTAATGTGTTCTAAGAAAACAAACGGGTTCTATTAAGAAACGTTATCTTAAAAGATCCTTTCATATTTTTCCCCAATGTGTTTTTTCTGTTACTCCAATATCCCTTTTTAAAAGCTTTATAATATATAATATAATATATTAGGTCTGTTTTATATTGAGCAAAACATCTAATACTCAAAACAAGAACTGGACATAGACATTCAGGTCAGGAGGTAAACAAATATGCATCTTTTAGGGGTAAATAAGTACCCTTTGAAAAGCTTTTGTGTGTGGCAACTAGTAAACTGACAAAATGAAGCATATACTGTTTGAAATGTTTATTGTTAACATTGCATAGGCTACTGTTTTATTCAAAGTTCCACTGAAACCTTCCATTGCGTAAAAAGTCCTTTAAAAGAAGGTTCTTTAGATTATTCAAATGTTCTTCACACTATAAGGTTATTGTTTAAGGTAAATAAGCAGTTGATTTGACTTTTTGACACAAATACAATGTGCTATAAACTATAAAGTGGTCGGTTAATTAAAAAATATCATTTTTTATTTCCAATGAGGACAACTACACCACTACTAAAGTGGTAAAGAATAAATGCATACTGCTTTTTGATTTGCACTGCACACAACGACGCCTTCACGAGGAGATTTCCAATTGCACAGAAGTGTTCTTTAGGTTACTCTGTTCTTCACATGCACTGAGGAGCGCGCGGTGTTCGCGTGAGAGCGCGGGTTGGGGTGGGCTCGCTCTTAGGGACAATCCTAAATCTGCTCGGTTAGTCACGCGAAGGCGGCAGCGGCTCTCTTTCTTCGGCACGAAGGTGCGGATTTTTGCGCTCTGAATGAACCGGATCTTTGGCCTCCTGAAATCATGCGATCGGTCAGTGCGACGCCAGCCCGCTTAATCCCGCTCTAGAGCCGCGTATTTAGAGCGACGCGCCTCGCTGACTGTAATCCGGTTCCTCGCGTGTGAACTGGGCGCGCGCGCGCGACACACACACATTCCGCGTGAATCACGGCAGCAGGCTGGACGGTGAAATCACCCTCAAAATGTGTGAAAGTCACTGCTATTTATTGTAAGGAAATATAAGAACAGATCTCGTGTCAGAGAAACACCTGCGCTTCCTCTGTCAGGAGTCACTGTGTCAGCTTCAGGATAAATAACCTTTCCATAATCACTAAAAATCACCAGAAATGATGCAAACTGAACATTACTGGGGGACAAAAGAGCACAAATGACATTTTTGTCCTAATGCATTGGAAATCAGAATTTTGTGTGTCTATCATGAGAAGATTTCATACTTTATTTTAAGCATTTATGTCTAATGCATTCAGGTACAATGCATTATATCTATTCATACATAATTGTAACCAACATAAAAAATGATTACAATATTTAAAGGGTTTTCTTTGTCATGTATTTTAATCCATCATGCTTTCTGAATAGATAATTATTTTAAAGTGTTTACAAGTAGTCAAAAGATCATAAGATGCATTAAAAGCACACTTATTATGCATTATATTTAAAGGCTTTAAGTGAACACAAATTATAATACTTTATACAGAGTGAAAATAGGCTGCAAACTATGTCAAGCCTAAAGAGAAAATGAAGTTTTTCATGCAAAGAAGTGTTTTTAGTCTCAATAATGCAAAATCCAAATTAAATCAATCATAATCCAGTCCGAAAACATCAGTGCTGCTTGCATTTGGTCCCTTAATTAATAATAAGAATTAATAATTAGTGAAAAAGAGACAAATGAGAGAGCAGGGGAAAAACCAGCGGAATAAAACACATAAAGATCCGAACGCTTCGGCAGTAATGTAGCGTGAAGAGTTTGCGTGAGTTTGGAGCCGCTGTGTCAGTGTCAAAGGACAAACTCAGAGAGCAGCACACATTTGTTTGCCTTCAGCAGTAAAACTCAAAGGAATCTCAGAAGATGAAAGAAGTCAAATGAGTGTGAAGCTTCTCGAGCACCTGCCGCACTCACCTTTACTGCCAGACGAGAGCGTGTGTGTGTGTGTGTGTGTTTGTGAAAACTTGATATAAAGCAGATAATGGTGTGTGTGAGATATTTTGAAGAAGAAGATTTTATCTTGTCTTATCATGTGTTCTGGGGTCTCTCCATAGGTGTAATGGTGTTTCTACTGTACAGACTGACCCTACACCTAAACCTACCCCTTACAGGAAACTACACACATTTATAGATTCTCAAAACACTTCATTCTGTGTGTTTTATAAGTGTTTTGAAAAGTGGGGACATGGGATAATGTCCTGAAAAGTCAACGCCTGTGTCATTATACACATTTATGTCCTGATTTGTCACAAAAATGTGCACACACACACTCACACACACAGTGGTAGCAATGGATTACATGTAATCTGAATGTATAATGTAATTAATTAGGTTATTAACAACTCACTATTCACTCTATATCAACTAACTAATGCCTTTTATGAGGTTGATAGTAAAAATATTAAAAACAGAATATGTTTTTGTTCTCTTTCTTATTTTCTACCAGTATGGTAAGTTTAAGGGCAAGTTTAATAAAAAAACAAGTAATCCGGATTAAAGTAACCTAGATTACATTACTATATCTGGTTTTAATGCAATCTGTCAAGCAATGTGTATGCACCAATAGTACCAATATATGTTACATTTAAATACGTGTGCTGATATTCTTGAAATGGATATGTATAAGTGTGTGCGTGCTGATATACCTGAGGTTTTTTTATTAAAAGTGTGCATGTATTATGTAACCAGAATCAGTTTCTCTTTACAGATGTCATGCAGTATTTACACTGTGTTCTTGTGTGTGTGTGAATGCGTCCAGGTCTTACCTGCAGGGTTCACTGCGAGGGCCGTCCACCCATCAGTGTCATGTTTGTGGGCAGGAACAGCTCTGAATGGAGCGAGAGGTTTTGAAGTGTCGTGTTTGAAGTACAGCATGAGAAAACGAGCTAGCGGCACGCAACCCAGAGCAGGAGGATCTGATCACCTCCAGTAACACGCGTGTGTTCATACATCTTCAATATCATCACTGCTTCAAATATATGCCTAAAACATTCAACGCACTTGCTAAAGCTACAGTACCGTTTTTGAGACACTTGTGTAAATATGCTGTAAAATGAGGGTGCTGTCAAAAATTGATCAAATCAAATCAACATTTGGTGTGAGCATCCTGTGCGTGGGAAGTAAAAATGCAAGATTTTAATCACATACCTCCAAGTGGCTTCTGCTCGCATCTTTAAGTAAAAATGACAGTGTTCTGTAGTTCAGATGTGCTAAACCGTCCAGAGCAGATGTGATGTTTGTGTGTTTTGACCTCTGACCTCCATACCTTGCAGCCGGTGGGAAGCAGAAGGCCGAGCTCAGGTGAAGTGTCATGAACCCAATCCCACCGAGACGAGCGGCTCGGGGCACACAGACACACCGACTCCTGCCTCAATCACCTGAGAGAGAGAGAGAGACACTTCACCAAACACTAAAACCAAAATGATCAGAACACTGGTATTATCAGCAGCAGCTACAAATGGTTTAAGTCTGTTATTTCTATCGTCGGCTGTAGTGTGTCAGCAGGAAATATCATTTTACATTTACAAACATTCATTTGGCCATTAATTGTAATCATCCGGTGAGGTTTCTGTTTGCTCCACACAGAGCTCTGATCATCATCAGTCTGAGACAGACTCAATCCAGAAGAACTGTGTCTCCAAGACGCTTCAAGAAAGACACCTGCAGAGCAACACAGAAACTCTGCTCAAGAGCATCGAGGACAAAAAACACTTTAAACACAAGAGACGCTCAAAACGAATGATGATTTCTTTTAGTACACAGAAGTTAACTGATAAAGAAAATCTATTTATTACATTATTTTTTTACAACCTCCTCATTTTGCTGAATTTTTACATTAGCACCTTGCAGGCAGCTTTCTTGAAGCATCTTGGAGATGTGTATGTGTCTTAAACACACACACACACACAAAGTCATGTCTGTTTCTGTGAATTGTGGGGACTTTCCATAAACTTCTGAACAAATGATATTTTCTTTATGCAGCTGGATGCCAGTAACTTACTGTACATTTATGTTTATCAAATTTATTGGTAACAGTTTGTTCAAAGATAAATGAACATGCAAAGAATTCTGGGAACCAGAAATCCTCATCAACCTTTTTTCTGTTTTTCTTTTCTGAAATTGGTTCCCAGAAATGCTTTGCATGAGGCTGTTATTTATTTATTTTTCCTGTAATGTTTAATGTTCGTTTATCTTTGAACAAACTGTTGCCTGAAATTACCATCAATTTAAATCTACACTAAGTTGCTAGCATGCAGCTGCCAGGGATACTGTAATATCTACAGGGGTTTTTTACAGTGTACCCCTTAAAGAAAACCTGTTACACCTTCAGATAAACATCATTTATTATTTTTGGTCATTTCTTTAGACACACACACACACACAAAGGTGTAAACAGGGTGTTAATGCACCTTCATCCAGATTGTATTGTGTCCTGTAGGTTATAATGTCTTTCAAGGGTTTGAAGTAATGTTGTTTGTTGTTCAGGTGAGTTCTGGACATGAGCGTGCTGCTTGTTTAATAACCCTGATTAAACGACCTTCACCTTCAGTAAAACACCACAGAGTACACAGAAATGATCTCTGCCACACTGCAGGATTTTAGAAATCAATACATACTGAACTCACATAGAAAACAGCTGAGCGTCACTAGAAATGTTTAGTTTCTCATGAAATACTTATTTACATAACATTTCCAGGCCAGGAAGTCACAACTGTGAAATGTTTTTGATATTTCAGCACAACATTCAGATCAAAGCGTAAGCAACATCATCTCCAAAATAGTGGCAGGATGTTAAATAAATTTTCTTCGCACACAAAAATATTTTCGTAGGATGAACCACTGATGTCACATGGATTATTTGAACGGATCCTTGCTGTCTATGGAGTTCTCAGATTTGCTCAAAAATATCTTATTTTGAGTTCTAAAGATGAACAAAGTAACTAGTAAAGTAACGCATTACTTTTTAATTTTAGAGTGCTACTGTGCTTTATTGTGTTGTTTTTTAGAGTATTGCATTTTCTTCTCCTGTATTCTACTTTACAGAAGTGAATTAACTTTTTCTTCAGCCTGAGGTTTATTCCTGACACTTTTTGGTGTGCTTTTACATTAGTTATAAATAGAACTGCAAACACTCAAGCTCTGCCCATATTTAAAAAGTAACGCAAAAGTAACATAATGCATCACTTTCCATAAAAAATAACGAACGTAATTAGTTACTTTTTTAGGGAGTAACGCAATATTGTAATGCATTACTTTTAAAAGTAACACTGGTGAAAGCTGAATTCAATCGGCGTGCGCGTGCACCGAGCAAAAACCATCCGAACGCCTCTGATTGGCCGTCGCATTCATCAGCTCAGCAGACTCGTGTGTGATTGGTTAAGATGAGCAGTGCTGTAACCATTAATTATTAATTAGTTTAACTACGGTTTATACATAATTTCCGTGACATAATTCAAGATAAATCCTTTAATCTTGTTAATGGAGCTACCTGTTTCAAATGAGTATGAAGCAGCAAGCAAGCTATGCAAAAGCGGTCCTTCCGGTCACTCAGCGTCCAAATTCACTCACTCGATTTCATTCACTCCTTCAAGTGAACTGAACGAGTGGACTAATGTAGGGAATAGTGAATGAGGGTATAGGGTGCGATTTCGGATACAGCCATGGACGAAGTGTTGCTGAAGAGCATTGCAGCAGCAATCCATCTGTCACTCAAGTTGCCATGCCCTTAATTATGCTGAACTTTAAAGTTTAGTTTACAATAAACACACTGCATAAAATATATCACATTGTGCGAGTCGTTTTGGGGGTTATTTTATTATGGAAATCTTACATATAAAACTCTATAAAGCGCTTTTGGATGTTTTGTTAGATGTAAAAATCTATGACTTTAACACAACGCGTGCCATTGCAAAGACTCCTTTTCATCTGCGTTGCGTTCAATAAGGCATCTGTTGTTTCTATTGTTCATTGTAGGTCGCTGTAGCCTTATTAACTGCTGCTTTTATTCAGTTGCGTGACGGAATCTAGCAGGACACAGAAACATCAGGATGTAGAAGCCCAGCTTTAGCATGAATGAGCTTGTCCCGCAGGGATCAATAAACTCCATTCATGACTCTGGAGCACAAAAGCAGTCATCAATTATGATAAACAGCTCAGGTAAATTTGTAGCAATAGCCAACAATACACTGTATGGGCCAGAATTATATCTATTTTTTATGATTTTCTCAATATTTGGATTTTTTTGCACTCCCAGATTTCAGCCAAAAGCCATTTATATTCAGCATTCCGATGCTGTATAAGTTTCAGTTTAAAATAGTTGTATCACATCATATGTATCCGGATGCGAGCGGTGGCGGGTCACGCGTGAGAATGAAGGTGATCGGCAGACATGAAAGCGGAGCGCCTCACGCAAGCGCGATTGTGTATCACCTTCTGTCCTCTGAGGCTCGGCGCGCGCGTGAACGCGGGACTCAGAGGACAACAATAGTTGCGTGCGGAACCCAGCAGCAGCCATCAATCTGAGCGTCAGCTCACACAGCGGCGCGGCGCGGCTCGTGCTGAGTCAGACAAAAAACACTGAGAGAACAGCCATGCACTGAAGGGAACGCAGATAAGTGACTGCTTGACACGCAACACCATCACACACACACACACACACACACACACACACCTATGCCTACCTCCAAACAGGGAACATCACACGCTACTGTTCAGACAGGAAATATCAAACTAATTAGTTGACTGGAAACATTGTTATGATTTTTTCCAACACCAAATATTTATTTGTTTACAATTTTCTTTTTTATGCAGCTGACTGAATCAGTCTTGTGGTGCTAAAATAATTAGTAAGTGGAAAAAATAAATGAATATAAACAAAATAATACATTTGTTTAATGCATTTTTTTACAATAGTCCTAACAGTTAATTACATTTAGTCTTTTAACACTTTTATCCAAAACGACTTGCAAATGAGGACAAGAAGCCATCAAAACCAACAAAAGAGGATTATATGCAAGTGCTACGACAAGTCTCAGCTTTATGCAGCACACATAGAAAAAAGAATAGAGAAAAGGCCTTTTTTAAAAAAAGACAACAAACAGAAACAGAATAGAGAATACAATTGTTAGAGGGTCAAGTCAACAAACAGATAAAACAAAAAATGTATTTGTTATTAAATTTTTAATAAATGTTTTAGTTTCTTTTAAACATCTAGTTTTAGACATTTTTATTTCAGTTTTAGTTTTAGTTCAGCCAAAACTGTTGGCTGTTGAATATTTTTTTCTATTTAATTTAATTTAATTTAATTTAATTTTTTTTTCTAAAAAAATAAAATGCAAAAATATGTAATGTATATATGTATAATTAAAAAAAAAAAAAATATATATATATATATATATTTTTTTTTTTTAAATTAATCATATACACACACACACACACACACACACTATATGTATGTATGTATGTATGTAGTGAAACGAAATCAGTTGTTAATGTTAATGAAAACAGGTCAGGTCTGGTAAAGTTTACTGGAAGGTCCATTGTTGAGCAGTTTTGCAAGGTAGCTGAGTTACACAAACACACACACACACACACACAGCTCGGACCCTGAGCGCTGCGCGGGTTGATCATCGCGTGCAGACTGTGTTTGCTCTCGCTGTGCCAGGGGTCAGTCGGAGGGGGTGGAGGGACGGTGGACGGTCACCCATTTATCAAAACAATCACTGCAGGCACGCTACTGTTGTGTAAATAGCAAAGTTGGCTGAGATTTTACCAGCATGCTTTTTTCAGTCCTTTCAGAAGTCGCCGGTTTGAGTTATGTGCTGATCTAATGAGAATGATATTTTGAGAGTGAACTGTTCTTATTGTGCATGAGGTGAATATGTCAGCACAGACAATGCTGCTGTGCATTGGCTGGCTTTGCCCAAAAACAAAAAAGAAAAACGAATTGCACATGAAGAATTAGGAGTCGGGTGAGTCACATGCAAAGAAAAATGTTGAGTCAGGCTGTATACATATACACCTTGCATTTCAAAAACGAATGGCCTTCAAAAAGTACATTTGTCTTTATGATAAAATATTATCACAGAATATTGAATTTAATCACCTCTCTAGCACAGGTTTTGTGTTTATTTGTGTAATTCATTAATTACACTGATCTCAGTAAATATTACCAAAATGCTCCACAAATAATAACAATAAGGTTGTTTTTCCATTGTCCTATCCTAAATACATCAATGTAAAGATTATTTATTCAACTTATAGATAATGTAAAAAAAAAAAGAAAAAAGAAAAAATTGGCCCTTATGACTGATATTGTGCTCCAGGGTCACATATAACAGAGTGAGTATTACTGAAGATCATGTGTGAATATTAGGTCCTCCTCTAAGGCATGAGAGCGGGCCGGATCACAGTGTTAGTGTGAGGTTTTGGCCCGGTTCTAGAGGTCTGGAAGGACAATGCAGCGGGCATCTCTCAGCATGAGCCAGTGTTATTTTTGGCCGGCTCCAGAGCCGTGTTGAGTAACTTGCTGAAGCCGACTCAAGCATAACAAACCCTTCGGCCTGTCTGAGACAGGATGTCCGTTTACAGCAGCTACTGAGTGTGTGTGTGTGTGTGTGGGTGTGTGTGTGTACATACATGCACGCTAAGGTTGCCGATTAGAGAACATGCAGATAAAAGAAATAATCGAGAGTGTGAGGCAAGCTGAAGGTCACGGTACTGAGCTTGAGGGAATTATCATCATAATACAATATTTGTTACATGCTTCTGCATATCTCAGGAAACCCATAAAAGCTGTTAATTGGACTGTTCCAGTCAGGAAAGCGTATTGTTTATGTGTTTATTGTTTTGCGTGATTGATAAACGATGAATGATTGTAATAAGTTTTATAGGTTTCCTGCAGGTTTGCACATGCGGTGAGTCTGATGCATCCTGCCTTTCGCTTGTGTAATTATAATTCCTGCAGGACTGTTACAAGATCATAGCGAAAATAAATAAGTCAGCACGAATCCTGGATAAACTGTTTATATATGTCGTGCCAAATGCATGATCTGTCTCTCACGAAGGGCATATTTTTCCTCAAGGACTGCTGAGAGAATGAAAACGATATTATTGCATTTGCTAATATAACTTGTAAATCCATGTTATTTTCATTTACTAGGTTGTTAAATTCAGGTAAAACAAGTGTGTTTTATGCACCGGTCTATTTTGGTTCTATAACACATCTTCATTCAGACTTTTGAAAAAGTAGTTTTAATGCATTAGTTTTTCCTTGTAATGCATGGATAGTTGTAACCAGAGTTAATACATTATAACACTTAATAATTCATTGTTACGCTATGCATTTTATTTATATTTACATTTTATATATCTATTACAATGTACATTATGAATAATTACAATGCATTATATGATAACATTATGTAATAGTATTATGCATGAAGGCTTTAAGTGTTTCTGTCACGATAATCAGCTGGAGTGCTCTCAAACTCAGCCAGAGGGCACTCCAATTATCAGTATCTCATTCATGGACTCAATTTCCCATAATACATCACTCTCTCACACCTGTTCATACTTTCACTAACGCACTCACAGCTGTTCCTCATCACCACACTCATTAACACCGACATAAAAACCAGTTCCACTCATCAGTTTATCGCAAAGTCTTGGTTTGCTCCAGCGTGATTTCTGAACCTCAGTGCGCACCACAGAAACCACCCAGAACACCCTAGCAACCACCAGAACACCTCAGCAACCACAGAGTGCACCACAGAAACCA
>JAUCMS010000034.1:12737279-12756727 GCA_032357445.1 Enteromius radiatus
TCTTGCAATTCTAACTTTACGTCTCACAATTCTTTACAATTCTGACTTTACATCTCGCAATTCTAACTTTACGTCTCGCAATTCTAACTTTACGTCTCGCAATTCTGACTTTACATCTTGCAATTCTAAGTTTACATCTGGTAATTCTGACTTTACATCTCGCAATTCTGATTTTACATCTCACAGTTCTGACTTCATATCACACAATTATGCCATTAAATATAGCAATTCTGACATTTGTCTTGGAATTCAAATTTTACAGATTTTTTGCAATGCTGTAAGTTTTTTTTTTTTTTTTTACCATGGGAGAAAATTTTTTATTACAACCTTTTCTTCTTACAATTCCGAGTTTGTCTTAAAATTTCAACTTTTAGATATAAATCTAAAAGTTAGAATTTTGATATGAAAAGTAGCAATGAAATACCCAACTCAAACATGTGTGATGAGAAGCTCCTGTGTGATCTGCAGCTGACCTCATGTCCTTCAGAGGACACAGCGCCTGAGGAGACGCATTAAACGCGTGCGAAGAGCCGCTCGTGAAGATGCCGACTGTCAGGGGCCAGATGGAGGGTCATTAGCGTCTCAGAGATAAAGAGCTCATCCTCACGCAAGAGCAGCAGCAGGACCCTGAGGCTACACCCCAACATTTCTGGACTCGTCTGGCCGGTTCTGCGCTCCTCGCCGATGGATGTGCATGCGAAGAGCTTGTAAACCAGAGAGGAAGTGAAGGTGTAGAGTTTGAACGCCGGAGGCTAAGAGAGTTTAGACAGAGCTGCAATCACGCCTCAGGATCCCTGTAGACTCCAGTAACCTTCAGCAGGTCACTTCTGAAAGGGCCAGAGATGGAGAAACAAACAATTAATGCTTCTAAAGACAATTTATTAACTTAACAGCTTATGAGAGCTGCACTAATAATTACACTACATTTTTTTATTCCCTTAAATTGTTGCTTTACCATTGAAAAAAGGTTCTTTAGACCATTACAATATTAAAACGGTTCTTTTTAGATCTGTTCATTTCTTTGGGGAACCAAAAATGGCTCTTTTATCATGTTGCTGTGACAATCTCCTTTAAGAACCTTTATTTTTTAAGAGTTTAAAATAGTTCTTTCTGACAAATACCATGGTATTTGCACGGTACTTCATTTGGGTCTGTTAAATAGAATAAATTAAATAGAAGCAGGGCAAGTTTAAGCAGCTTATGAAAACCTTCACATAAACAGCATCTGACAAGAGTTACGATGGGAATTCAGATCCTATTGATCGGCTCTTGGGAATAAACTCCTAGCTGAATGAGCACATACCAGACAGAACCAGCCAGTCACTGATGACTGTGATCGAGTCGAGCACAGGCCTAAAACAACAGGCCGAGAAACAGACAGAGAGAGAGAGAGAGAGAGAGCAGTGTGCTTGGCCCGGGGCCTGGCAGCCCAGATTTAAGAATGAGTTAGCGTGTGAAGGCTGTGTGTCGCAGCAGACCACGCCCGCACCTGTCAGGTGTTCACCGGCATCAAACACACCAAACTACTGCACAGATGTGTGTCGCATGTCTTCACATTCACATGTGAGCATACACGAATGCCTGGAAACAGCTAAATATTTACACTGTCACTCTGAGAGTATGTGCTATTGCTCACACACACACACACACAAAAGCATGCACGCACACACACGTTTCTAAAGTAGAACTATACTTCAGGTACACCTGAAATATTCAGCATTTAAAGATCACGCAATCCTCATCAAAGTGACATTAAAAGACATTTTAGACTTAATATTATGAAATGTGCATTGTGCACAAGTAGTATGCCAAATTATTCACAATTATAATTTTATATTACTAAGTCTTGAGTTATCAGTCAGTAAATGTTAATTGATTATTAAACTATACTAAATATGAAATATATGTACTTTAAATATATCACTTTTTTACGAGGGAATACTGATGCAGCTCCATTTCAAAACTAATCTGTGTGCTCAAATCTTTTTTGTATTTGAAGCATCACATTTATTTGTGTTATTTGATCAAACAGGATAAATGTTTCCATCACATCCACTTACTGATGGCTGAGCTGCTGTTTTCCTTCCAAAACGATGTCACTTCCTGGAGGATGATGTCATTGTTAGTTCTACACAAGCGTTACTGAAGACACAGGGGACGATGCTAAATTATTTATCCTGCACAAAAAATAAATAAATAAAATCATTCAACTCCAAAAAGAAAAACAATTCATATCATTTTCATTTATGTACAAAAAGTATAAACATTAAATGTATGGATATTAAGAAATGTACTACCCTTCTTTTTCATGAAATGAATGCTTTTATTCGGTGAGAATGCATTATCTTGCTCAAAAGTGAGTGTCATTTTACAAAAGATGTCAATTTCTATTCATCTGTGAATTTTGAAAAATAAAATATGTGCAGCACAACTGTTTTCAACATTGATGATAATCAGAAATGTTTGTTGAGAATGATTTCTGAAGATCATGTGACACTGAAGACTGGAGTAATGACGCTGAAAATACAGCTGAGAAATAAATTACTCTTTAACACACATTCACACAGAAAACACATATTTTAAATTGCAATAATATTTCAATTTTTTTTTTACTATATTTTTGATCAAATAAATGCAGCCTCGTTGAGCAGAAGAGACTTCAAATATCCTAATAACACTAGTTTTTACACTAGCGCATCTAATGAAGGCATGAAAGTCTGCTGGAATGAAGCGAGCGTGTGAAGCGTCTTCATCCAGCGGTGTGTGTGTGTGTGTGTGTGTGTGTGTGTGTGTCTGGAGCTGCGGTCTGGTGTTTGTGATCTGTGCTCAGATAAGCAGAGCTCCTATAATCACTTCCTGCAGGTGTCTGCTGCATCGAGACGCTGTCGCTCATTCTCACGTGAGATCTTTCTCCTAAATGAGATCAAATGTACAGAAAATGAGAAGCCAGTTTGTGTTTCCTTACTTTCATCCCAGTTATGTCACATTCAAGAGTCGAAGATGAAGAGCAGTATATTATTATGATTTCTGAAGATCATGTGACACTGAAAATGCTGAAAATACAGCTGAACATCACAGGAATACGTTACAGTCTAACAGATATCCACATAGAAAGCAGCTGTTTTAAATAGCAATAATATTTCACATTTTTTATACTGATTTTCGATCTAATAAATGCAGCCTCGGTGTGCAGAAGAGACATCTTCAAGAGCATGTCTCAGACCGAGCTGCTTCACATTCATTTGTACCTCTGGCCTCCAGAGTTTTTATTCCTCCAGAATAATTTTAGAAGAAACACTCGAATGCTAAATTAAGATAATCATTAGGTCCTGTGAGGGCTGAAAGAGCAGAGACGTTTCCTCTGGGCTGAGCTATTAACACAACAGCAGATTAACACAGATCCACCCAAGAGTGACCTTTACTCGACCTCTGACCTTGGTTCATGTTAACTAAGGCACTAACTAATCCAACTAAATATGCTTAGTTTGTGGTTAGGGTTTTACTGAAAATGACGGTTGAAAGAAACAAGCACTTTAATTTCTGGTTGGTTTGGTTGATTTCATTCGATGTAAAATCAAGATCAAAATGTAATTCTGTCTCTGTTGAAGTCGTGTGACTGACATACAGTGTGATTTTATACTATAATAGCTTTTATTCATTTAGATTTTTTTTTTATTAAAGATGTTATCTATATTAACCCTTACATGCAGATGGCAAAGCATGTAAATAAGCTAGTTCATTAATAATGAAACCCCTGGATCAGAAAAGGATGTCAAACCCGTTTGTATACTGTAAACACAAATAGGTAATATGCAATGCATATAGCATTTAATAATTCACACTGGGTGACTCGTCAGTGAAGAATTCTCTTCATGTATTAAAGTTTCGTGTTGTGGTTTCATGTTAAAGTTATATAAACCTGAACAATAGTTAAGCATCAGTGGAAGTATGCGGTCGGTCGACATCCGTCAACTCTGATGACCTCCTCACCAGCGCCTCTAGAGGATTTCTGCAGCACACACACACACACACAGAGTACAGTACAGTATAGTACGTGCTGACCATAACACAAGCATCTCATATACGTGACACATAAAGAACACAGCAGAGCTGATGATAGGAGAGATCTGTCTAAACACACACACACACACACACACACACACACATACGCTGACAGATCTGTGTGTTTGATAGAACTGCAAAATGATAAGTGAGAGACGCATGCAAATATATATACTGTACATATTTATATGTTTATATAATATAGAACCTATTCTCACCATTTTAAAATTATGCTACTGATCTTATCACATATGAGCCTTTAAACAAAACATTTATTTTGAATCTAAAATCATCACGTCTGATCTGATCATCATCAGTCTGGAGCGACAGAACAAACTGAGACAGACTCAATCCAGAAGAACTGTGTCTCTGAGACGAGACGCTTCAAGAAAGATACCTGCACAACTCTTCAAATCGTAAGATTCATGAGAAAGTTCTGTTTCACTCTCCTGTATGTTAAAAGCAAAAGTCAATAAAATAACGGGAAATTAATTTGAGACTCATTTGTGACACAGATGTTATCCCTGAGCAGAGCAGGAGCTCTTCAGTAGAGTTCAGCCTCTCTAGAGCCTGCCACCTGCAGGATCAAACACAGCATTACACCTGAAAACAGCAGAAACTCAGCAGCTCATAATTATAGAAGCCCTTTCTGCCACTGAATAAAAAAATTAAGGAGGTATTTTATTACACCTATAAAAATATATATATATTTTTTATCACAATTGTGATAATCGTGATTCCATTTTTACATTTTTTCTTCAGTGGCTTCCATACATAATTGAGACCAATAAGAAAGCTAAATGAACTTTCTGATTAAATGACTCCAGCAAGGAATAAAAAGCTGAATGCATCTGAATTCATCTGAATGACTGAACCCTATAGACCTCTAGATCCAGATGTATTTCAGTGATATCAGTTCTGGCAGCGTTCTAAATTAAACACTAGTGTACTGTCTAGTATGGAAGGCCATTTAGGCCCAGAAAACAAAAAACAACTGCATCTTTTTACCTAGCAAACAGACCTTTTCTTGCAATTCTGAGTTTATAGCTCACTTTATCTCTAAAAATATTTTATTTAAATTCTGAGAAATCAAAAACAGAACTGTGAGAAACAAATTCAGAATTTCAAGATATAAACTCAAAATTTGTCCGAAATAAAACTCACAATTCTAAAATTACGTTTTTGTTGTTTTTTTAAATTCTGTTGTGGAAAAATGAACTGCACAAAGTTTATATTCTGCAATTCTGGGTTTTGTCCAAATTGTGAGATTTTAAAAATTGCAATTAACTTTTTATTATTATTTCATGGAAACAGGCTTCCAGTTTATTGAATTTTTTTTTAAGAATTGTTAAGCTGTTGCATTGTGGGATACAGCATCTCACACAGTGAGTAAATGCAGATCCAGATCTTCCATACATAGTGTGCACTGCTAAAAGAGGAGTATTCTTGAGTCTCTCTGATCCACTGACCTCAGCTAAAGCGATGGTTACGCAGGTCATTTGAATGGATGATTGTATAATGTGTTTGAAGCAGCTGGACCCTGCTCTGATTGGTCTGGGCTTCAGTCGGTTTTGGGCTGATGTTATTCCAGCTTCATGTGTTCGGCATCAGCTCACCCTCTCCTGACGCCCACTCCTCAAGCTCCGCCTCTCCACTGGAGATAAGGGGCGTGTTCACAGTCAGACCACGCCTCTTTCCAAACACTCGCTGCTGCAGGTCGGTGATGTCATGACGGATATCGGCCATCATCAGCAACAGGAAGTCAAACGACCCCGGAGGCCCCTGGAGAGAGAGAGAAACAGATTTAGAACTGGATTAGAACTTATATATATATATATATACATACACACATTTCAATACCTAACAAAAAATATTTACATTTATATATATATATATATACTTACTGGAGATCCTCTAGGTCCAGGTAAACCTCTGTCACCCTGCAGAGAAACATACACACACTTATATCACCATTCATCTGATTCATATCATTTAGAGCAAGGACAACATTTAGTTTGAGTACTAAATTCATTAATAACACTAAACTGAAAAGTGGTTTTGTTTCCATCTACAAGACAAGACAAGCACACCTTCAGTCCGTCTTTACCAGCTGCTCCTGGCGGTCCCTGGACAAACATATGAACGGTAATGAATATGAAATGAATCATTTGTGGAGTGTTTTCTCAGTGTCAGGGGTCAGTAAATCAGATTTACCACCGGTCCCCGTCTGCCCGTCTTTATGTGCTGAAGATCTGGCTGGGGCCCTATCGGACCCATGTCTCCTCTGGGCCCCTGGGGTCCCACTGGCCCTTGCTCTCCCTTCTCCCCTCGCTCACCCGGGTCACCTGAAACACAACAAATATCAAGAGAGACACTAGAGTGGTTGATCCAGAGGCAGTCTGGTGTGTGTGTGTGTGTGTGTGTTACCTCTTAGACCAGGTGGTCCTGGTGGTCCAGAGCTGGTGTGTTTCTCTGGTCTGTGGCTGGTATTATCCAGACTGGGAGATGAATCCTGAACACACACATACAGATCACACAGATGAGATGTGTTTGAGCAAAGTGTGTGTGTATTTGTGCTTTACATGTGTCTGTGTAACCAGTGCATGTATTACTTGTGTGTGTGTGTGTGTTACCTGTCCGTGTTACCCATTTGTGTGTGTGTTACCTGCATGTGTGTGTATTACCTGCGTGTGTGTGTGTTACCTGTGTGTGTTCCAGCAGGAGTCTGATCTGCAGTAAGCTGCTCTTCATGTTGATGAAGTCCTGACAGCTGAGAGAACATGATCCAGAGCTCATCTGAGTCTCAGACTTACTGGAGGAGCTCACTGACACACACACACACACAGATTTAACATGAGCTGAAGAACATGGCTACTGAAAATAATATGCGTTCCACACTATTCATTTCAATTACCCTTCTTTAATCATTATTATTCTTAAAAGTGGTTGGCAAGGGATTTTTAATGTAATATTTTAATGATGTTTTTTTACATTTCTTTGATAGGTTTCAATAGGTTTTAGGAGAAAATGTTTTTACTGCTATTTAGGAGAACTCTTAGCGGTGAGATAAAATGTTTTGTGAATACAGGTCCTCACACACACACACACACAGACTCACGGTTGTGTTGAGGAGCGCAGGAGCGCTGATCCGGAGTCAGTGTGAACCCTGCGTTACAGCGGCAGCGGAAACTTCCAGGAGTGTTTTCACACACATGTTCACAAATGCTGCTGTTGGATTCCTCACACTCGTCCACATCTGAACACAGACACACAGACACAGCTTATGATTGTGTGTGTTTGAGAGCAGGAGAGCCTGACCAGTGTTCAGAAGCAACTAGGTACATGTAACTAACCTGTGTAATTTAATTACAAAATAAATGGGGAACACTTTATTTTAAGGTGTCCAAAATACAGAGTAATTACCTAAGTAGTAAGTACTTAGTAGTAGCCGTTGTACATTCAATAAAAATGTACTCATCATGTAACTAAGTTATGGACAGTTAGTAATTATGTAGATGTAACAGACAGCTAGTGTTACACATTTATTACACAGATACTTATGTATCCAAAAGATCGTCACATATGACTTAATAGATTGCTATTTTAAATTCAAGTACACAGACATAAGCTACTTAAAATAAAGTGCATCAAGATTGCACTTAAGTGTACTTCATGTGTATCTATACTGTACACCTTATAGCTGCAATTAGGTTTGATTTAACCCATTAGTACACGAAATACCTTTCTAATTACATTAAAATGACAGAATTTTACACAGGCATAAGCTACTTAAAATAATGTGTATCAGGATTGTACTTAAGTGTAACAGACTCGGTCTGCAACATACAGTGTGTGTAACGGTAGCTATCTGTTACATCATCATAATTACTAACTGATCCATAACTTACACACATGATAAGTATGTTTTATTTCATGTAAGCACAACAGCTACTGCTAAGTACCTAATTAGATAATTACTCTGTATCATGACACCTTAAAATAAAGTGTTACCGATAATCATTTACAGTTTTTGAGAAATTTTTTAAAATTAAATTATAGTTATAATTATAGCTCATGAAAATGTTGATTTCACACACACACACACACACTTAAGTGATATCTTTCATAAATTACCATAACTTTACCCTTTATGTATCACATACATGCCAAAACATTTTTTGCGTTTTAATACCACAAGCTTTTTTTTTTTTTAAATGTAGTGTACTATTTATACACACTTTCAAGAGATTGGGTGTTATTAAAATAGTAGGCTAATACTATTTATTGCATTATTGTAAGCTATCAGATGTCTAAAGTAACACTGACCGATGCAGTACGGATGCAGGCGCTGCCGGTGTCGCTCTCGGTCGAAGCGGTATCCCTCGAAACACGTGCATAACACACGACCGAAGTTATCCGTGCACTGCTGCTCACACGGAGACCCAAAACACACGTCCAGACCTGAACACACACCGCCAGCTTCAGATCTGTGTTCGTGCACAGCTGACAGCGATCAGATCACATGTAGCACACACACACATACACATCATTTACATATTATAATGACTAGAGTGATTTCTGAAGAAAAAGAATAATCAGCTACACCAATCTGAGATTTCAGTTAAGCATGCACAATCACTGACAATATAAGAAATAAAGTGAAGGTTTTACCTACTTTCTGGCACACACTGACCCATCACAAACCTGAAGCCTTCACAGCACTTCCTCCTGCAGACAGTCAACAACAGGTCAGAGAAAGCATCATGCAAAGGGCAAATAAAACAAGACGAGTTATTGCAAACTGAAAATATACAAAATATACAGCAATTGCTTTCTCTTTCACCCAGAAGTAAAAAATGCTGTTTTCAGGAAAAAACAAGTGACTTTTTGCTTCGAACAAGCACAATAATCTGTCAATGGAGTAAGCTAAATAATCGTATTTCAAACACAAATGAAGATTATTTTGCTTGTTTCATGTGAAAACTTAATTTTGACAGAGAATACTTCTTGATTTAAGGATTATTAGATATTTTGGCTGGAAACAAGACAAACAAATCTAGGCTAGAAGAGTGTTTTTGTGTTGTCGAGTTCAAACACACTTCATGATGGCGAAAGTGAACGCGTTTATTTTGTCAACACTCATCCTGAGCTCAGAAGCTTCTTCATCATGCTCTCTCCCTCTTGTCACCATCATCATCCTCCTCTGTTGAGTCTCAATCAGAGTCACTTCACTGCTCCAGACCAACACAAATCACCGGAATACAGCACACACTTCTGACCTCCTGACCTCTGCTTCTCCTTAAGAATCTGACCTCTTTCAACACACACACACACACACACACACACATCTCTATCGCTGTTTCCTTATAGTTAATAATCATAATGATTAGAGAGTGATCCAAACCCTAAAACTACCCCTGAAAACAAAACAACATAATTTACATTATTAATCATTTCACTTTTGAGGATGTTTTGTCAGATTTAACTCACTTCTGGGGATAATTCTGTCTGCAAGTAAAGCTCAACACACACACACACCTGGTCTTCATTTGTAGAGAATAACACACATGGATCAGATCTCACGCTGGCTCTCTAGTTTTCCAGAGTTACGATATATGAATGCAGAAATGCTAGAAAATAAATTCAGAATTGGTAGATAAAAAGTTTTTTTTTATAATCCTGCGTGTGAAACAAGCTTTTATAAAAAATAAATCAAACCTCCCTTTAAATTAAATTTTTTTTTTTTACAAACACGCTTCATTTTCATTATTTTCTCAAAAAACAATATCTTTCTGTCATTTCACATCTCCAATAAACGTGTGCTTAAAAAACAAAACATCAGAAGAACATCAGTTTTTATACATTATAAGCAGTATAGATGGGAATTCTACACGTAATTAATGTGCAAAAATGAATTATGACACATGAGTTGTGCTTTCATGTGCGCTACAAAAATAATAATAATAATAATAATACATTTTATTTTAGGAGCCTTTCTAGCACCCAAGGACACCTTACAAAAAGCAGTACAAAAAAGCAAGTTACACACATACAATTAAAAATTTCATTTCTGTGTGTTTTCAGCTTCTTTCCTTCTTATTAACACACGTCATGCAGGATTGGCAGCTACTCTACAGACTTTCAAACCACAGTATTTCTGCAGTATTTTGTCCACAACTGTGATATTGTGAAAGAGTCTCTAACACTAGCAGATGTGGATAAGCTCCCCTTTTACATTTACAGTAAATTAAGCAATAAAATCAGCCTTATATGCGCAAAGTATATACTACTCTGACCACAAAAACTCACATTCTTGAGTGTTTTGTTTTCCTTTTCAGTTAACATGTGTCAAAACGCTTTGAGAAGAGACACTGGGACGGTTTACAGGGATATAACTGTATTTTATCGAACTCGTTCAAACTTAAACAAATTAAAATATCAGACAGAATATTAATATACTTATATTCAAGACACAATCTATTAAAACAAGCCTCAGCGCAATGCTGATTTTAAACAGAAGCATCCTGTTCCAAGAATTGTTGTTTTTTTCTTTACTGGAAAATAAGGCTAAATTAAATACGCTTCCAACTTAGGAGACAAAATACTGTTTCAGATACAAAAGTGAATGCAGAAGATATCATTTTTCCATCACGATGTGTCTTTAGAGCACACTTTAATTCTACAGTCATTATTATCACAAAACTAAACATCTCTCTGTGCCTGAGAACTCACACGATACAGGTCACATGACTCTCTGATCATTAACGAAGCCAAACACTCTATTCACTGTATTCACGTCACAGACAGATAATGTTCCCACGCTCAGCTAAATAACTGCTGAAAGATCAGATCCCATGAAACCTGCTGAGATGCCAGTCACATCCACTACAAACATCTTTCCTCAGGTCAAGACACTTTTATTTCTGTAGCACTTTATACAATACAGATTCAAAGCAGCTTTACGGAAACAAACAAACATACAAGTGCAAAGCTTATCAATTCTCAAATGATCTCAGCTCTACAGAAGACATTCAGGTCATTAAACAGTTTTAAGAGAAGTCTGAGCACTGAAGGAGGTATATTTAAGAGTGTACCTGAGACATTGACCTCTCTGACCTCCCGCTCTCGTACACCGATACTCCACGGTCAGGATCTTATTCTCTGGACAATCCTCACTGAAAGAGAAAGAAAGACACATTCTCTACAGAAAATACTGAGAAAAGAATGGTTCTAATTCATCTTCCATCCGAGATCAGGATAAGCTTGTTTCTTCATCAGATCTGGAGAAATGCGTCTCCGTAATGGAAGTGAATGGGTGCCGTCAGAATGAGAGCCTGATAAAAACATCCCAATAATCCACAGCACTCCAGTCCTTCAGTTAACATCTGGAGAAGATCAAACTAATCCAGCATTTGATTCTCATTCTGACGGCACCCATTCACTTCCATTGCTGAGACACATTTCTACAAAAAAGAAACAAACTCATCCTAATCTTAAATGGTCTAAGGGGTGAGAACATTTTTTTTTTCTTTAATTTAATTTTTGTGCAAAAGTCACAAGAGCTGCTTTATGTAGTTATTACTGACATGAATACTTTCACGGGTGTTAGCATTAAATCCTTCAAAGCATTTCTGAGAGTATTAATGTCTCTCATAATGAAGAAATAAAATTCGAACTTAAGATTCGAGTCACTTCGTTTTAATCAACTCAGATCAGCAAAACAAATCGTTTCACTTATACACAAAAACAATATTATTATGTAGTTTACACTGAACTGACTATATATTTTTTAAATCAAAAGTTGCATCTGCTAAATAAAAAAGTTAAACAACGAATAGCTGTCGCCAGTTTTTAGTAAAAACAATGCGCTCGTAGGCTATTTGTTGATGCATGAACTAACGCGCTGTAAAGTGTCAGCAGCTGGAGTCAGAGTATCAGAGTAATATTATATCTCAGCACAAACACTCACTCAGACGCGTTCACGCCGCACGTCCACAGAAACACGCACACGCACAGGACTCCGAACGGAGCGCGCACGAGACGCGTCATGGCACTCCGGATTCTCGAAAAACTGACTTTAATTGAAACAATGGCAAACTGAGTCCGTCCTCATCTCACATGTTCAGTCCAGCGAAGCCCCAGCTGTGCGCATCACGAGAGATGAAGCTCCTCCTCTTCCTCACACCTTAACACTGCTAGGGTCATTAATAATTCAGCAGCTTAGAAAAGTCTATAAAACAAACTGTAAACGCTATTTTAAAAATACGTTTCATGACGATGGCATTTTAAGTCACTTCTACAGTAGCCTATTAAATTACTTCTTAACCTACAAATAATAAGAAACATTATGTCACATTAAATATGCATTTGTCATATTTCTCTTTTCTTTCTCCAATGTACACAAATATACATTTTCTGGACAAAATATATATTTAAATATGGAAAACATGTGTTTGTAAACATTAAAGCTCAACAAAATACACTTTTTAAATTGAAAATATACTTTCAGTTTTCATAATGTGCCAAAATGTATTTCAAGAGCAAGTCAAAATATTGGCTTCATTGATTACTGATTTTAATTCAAATCATTTTTTCAAATGTGATATGTGAAAGTAAACATTTCTGTTTAAACATTATTACAATATATTTTAGCGCTGAGCAACAATTAATTACATCCAAAATAGTTTTTGTGAACAAAGGAGTGTATATTTATTATGCTTATTTAAATACACACACACGTATGCATACATAAGAAAATATATATACTTACTAACTTCATTAAATCAGTTCTAACTGGGGATCAGTAAACCTCTTGTAATGTTAGAAAAGCTTGTTTTCGGGGGGTTTAGAGTGCGTTTCTCTGTGTTTGGAGAGAAGCATGTTATTGTCCTGCTCAACAATGAGCTCCTGATGAGCGTCTGGCTTCACACGCTTCTGCTCATGACATGAAGACCAAACCAAAGCTCACACATTACTGCGCAGCCACAGAGAGCCTTCCCACGCTCCCCGTCTGACGAGACTCCTTCTGAGGACTGACATCATCATCATCATCATTACTGGAAAACACTCGGCTCATAAATCAGACGACAAATACTTCAACTCTATTGTTACCTTTTATAGTCAAGAAGTTTTGGAAAAGAATATCTGAAGAATTTAGTATTATATTTTGATGTTTTTCTCATAATGTTTTGTCTGTACACATAAACATGCTTGATTCAATACATTTGCCGGAAATGCAAAATAAAGATTTAAAGTCTTAATTTCCAAAACTGCAACAAATATGTGCTTGTTATTTTTTGGTTTTGTTTTAAGCAAAAACTTATTTATTCTAGATTTTAGTAAAAAAAGACCTAATATCTTGTCATTTTGCATCTCAAGCAAATGCATATTGATTTGTGAATGTTTAGATATTTGCACCAAACAGCTTTTGCACTGAGAAGCATTTACAGCAAAGATCAGTGCATTGATCTACTGTATATCAGCTCTTATCTTATCTTAGCGTATATCAAAACTTTGCTGCTCTTCTCCATTTTTTCTCCAGTTTCTGAACACGTGCTGCTGTTATAATCAATATGTTCTTCATGCAATCCATCTCTTTTTGATTTCTTTAAAAGCCATGGAGCTTTTCCAGATGGAACAGGAGCACAAATCACGACAAATCAGAATAAAATCACTCCACTGCAGATGTTTCATGATGCACGTCTGAAATTTTTGCTTAAAACATAGCAATAATCACCTTCGGATATCAGTTTTGAAATGTTTCATTCTATTCAACAGAATTTATGTTTACATAAAATGTTTTTTTAATGATTTCTAATCTTCTAAGTTGAAAGCGGAGTCTCGGTCTGGAGGGAGCTCAACACAAAAATTCACACAGAATTAATTAAACACCTATAAAAAAGGTTTACAGGGCCACAAATGTACTTCTGAAGAATTTACAGAGACGTTACAGGATTTTTGTGTGTTAAAGTCACAGCGGGACAGAATGAACTCATCGCCATCAGTAAAGAGAGAGTGAACTGGTTTCATAGGGATCAATCATTTTCCCATCACAGTATTTGTGCTCCAGACATAATGATTCCTCAGACTGGGTCTCGTTACTTAAGTGTTCAGATGTAGTCCAATATTGCAAAAATATGCCTTTTCTCGACAAAATATATTTTAAATATGCAAAATAAATGTTTGTAAATTTTCATAGGCCAAAAATATGTTTCAAAATGGCAATCTTACAGTAGTCCAAATATTGGCTTCATTAATGACTTATTTTAATTCTAATGTTATAGATGCATAATATCAAGTATTTGTTCAAATGTGGATTGAAATATATGGAGAGTAAAATTTGTGTTCAAACATAAATATATATTTTAGTGCTGGGCAACAATTATTCACATCCAAAATAATGTTTTTGTGAACATAATATATATGTGTGTGCTGTGTATATTTATTATGTATATATAAATACACACACACACACACACACACGCATGCATATATTTAAGAAATAAATGATATATACTGTATGTGTGTGTCTATAGATAATAAATATACACAATACACACATATATATTATGTTCACAAAAACCTTTATTTTGGATGCAATTAATTGCATTCAATTGTTTCCCAGCAATAAGGCCCTAAACATTTTTGAGAGGAACATGAAGTGTCTTTTATCCAAGCTTTACATATGATACAAGATGTATTGCATGCACATAAATCCCAGATCAGTGTTCACTAACTTGCTCTGTTTGCTGAAGACAGAAGGTTCACAGACCGCTCTGGCTCTCGGCGTGAGTTCATGAGTTAATGGAAATGAAGGAATGCAGATGGATATGAAACAAATTGGACCACAAGCTACAAACACAGCCGCAGACCTTAACGAGCTGCCTTTATGAGCACAAACGGGTGAGAATCTGTTGAAATCATCTGTAAAGAGGACGGATAAACGTGAACAGATGCAGCTGTGCTCTCATAACAACACTTTACACCTAAACCTGCAAGAAAACCAATTATACATCTGAGTACTCGGTATCTACAGGTGGACAGGTCACTAGTTTTAGCAGCCACCAGATTCAAGAAGTAAAGAAGATCAAACTCTGCTGTGTCTTCATTGATCAGCAGGAGGCGCTATAACATCTACATTCAGTCATCCTTAGTCAATGCGAGCAAACACACATCTTTACATCTTCTAAAGCTAAGCACAGATGGATTGTGGGTAAACCCAAGCGTTGTGTGTCCTGTGTGTGTGTTTATGTTTATGCAAAAAAACAGGAAGTGAAAGCGGCCATAATCATAAGCTGGTGGTTAGTCACAAATATTACTCTGCAACATATTTACAGTTTATTTTTTTGTATTTTGAATAAATGTGAAAGATTTACTAACAACCAAGAAAGAGAGTTAGACTAAAATATGATTCACTACAAAAAAAAGAAAAATGAAATGCATAAATAACCGAACATCTGGTGTTTTTCTCACCTGCCCACAAACTGGCATTCACCATATTTCCAGGTCATCTGTGTTTTATGACCTCATTTTTACGTCCAGGATCACATCAGCTCTAAACGAACGAGGAAGAAGCCTCTCAGGTACTCATAAAACATCTACACGTAATCAGATTTACTCTACTAATCAAATAAACCATGGAAAAGCCTGGTAACTCTCTCCAGAAGAACAAACTGATCACACAAGAAGTATGTGAATGAAAAATATATTTATAATAATGTAAAAAGGATAATAATATATAATAAAGAGCAGCTGTGTTTGCTCCTCCCTTCACGCCGCCTCTGATCCAATGAGCTTTGATCAGGCCTGTCGAGACCCCGCCCCCACAGACAGGAGTCGGGTGATTGACAGATCAGAGGGCTGGACGTGAGTTCGTTAATCATCATTATACTCAAAGAAAACACACGGCCCTGACACACACACATCCGGGAACGAGAGCTTTAACAAATCAGAAACAGAATCTGTTGAACCGAGAGAAAAAAAAAAGAGAGAAAAGGGGAAACAAAACAACAAATAATGCAGCTGTCAATCAAAAGCAGAGGAAGAATATTCACGTGAAGTGAGGTTCAGTTTCTCTCCAGTCTGCTCTTTTTATGCAACCTATGGTTCATTTTCATCTTACGTCATGTTTTCAGTTATGCGAAACACATGACGCTGTTGTTTTGAGCTTTCTCTTCAAATACAATCCATCACAGTTTCCACAAAAATTAACATAATAATAAACAGAAATGTGTGTTGAGCAATAAATCAGTACATTATTCTGATTTCTGAAGATCATGTGACACTGAAGACTGGAGTAATGATGCTGAACATCACAGAAATAAATGACATGTTTTACTGTATTTTTGATTAAATAAATGCAGCCCTGTACGCAAAAGAGACTACTTTTGAAACATTTACAAATCCCAAAAATGTACTGTACGTGTTGGAAAGACACATGCATATTTGAAGTATAAGTATATTCCCAGGGGATATACAAGGGTGGAAACCAAATATCATGGAAAACTCAGAGAAGTGTGAAAAACAACACCAGTGAACTAAAGGTTTATACTGTTTGTGGTGTAGCTGAATCTTCTTGTGTATTTTCCTTCCATTGTGTAACTAACCACAGACAGATGACTGGTGCTGTAACAGTAACAAAAACCTAAAACACACTGAAAAGTACCTCAGCTCTGACGTCAGCTTTCTCTGGTTTATCACGATCCTGAACACACTGCTGTAGCTCACGTGACCTCTGACCTCTGAATGTCAGGCGGATCTGAAGCATATGAGTCCGACGGGACACGAGAGTCGATCGATCCGCACAAACGACCGATACACGAGCTGATGAAGAACGAGTGAGTCACTGACGAGAAACAGAGATACAAGAACCAGAGAGCATACTCATATATTTATAAACATCAGACCATGTGACGAGCAACATGTAAACAGCTGAATTTGTGTATTTTTTGCTCAGTTTTTGTAAATGAGATAAAGAAACACATCAATGCATTTGCACAGGAATCATAATCAGTGAATAACACAAGATTGTCAACAAACAGCTTAAAGGTACAGTTCCCATAAAGATGAAAATGTGCTGAAAACATCCTGAGATCAGGATGAGTGTGTCTTCATGAGATCTGGAGAAATGTGTCTCCGTAATGGAAGTGAATGGGTGCCGTCAGAATGAAAGCCTGATTAAAAACATCCCAATAATCCTCAGCCCTGGAGAAGATAAAAGATCCAACTAATCCAGTACCAATAATTCACTGAAGAAGTCTTCTGGTCTGAATCAGGAGAGAAATTTGCACAGATCAAGCTGCATTTAAAACCAACAAAAATAGCTCTAAACTAAAATGTGTCTGGATTTTGATGTGAGAGATGACAGGAAATGGACTTTTTCACTGCAGGAAGCATTATTATGGATTATAAACTTCAGTCTTCAAACGTCTTCATGCTGGATTAGTTTGATCTTCTATCTTCTCCAGATGTTAACTGATGGACTGGAGTGCTGTGATGTTTTTATCAGACTCTCGTTCTGACGGCACCCATTCACTTCCATTACTGAGACACACTTCTCCAGATCTGATAAGGAAATCAGCTTATCCGCATCTCTAATTTTAATTTTCAAGTGAACTCTTTCTGTAAACATCATAACTGATGGACTGTTTTAGGTGGCGCTGATGCAGCATTTAGACTCAAAGCCACAAGCTTTTTGTGCAGTTGTAAACCAGTCTATTTTAATAAATTACATCTACAGTATAACAAATGCCCATAATGACACAACATAAACATGCTTTGTAAAACTGTTAACAAACAGACACCATTTCTAAGTTGAAGCTGCATCAAACCGCACTGAGAAACAAAAATAACACGGTGCAACTTTAAAATGATTTCCTTTGAATTACAATACTTTCCCACAATCCTCCAGAGGGCAGCACTGAGATCAGGTCTAAAGATTCAAATAAATTACTGGCTTGTTCTTTGGCTGCAATGTAAGATTATTTGTATAGTTATATGCTTTTCACCATGCAAACCGTTGCAAAGCAGCTTTACAGAAAATACCCCACCACAATACACTCTGTATATTAGCGTGAATATATAAATGATGCATGTCATTTAACTTCAGCACCTTTAGCTCATCATATATAATCATAAATCATGTCCTTTGTGTGTTTATCTTAGTGTGTGTTCACTTGAATTCCTCTGAAAAACACAGAAGTGCACACTGAATTATTATCGACCCTGAAAAATACAAACACAGACATATTTCAGCTGCATAATAAAGCCGTTCTGCTGAATGGGATTGCATTAAAATACCGTCTGTTGGCTTCCTTTACACTTTTAAAAGTGTAAAAGGATTTTAAAAATTCATAGTTCACATCATTCATATTTGGCTGCATCTTTGCTTCCTAGATGAGATTTTGCATGTTTTGCATATATATATATATATATATATATATATTAGATGTATTTTTATTTTATTTTAAAGAAGCTAAATTTAATGTAGAAATGTACATTTTCTGTGAAGCTGCATTGCAATTATTTGTATCATGAAAAGAGCTATCCAAAAAAACATGAATTAAAGTGCCATACAAATATATAATATTAAATATTGCCAAAAACTCGTTTAGGTAGCAGCAGCAACAACACTGATCAGTTCACGATAGAGTGCAATAGCAGCGTCTGATGATTTTGTTAATGAGCCATAAAACACCCTGCAAAGAGATATTTGCAAACAAATTCAACACAAACTTTCCTCAAGTTCCTCACAGTTCCATCCATGAAGGAATGAGAAGCACAGCAGTGAGTGATCTGATTGGTTCAGGGGCATGTCAATCAAGCTCTGCCGGCCTATGAGGAGCTTGGTTGGAGTTCATGCCAGAACGCCGTCTCCACCTGCGCACTGCTGCACATCTCACTCCAGTGCTGGCTTCCCGCCTCAGAACCTCCGCAGCCAATCAGAACACGGCCCAGAATGCAACTCTTCGTGTACAGCCGTCCCTGTCAATCAAAGACAGAGTGAGGTCATTACTGTAAAATCTTAAGACACAAAGCGTGACTCTCTCAGACATGTGATATAGAAAACCCTGTACCACCATTTATGTATCATCTGAAATCTATAAAAAACAAAGACTTTCCGTGGATGTATGGTTTTTTAAGATAGAACAATTGTCTGAGATACAACCATTTGAAAATGGTATCTGAGGGTGCAAAAAAAATATTGAGAAAAATCTTCTTTAAAGTTGTCCAAATAAAGTTTTTATTACAGTTTTTCTCGATTGGTTTGGCTCATTTCTTGAAACCGAGATGACGTTCTCAAAATAACACGGACAAATCTCCAAACCACCTTGCAATTGCTCACAACAGAATGTCATTTCTCATTGGTTTTATCAAATTGCAAATGC
>JAUCMS010000034.1:12756827-12776127 GCA_032357445.1 Enteromius radiatus
AGATATTTGATTTTGCTAGTGAGCTATAATGTTGTGCAGAACTGTAAGACTGTTTGGCCAAATGACCTTATGGTTTTGAGAATGTCATCTCGGTTTCAAGAAATGAGCCAAACCAATCGAGAAAAACTGTAATGCATATTACTAATCAAAATATTTACGGCAATATCTTCATGGAACACAATCTTTACTTAATTTCCTAATGGTTTTTGGCATAAAAGAAAAATGGATAACTTTGACCCCCACTATGTATTATATACCTGTGCTGCTTATATCTAAATCATGAAACCCTTCTGACCTGCATCACGATGATCTCCAGGAGCAGTGGTAGTCTGCTAATATCACCAGGAGGTAGATCAAACAGAAAGGGTGCGTTCCAAACCGCGTTCGCTCCACTGGCACCCTTCGTCTCCTTACCGCTGATGACTTCACCGTCCTGACGCAGGTTGATGACAACATAGTGATCTACAGAAACAAAGACCTCTCTGAATTCAGCATGACTGACTGATTAATCTGAATAGGAGCAGTTTACATGTTTACAGGAATGTCTATCTGTCCAATGTCTGAGAAAAACACATTACAAGTAACAGGAGTTATGCAATTAGATTACTGTTTCCAAGCAACTAGTAAAGTGAGGCATTACTTTTAATTTACAAGTAAATATCGGAGTTACTTTTTCAAATAAGTAATGCCAGTTACTTTGTTTCTCATGTATTGACTGACAGCTCTCATGTTGCCATGTTGAGAGAAATAATGTAAGGTTTTAACAAGATATTGTGGCATAAGAATGATATAAACAACACCTTTTCTTGTTAAAACAACATAGTTTCTCGTAATAACAAGATATGTTGTTAAAATGACATAATTACCACATTAAAAATGTATTTCTCATTATAATGACATGTCATAAAATGATGTTTTCCCTTTATAAAAGATATTATAAATTAGCACCAGTGTTGGGGAAAGTTACTTTTAAAAGTAATGAATTACAATATTGTTACTTTTGAGTTATGTTTAAAATCTGGACAAGGCTTGCTTGCTTGTTTTTAATTTAAAAAGTTCTTATTTACAAATGTAAAAGCCCTTTCACAACAACAACAACAAAAAAATACTGAATCTGTTTTTGTGAAAGTAAGGAGTAAATGTGTATGTTTATATTTAGTCTACAATTACAGCAACATCATGTTTAAACAGAGCACAAAATGTCTGCACACTCACTCCCGATTTCTCTCAACATGGCAACACAAGAGCTGTCAGTAAATACATGGGAAACAAAGTAACAAGTTAGTAAGTTACTTATTTGAAACAAATAACTAAGATATACAGAGAGACAGAGATTTATCCAGACAGACAGACAGACAGACAGACAGACAGACGTTCATCCAGACAGACGGACGTTCATCCAGACAGACAGACAGACAGACAGACAGACAGACAGATAGATAGACAGATAGATAGACAGACGTTCATCCAGACAGACGGACGTTCATCCAGACAGACAGACAGACCGACAGACAGACAGACAGACAGACAGACAGACGTTCATCCAGACAGACAGACCTGGAGTGCCAGGAATCCTGGTGAGTTTAGGCAGGTTCTCAGCTTTCCTGACCATCACCTTCATGCGATGGGCCAGTGTCTGATACTGCAGCAGAATCAGGATCTGACCCAGAAACCGCACCGGACAAACAGAAGCCCCGGTGTCCCCCAGTGCATCCTGGGAACTCTGACTCTGAACAAAAGATGAACAGAGATATAACTACTACAGGATTTGAAGTTTGTCTGGAAGAGAAGTGAGGGGCGTCTAGACACAGATCTTAATTCCAGATCATCAATGAGTCTGTGTGTTAATGTTTCTAGAACTTTCCTCAAACAACATTTCCGCGTAATTGCTTTAGACTGTCAGAGGAAGCACAAACTCACTGGAGCATTACATCTGAGCATTAGCATCAAACGCACTGAAGTGTTTTCTGAGCTCACGCTCAATCAAACCAGCATCTACTGGAACGAGATGCAGTTGTTATGTAATGAGTATTCATTACGCTGAGTAAACTTCAGCAAACCAAAACCTTCAACTGCAGATCCAAGAGTTTTAAAACTACATCTACTCATACCTATCTATATGAATATCTGTCTAATCTGAATGTCTGTCTATCTATCTATCGATCTATCTATCTGAATATCTATCTATCTGAATATCTAATCTGAATGTCTATCCATCCATCTAATCATTTGTCTTACTATCAATCCATCTATAAATCTATCAATTAATCACCAGTATCTATCTATCTATCTATACAACCACCTGACAGGGCCTAAACACATTAAAACCAAACACAGAAACAAAGTGTTAAAGACCATTCACACCAAGCATGATAACTATAAATGATAACTATATTTGTGTCCACATTAGCGAACAATATCGTCTGTTCATCATAAGCTCAAGCGTGTCTGCCGCTTTTAATTCTGAAGCGTGTGATAGCAGGATTGATTCTGATTCGTTGTCAATGTTTCTATTGTTTATCAGCCTGAAAAAAAAACGTTCTGACAATGATTCCCAACAACATAGTTTCTCTGTCCTTTATTGTTATAGTTGTGGTGTGGACGCTGATATTGTTCAACATTAAGAATCTTTATCGTTATTTAGCCTAGTTCAAAAACGAAGACTTATAACCTTTAAAATACCCTTCAAACTATTGCAGAGTTTCTTGTCAGGCCCACATTTGATTTTTTTTCAAGTCCCTCCTCTGCTCTGTGACGCATCTCTGCTGTGTTTCTGATCAGCGCTGGCTCGTGTCCATTTCTGCAGGGCACAGTGCTCTGGCTATAATGCAACACTTGTTAGCATGCTCGTCACGCGGTCGAACTGCAACAGTGTGCTGTAGAGTCTGTGTTCTGATGATCTCCAGATCTCACACCAGTTACAACAGGTATTATCAGCATTCCTGCAGCTCTAACAGCAGAGTGTGACTATCTGTCAGGAGTGGGATTCTCGCCTTCACTGCAGTGCAAGTACTCTACTGACTCTGTGCGTCAATGTTAACTCGTCCGGCATCATCCTCACTGCAAAACTGGATTTTGGACCAAAGACATGATTGATATGTCTGTCTGATTAAAGGCTGGAAAACACTCTGGCTCAGTTTGCTGAATGCATCAACGCTAGCTGCCAAATATCAGTCAGTTTGCAGACTTTAGGCAGTCAGAGTTCATTGATTTGTTCATGATGGGCACAGGCATTTTTCAAGCATATTTCGTTGTTTTGTTTTTTGAGCCAGTTTCAGTAAACTTTGTTTTAATTTCTCATGGATCTCCTTGCAACAAGTGCACATTTCTTGTATTCTCAGAACGACATAAGAAGTCTGGTCAGATGCAGTTTTTAAGGAGCTTCACAAGCTGAAAAGTTTTCTCAGCTTTAATTAACCACAGAATGCTGCCCCTGTGCTAGCTTCACTGGTTTCCTGTTAAAGTCAGAGTTGATTTTAGGGTTTTAGTTTTTGTATTCATGGTCTTGCCCCTATTTGCATTTCAGATATTCTCTATTTCTATTCGCCAATCTTCCCAGAAGTTACTGAATGCCCCGAAATCTCTTAAAATCATAGGGAATCATCCCTACATTATTCTTTTCAATCATCTCTTAAAACATCTTTTTTCTCAGACTTTTGCTTAACTTAAAAACATAGTTTGTTTGGTAACACCAACAGAATAGGGGGTCAGAATAATGCATTAGTTAAGCATTAATTAATGGTTAATTTGTTCACAATTAAGCATTAGTTCAGCAAAAACACACTAGTGATTAATGATTAACTTAACATTTTAAGTTAATAATTTTTTCTGTTTGTTTCTTCATCTTGGTGATGTTTGCCATTTCTTATTGCATTACTTAATTATTTCAAAATGTATATTGTCTAAATTTGTTAGTTGATATTTCTGTGGTTGGGCTGTGCAGCACCTTGCCCATTGCTCATTGTTTTATACGTTGCTATATGTGTCCCTGGAGCACAAAACCAGTCAACTACAGTAGCCATAGCCAACAATCCCCTGTATGGGTCAAAATGATCCATTTCCTTTTATGCAACATCATTAGGACATTAAGTAATTTTCAAATAGTTGTATCTCAGCCAAATATGATCCTTTGCTAACAATCCATACGTCATTTATTTAGCTCATTTTTTTTAAGATTTGACCTTTATGACTGATTTTGTGGTCCAAGGTCTCATATAAATAAACTTGAGCTTGACCAGGTACAGTATAATCTCCTCCAGTACCTTCCTCAGTCTTCTCCTCGCAGGGTTGAGCTGCCGATTAAAGGTGACAGTGTGGTCGGGTTCCCAATGGATTTCGGCACATGGAAGTTCGAGTTCGCCCAAAGGTGTCTCCCTCAGACCAGAGAAATCCCTGCTGGACACGGTCAGTCTGAGAGTACAGGACTGGAGCTCCTCGGCTGACCTCACCTGAAGCTGGAAGACCTGCACCGGAGCCTCCGGACCGATGCTGTGTCTGCGCTTAGGGCCGTCCAGAATCGGCGCGAGGCATATCGGAGACAGACAGGCCTTCACCGTGGTCCCACTTAGTTTCCTAGAGCCTCGGTACAGACCCAGAACGGTGACGGTGAGTCTGCCTTCTGCTGGACAGTGAAGAAGCGTGAAGTGAAGGGAGGGTGTGGTTTTGTGAGAGCCAGAGCCGTAATATCGGTCGCTCTCGGCACTAAGCTTACTGCTTTCTGAAACATTATCACTGCTTTTACGATCAATCGCCCGGCGTGACTTCCCAACCAGGCTGAGTTTAGGAATGCTTGGCAGTGAGGAGCGACTACGGACAGGTTTGGAGGCTTTGTAGGGAACAGCAGGGGAGCTGAGCCGCCGTAGATTGAAACGAGACTTCGTAGGATGAGATGGTAAAGAAAGATCGTCTTCCGAGGGAGTCGAGCTGCTGTTCAGTGAGGGATAGTCCAGAACGTCTCCGTCCAGCTCTTCGTACTGCTGTTTGATTGGCAGAGTGTTCATGGAAGGGGAGGGGCTTAGAGTCACCATCACATGATCAGGTAGTGGGGGTAAGGAAAGCCCCACCTCTTTTTCTTCCAGGGGGCGGGGCTTCTGATGCCAGCAGCAGATGATGCAGCCAATCACAAGGCAGAAACAGAGAACGGCCAGGCCAACAGCCAATAAGATTTGGAGATGCACTAGAGAAATAAACCAACACACACACAATTAATTTAAAGATGAAAACCATCATTTAATAAATTAAAATGATTAAAATTCAATACCAGCATCATGACTTAAATTACCAGTGATTACATGAACTGATAAATGTGACCCTGGACCATAAAACTAGTCCTCAGCTGCACAGGTAGATTTGTAGCAATAGCCAACGAATTAATGTGTGTGTGTGTGTGTGTTTTTAATGCCAAAATCCCTAGGATATTAAACAAATGTCATGTTACATGAAGACATTTTGCAAATGTTATCAAAACTTCTTTTATGCATTGCTAAACACTTCATTTGGACTATTTTAAAGGTGATTTTCTCAATATTTAGATTTTTTTTTTCTTTCTATATTTAATCTTAATTAAATATAGTCCTATCATAACAAACCAGACATCAATGAAAAGATGATTTATTCAGATGTCTTAATTAATTGACCCTTATAACTGGTGTTGTGGTCACCAATTCTTACATTTGGATGCAATGTAAGTCACTTTGCATAAAAATGTATTTTAAATGCATAAAAAATAATAACGTCTAAGGCCACAGTTGAATATATTTATAATCCGTGTTAGGAAAGTTACTTTAGAAATGTAATAGGTTACATATTACAAGTTACCCTATAAACTGTAATAAGTAGTGTAACTATTTCAATTACTTTACATTTGATTACTTTTTGTTTTAATCTTTGCTATGACCGGAAACACTGGCATCTAACAATGCTTTGGGGGGAAAAACTAAACAGTTAATCAGTGTCCTAAACTCCTGAAACATTGATATCTCATATTTTAGAGAGGTTACTGGAATTTAGGAAAGAAATCAGTCAAATCTGTATGTGTGGGAAAATATTCAGATGTAACCCATATAATGACTGTACTTTAATTGCACACATTATTTCTCAGCATCTAGCAGATTACAGTTACATTTCTGATATTTTTGAATCCCCTCACATGTAACTAGTCTAATATCACGGCACGTATCTGAAAATACTGCAGCACGATTTCATTAAACTAATTTTAATGACTCATAGCAGTTTGGTCGTGTCGCCCACCTCTAGAGCATACTACAGCAATAAGAAATACTCTGCAGTAGTGCACTAAGACATCTCCCTGTGAAAACTGTTAACTGAGGGCTTGTTTACTCCAACTCATCATTCCTGATCACATTAGGGCACAGAGGAAATGACCCTGGGTTCTAATCAGCGACACAGGCATCATCAGTGATCAGAAGCAGAGCCGAGCTGATGTCAAACCACAGACGGTGACAGCTCATAATGACCTTTATGCATTTAACTCAGTTAATCCCATCAATAACAGTCACATGCCAGCTGTGTCTCCTGTACTACTGTGACTTTCTATATTTAGTGAAATCTCTCATGTGCATGTGTGTGAAAATAAAAACTATTTGACTTTAAATAAGTGCTTTAAGATGCTGTTTTTGCCTTAGTGATCTGTAAGCATTGCATATAGTATAAAAACCCATATCATTCCTAATGATTATATGTGCACGTGCATAATGTGCCTATTTGTGCACATAAAAACTCATTTATTTCAAAGATCTTACTGACTTTTAAAGGATTGCTTTAAGGTGCTGCTTTTGTCTTAGTGTACTGTAGTATGATACTGCATAGTATAAAAACTCATGCATGACATAGCCTGTCTTTTTCATGATTATCAATAAACCAAACAAGAATTGAAAACATCTTGCACAAAAACGGAGAGGTGTTTTTCTTACCTTCAAGTTCCATTTGCTGACTAACTAGTGATGTCTGATCCGCGGTCATGCTCTCTATTGAGTGCTCACACACTAAACTCCGTTCACGGGTCCCTGCGCGTTCACAGACAAGACCTGGCTCTATAAATCAGCCGACGCGAACGCGCACCGCTGCGGAGAAATCTGATGCGTCACGAGACTATTCGAATTAATGAAGCAGTGCACTCAGATACGGCGAGATTATAAATAGAATCGTCAGATTTATGTTATTTGCGCATAGAATAGATCTGAGCTCGGTCTTGTGAAAAGTGCACTTAAATGCCATATAAAAACAGAAAAACGTGGGATTGAAACGCAAATACGGACTTGGCGTTTATATAATATGCCGTTTTCTCACGCATGATACGCATCTACACCACAAACAACTCTTTGTCTATCATATATGCACGCCAAATTTGATTATTATTGTGTAAATGCATTAAAGAGCAGGGACACTTTGTAGCCTATATGCATGTCACAATATTAATTTAACTTTTTCCCCCAGTGCAATAATGGTTGAAACTATAAAAACATCAATCAAACATAGAAACTGTTTAAACTCTTCCCATCTCCTCTGAGCAGGTTCATCACAGTACAGCACGCTTTCATCCAGGTCCTGTAGGTCTGCACGTTACATTTCTGCTGAACACAACATTCATTTACAGATGGGCCATAAAAACCTGATCCAAACTAAGGAAAGCCAAGCCCAGCATTAAAGCAAACAAAATGCTGCATTTGCAACTAATGTTTTCTTCCATAAATGTGATGGGTTTCTGAAATCCAGTTAGGAAAACCATAATTTTATCCGTTTTGATTTCATACTGACTTTAAACATCTTGATTATATTGCCCAAATGATGCAGCACCATCTAAAAAGAGTACCTGGCATCTTATCAAGATGCATTTCATTAAATGAGCTAAATATGATTCCACGTGAATTCATTTTAATTACTTTTCAATGCATATTTTTGCTCCTGTGTCATAGATTATATTACAGGTGTGCAAATTAAGTAATAAAATCATCATTCAGGAAGTTACATCATCTTTATCACTCTAAATCCATTCCATCTTGTTTAATGAAATTACACATATTTAGATTTTTTTTCAACATATCAAAAAAACAAAGTTGTATATAAATACTCACACCCTTTCTTTTTTTTTAAATGACACTCAACGTTATGAACATCCTGCACATTTTCTTGTATCCTTGTATAAATAGAAAGAGAAACTCTATTAGAAGCTTTCATCAAATTACATCCTTAATTCACTACACATATGAATTTCTAATAGGGGAGTTGAAAAGGTTCTTCTGAACAGGAATGACCTGTGTTTGTGTGTGAGCTCGTACCTTCCAGGTGTCGTTTACTGATGAGGATGTGGAGGAGCATCCAGGTGAAGATGAACAGAAGAAACGCCTCGATCAGACCCTTACAGAAGAAGAAGAGCACAGACACACAGACGGGCTGAACGTCACGGCCGTCCTTCATCATACAGCTCTTCTCATCATGCCACCGTCCACAGTTTGGAAGGTTTTTGGATGTCGTTTGTGACTAATCATAAATAATAAAAGCACACTAGAGTAGCTCTCTCTCTCTGGCAGGTCTGGCATGAAACTGCGAGCTCTATTAATTCTGCAGCTGAAGGATGGCTCTTTGTGGCAGGGCTCCATTTTGGCCGCTTCAGTGCAGTGATGTCCAGCTGAGTTTGCTTTAATGTTAGACTAAAATTTTAAATAGCTGACTAAACTAAGTCTTAGTCCCATGTTAAACGTCCTTGTTACTTTTTATCATGTTTAGTCAACTTTATCCTATTTAGTTTTGTACTGATTTATTAAACACAGGTGCATCTCAGTAAAATGAGTTTATTTATTTCAGTAATTCTACTCAAATTGTGAAACTCTTGTATTAAATAAACTCAGTGCACACAGACTGAAGTATTTAAAGTGTCCCACAGTGGAGCGCACGCACTTCTGACCCTATCACATCCCAGAATTCATAGCGAGCAGATTGTTGTTTTTTACACAAAGCCCACAAGCAATAAGACAACTACTATATAAGGCAAGTATTTCCATTGTTTTCCATGCTGTGCTGCTGTCATGCAATATGTGCACAAATGTTTTAACCAAACTCGAGCACTCCAGTATTATGTATGCATGTCTTGCTGTGCCTTATTTTCTACTGTTGCACCAATTTGTACATTTGTAGACAAGTTGCACGTATTTTCAAAGATTGCACCATCTCATTCATTGAAACGCAGAGCAAATAAACCATGCAAGAGAGCACAGCAGAGCAGGGCCAGACAACACATTATTTATTAACTATTCTCTTTTTTGTCACATTGTCCATGTAAAAGCCTACTTTTTGTGATGCAAGTTAAAAACAAAATGGTAAGTTGTACACAATTTTTTTGTAAATGAGCCCGAGTACTTGCTGTACATTTTGTATTTTTTGTCATGCATATTCACATGTGTAAATAAAAAGGGACATTATTGTTATGCACAATGTTCATTTTATTATTATGCATCTCTGAACACTGGTCTCTGTAATCAAAACGACGATAATCACTAAAAATTAGGTGCCCCCAACTAAGCAAGCCAGAGGAGACAGTAGCAAGGAACCAAAGCCCCATCCATGAGAGAATTTGGTTCCGGTGGTCTGTCCACAGGACTCTTTTTTTCCCATTAGGATTTGGCACCCACCCACACTGCCAAAGGCACCGAGAGTTGGTTGACCATGGTGTTGGTGTGCTTGACTGGCCAGTAAACTCACCAGACCTGAACCCCAGACAATCTATGGGGTATAAGAGAAATAAAAGACCAAAAAAAATGTAGATGAGCTGAAGGCCCCTGGGCTTCACCACCTCAGCAGTGCCACAAACTGATCACCTGTCATGACCAACCGAGGCAGTAACTGCAGCAAAAGGAGCCCTTACCAAGTATTGAGTACTTAAAGGTCAACATACTTTCCAGAAGGTCAACAATTAACTAAAATGTTTTTTTCCTGGTCTGAGGAAGTATTCTAATTTGTGTGAGCCTAAATCATCACATTTATAAGAACCAAAGACTATTTCAGTCTGTGTGCCCTGAATTGATTTAATACACACGTTTCACAATTTGAGCTGAATTACTGAAATAAATAAACTTTTCCACGGCATTCTAATTTATTGACATGCACCTGTGTGTGTGTACACACACACACATACTTATGATATAAATTAATACTAAAGACTTATGCACTCTCTCTGTCTATATTATGAAAATGTTGCTTGATAAACTACCTAGCTTTTTGCAAAATCCCACAAATGTTTACTTAACATGTCTTATAGGTTTAGAGTTTGCTGTATTTAAAGCCATTAGTATTAGCCTATATACTACAGACCAGGGGTCTCTAACGATGGCCCTTTTTATACAACTCTTCAAAAAATAATAGCTTATCACTTTTCACAGAACAAAAGCATAGTGCAATATGCAAAAAAAAAAGCAAGAGCAACAACAACCCCTCCCCCCACCAAACAAAGTAAACAAACAAACAAGGTAATTTACAAACCTGATATATTTATTGTTTTTACTGGACAAAAAAAAAAAAAGAGAAAAATAATAGATAATAAAAATTGTGTCTTATCTCCATTCGGACACTAGAGGGCGCTGAGGGCGTTTGATGACCAATAAGCAAATACGTTTTCCAAGTGTTTGTGTACAAATTAATGTTTTTTTACGTGGTTTCCTCCAAAAAAAAATAAAAATAAAAAAATGACATCCATATCTTTGTTTCTGTCTAATCTCTCTCCTATGTTGCTAGTTCATTAATATTCAGCATGTAGTTAGCATACTGAGCAGGAATGCAAATTGAAAAGTACTAGTATCTATTATTATATTAAGGATATCTCTGGTCTAAAAATTACTAGTAACTAATAAATAAGAACTAGATCTATTTTGTCTTAAAAAGGAGAATATGATTAAGCACTAGTCACTATTGGAATAAGTACTAGTATCTAATGAATAAGTACTAGTAGGCTATCTAATGAATTAGTACTAGTAACTTTAGAAAAGACACTAATACTTAAAGAATAATGGAAAACGTAATGGAAAAGATACTCTTATCTAAAAAATAACTACCAGTAACATGGAAATAGATACTAGTGCGGTTTGTAGATTAAATGTTAAAACGGCTTGCCATATATGATGTTAATTCACTCCCCGAGAGATCTATCAGTTAACAGTAGTTCACCACGACAGCATGATTACTTTATTGAACTTTGTGTATTATTAAAAATAAGTCACAAAGAGAAGTTGGTGTAACATTTGCCCCGCCTAAGTTAAACATACAGGAGTCTTGAGGAAGTTGATGTTAGTTTGACAGATTCAGGATCCGCATCGGTCGTAACCCTCGAGCTGAGATGGACTGGACTTTATTTTGTATGCTGTTGATATGTATTTCACATGTTACCTCATCAAAACTACATCCTCGAGTGACGGTGAACCAGGGTAAGCTGACTTTACAATCCTTCATCGGATTTATTCTCAAGATCACCGTTAAAGATAGATCGTGTTTTGTAAGTAATAGATAGATTAATATCCAAATGTGATCAACTCTGTAGTACAAAATAATAAGATTTTGATGTAAGCTCAAGATAAAACGGGTAACACATTATTTCGATGGTCCACTTTAGAAATTCTACTAACATTAAGTAACTACATGTCAACTAGCAGTTATTAGACTGTCTGATTAATATCTTTTAACACTTTATTTCGATGAGTCCACTACATACTGACTATCAGAAACTTTAGAAGTATGTGTCAACTTATTCCACTCACCCTAAACCTACCCAAACAGTCAACTCTTTAACTCTTTGCTTTAAGTTATAGGAGTATTCACATCTTCATGTCAGACTCTCACTTCATTTTCTCGTGTATTTAAGCAGAACTCTTATCTTTATTTCCCACAAACCAGTCTGCTAGTTTATCTCGGACTCACAGCTGTTTCCTCTGTGTTAAACTAGAGCTGTTTAGTCAGATATGTTTGAATAAAACACACTTTAAAACTGCCTCTCTGTTTCAGGTATAACCAGGGTTTCTTTTCAAGACAAGGATATTAGTTTTGTGAAGCTCGTTAGCACTTCTGGAAACAAAGCCTTATGGGTCGGAGGAGAGAAAGTCCTTTATTCCATCAGCCCAACACAAGCCCTCAAAGCTCGTCAGGTATGGTCTTACAGTAGATCTCAGACTGAAAATGCTATACTAGTTCATCTGCCAAGAGAAACTTAACGATTATGCGAGAAGCTTTTTCTGTGCTAAACATTTGAAACGCTTTAAGAAAAATATTTGTTAAGGACTCAAGGAAAATAAGCAAGCATGAAGACGTGACTTTTAATGATTCCTTATTTGCACTGTGCAATTGTTATGTTTGTAATGTTTCCTTGTCAGGTGAAGGTGGCTCTGTGTGACGACGAAAGCAAAGATTCAGACAGCTCTGTAAGTGTTTACGCATCACCTGTAATCCTCACACGTCCTACAGGGTCAGGTTTTGCTGACTGTTTAGTCTAATACTTTAGTGATGAGTTTAATCAAAATAACCTGTTTTACTAGTTCACATGCAAATAACCCTGAACAAGAAGACCATGTTTACAAAAATGCAAAAAAATCTAGTAATATCCTCACAGTGTGAGTTTTCCAGTAGTTATGAGAGTTAAAAATGATAGTAATGTTTAAGTTGCTAAATGTTAAAGCATTAAAACCCTAGATTATACCAAAATGCCAACACTTCCATGAACAGTCAACATAATGAGCATAAGTGATCACAAATCAATCACTGCATTTATACAAGTACCCTTAAACAATGAATATCAAATAGAATATAAGTCTACAAATCTCAAGGTTCTTCTGAGCTGAAGTAAATAAATGCACTTACATCACAGCATCACCTGTTGTTTCACCTGCTAGTATTTCTATCAGATGCTAATCACTGCCACCTGCTGAAAGTGGGCGGAGCAAAGTGTCTTTACATTAGTGATGGATCATTTTACCGACTCGGACCTTTGAGTCTCGTTCAGCAAAATGAACGAATCTTTTTTGGAGTCATCTCGTTCATTTTAGCAAAATATTATTAAAATGTTACCTGTTTGCTCCCTAACACATCTACTGCGTACACAAACGTCGATCACACTACAAACAAGACAAAACTATAATGCTATAAGAAACAGAAACGATTAATTAATCTCTGATTCGCTCACCAAGTTTTCGGGTTCAAGCCGTTCGTTCATCACGTGACAGTTCTGTAAGCTTAACCTATGCAGCCCGAGCCGGAAACAGAATTGATTAGTTCGTCTCTCAAGTCTTCGGGTTTGAGTCGTTCGTTCTTTTGTCACATGACCACTTGGCACTAACCGGCTCAGTACCCGGAACAGGTGAATCAATAATTCCAATACAGATACTATACGATGTTGCGCAAATGCGCATGCGCGACTGAACGAATCATTCCCACGAGATGACTCGTTCTTCCCGAGTCACATTAAAGATTCGTACAAAATGAACGAATCGTTCAAGAACGACCCATCACTACTTTACATTGCTGCATTCACTTCAAAATAAAAGCTCATTTGCAGAGGGCCTTTTTAACATTGGGTTCAGTAAAAAATGCAGGTTAAGGTTTTGTCCAAATAACCACACTTGCGGTCTTTGCACTTGACCACTCGACTACTTAAATGACGTATTTCTTGTACTTGGCCCAAGTGTTCAAGAGAGTGTGAAGATCTCAAGTGTGCACTTGAGCCCATGTTAGTTCCCACAGTTTCTTTCTTCTTTTAAGGACTTACTGCAGAACAAAAATTAGGGCATGTCAAATATATTTTCTGTACGCAGTTTGTTTAACTGAGAGCAATAAACAACATTAAATGCGTATTTAAATTTATGTTCATATTTCATTTATATATTATTCTTAGATGGATTTTTTGTATTTTTTTATAAACAGCAAATTAAATTAACGGTTAATTAATAATTAATAAATGTGTCTCCAATGATGTGATAAACAGGACTTTCAAATGTTTTACAAAATACAACAACTAATTAAACAACACTTTACATATAACCACCAAATTACATGTAATTAACTTACACTGGAATGTTTCTTGGTCTGGGCGAAAAACGTCACGCTTTACTATATCAGGAACATGATGCATGATGGGATACACTTAGCGGATTTAGTGTGCATTAAGGGCACAGCACTTTGGCAATTTGAAGACCTTGGACAGTCTTGCGCACTGACTTCCTGTCACGTGCACTCGCTCTCAAGTGTGGGTATTTGGACAAAGCGTTCACACAGAATACACCTTTTATTATGCATCATTGAATATTGATACAAACAGTGTCGTCTGTGTCTGATTAAAGGTCACTGACAGCTGTTTAACTGTTGCTTTTCCCAGCCCTGTCCACACAGGATCTCTCTGCTCCAAGAAGGTGTCGATGGACATGTCCTGTTCATCTGTAGATCGTACGATGGAAACACAGAGTGCTGTAACTTGGTACGTCCTGTTTTTATGTTTTTTTTAATCTCACGTCAAAACTATGAAACTGAGCCATGTGTTTTGTTCCAGACCTCCAGTGATTCTCTGATCGATTGTTTCACGTCAGAAAATTATGAGCCAGATATTAAGGAGCCGTCGTTGCTCGTTGGTAAGTATTGCACATGTTCATGAGTACTGTAATGCATGCATGTTTGCACACATGAATTACAATAATGGGCGTTTCATTACTTGTTGAATATCTGTCATTTATGGTCCCATCCACATCTCTGGCAAATATCATCCAAAGAATGAGAGATATTTCTGACCGCCCACCCAGACATGCTTTATGATGACTAGTATATTGTTTGCCACACAGCTGAGAACAGTGGAGTATTATTATTTAATATTTAAGTCGGGAACATTCTGGTTTCTCTAAACATCCCCTTCCTCTCCATCTCTCTCTCCGCCGCTCTTCTCAATACAGATTTCCTATTAGAAATGCAACTATTTGACTCACAGCAGGTCATTTCAATATATCGTGCCACTATTCTTGAAGCAACAGGTGCTGTAGAAATTGTGTTGCAGCATGGTTTGTTCTTGCTTCAGGAAGCTGCGGATGTGTAGCACTGATGCTCAGAACGCATTTGCATGATACCATTTATTGCTGATACTATATAAATGCTTGTTAATGATTAACTTGTAATAGACGAGCTGACCCAATATCATGCTACCACTCCATCTCCAAACCAATATGACTTTTTCTTACGTAGAGCACAAATGGAGATGTTTAGCAGAATGTCCAAGCTGCTCTATTCCATACAGCGACTGTGAAGCACCATAAAAAGTATTTTATCACCAGTACACTTATGAGTACACTGAATTAAAGTCTTGTATTATAAAAAGCCAGCTGGATATTCTCTTTTTGGGTTTCTGGAAAGTCTTATAGTATACAGGAGAAGGGTTAAATGGTGGTTGAACTAGAGTTACACAGAGTTTGGAAAGAAATTTTACACACACAAGTGGTTTTCTCATGTCTTTAGCTCAGTGGTTTATTGATGAGGAACCAAATCTTTCCGGGTGATCTGTTGTAAGACATTGTCTCCATATATAGATCTGTACAGACGTAGGCTGACCCTTGTATAGAGCAGACTTCTCTAGATCATATGTGTCTCTGGAGCACAAAAGCAGTCATCAGCAGCTCAGGTTATTTTTAGCAATAGCCATTGTATGGATCAAAATGATCATTTTTTCTTTTACGCCAAAAATCATTAGGATTTTACATAAAGATCATTTAGTACATTTTCTATTGTAAATATAGCACTTTTGATTACTAATATGCATTGCTAAGAACTTGATTTTCTCAAAATATTAATAAAAAAACAGTAATAATAAAAAACAACGGTTGTTTATCAGGATTGGTATTTATGTATTGTTCAGTTTGTCTGTGCTGACTTCCTGTCTGTACGCTAAAAGCTTCTGAAAAGGTCATAAAGAACAACAGGATTCATCAAATTCAAAGCATTGCTGCAGCAAAACTGCTGTATTATGCATATTGCAATTATATGCATATGCAATTGTTTTGTGCATTATACGTTTACAGTATATTTGGGGTCAGATTTCCTAAACAGGGGAAAAAAAGCATGATCCAGCAATGCTATAAAAGTGCTGACGGGAACAAAAAGTTTTGCGGGTTATTTTCTGACAATGCCTAAATTAAAAACTGCAAGAGAAGCACAATTTGAGACATGTTTAAATAATTGCTTGAGCACAAATGTTAGTCATTTCATTAAATACTCTCCTCCCATAAGTGTTGCATGTAAAAGGGAAGCTTTCAGTGTGTCTTTCGTAAATCCTGAGAGCTGGGTTTGTGCCAGTGCAGTCTGCCTCTAGTATTATATTTGTTGAGTGTTTTTTTTAATATCTGTTTGGAGCATCCGTATTCGCTGAATATAATAGATTATTGTTTATTAGTATAAGAAACAGGAACCTGTCTGTTTGCACATGTTCCTAACTCTTTCCGTGATGTCAGGGTGTTTATCAGGGCACGGCTGTGAGATAGTTAGGGTATTATCTGTGGTGCACATAGTACTGACAACAGTGCAGTCCACTGAACAGGCTGTACACCTCATTTTCATTATTGCACAAAATTTAAATAATTTATTTTTATTACATGCAACGTGGTTGTCTTATCTTTCAGGTAATATGCTGTACTTCACCAAGCCTGATAAGGGCTTATACAGGATAAACAACAACAACAATGACAACATTTGGTCTCAGACGATTCAAGCGGGTGAGAAATTAAACAATACTACCAACGTTTCACTGCTTAAGAGGTTCATCGCCAAAGAGAGAGTTTCATTTACATGAGTTCAAGTCTTTGTCAGAACAACTGATTCTAAGCAGTGCTGTTTGTTTTCTGTAGAGCAATCGTACCTGAAGCTGATCGCTGGACAACACGGAGATAAAGTTTATTCCTTCTTCACAGAGAAACAAAAAAGTAAAGACGGCGAATCTGAGGAATGGATCCCACGAGTCTCTCAGAGCTGTGTGGTGAGAAGAGTCATCAGAAAACATCAAGCCTATGTGCTTTACTAAGCTTTAAATCTTTTAAGAGTTTAGAAATTAGTGCAAAATGCGATTGCAATTGATGCGCCCTAACTTTACCTAATCTGATAAAGATACTCCACCAGAAAATAAAAACAGTCTTTATTTACTCTCCATCAAACCTGTATTACTGACAAAAGGTTTGACAGTTATATAATATAAAGCCAGTTATTTTAGTTTCAGTTATGGTTAAGTGTGTATATTTATAGCTATCATATCAATTTTTACTTCAGATATATATATATATATATATATCTAAAATGAAACAGAAGTGATCTGATTAAAATGAAGGCCGTGAGAATGCTGAACTGAAGAACAGTGTAGTTATCACTTCTGTTTTTCGTATTTATCGGGACTGGACTGATATGTCTGTCAGTAGAACAAGGCTCTTGTGTTTTGCGTGTCTGTCTCTAAACACAGTAAGTGTGAACATCTGAGTTTCCTCTGAACTCTTTCACCTCCTTAAATATGACAAGTGTTGCTTTAGTATGAAAAGCACTGGGCTAATGGCAACACCTGCGTGTTTAATAAAGATATTTCCCGCTATATTTGTGCTAAAGAGAGCATTTCAATAATTATGACCTTATCTTCTGATGATACGTGACAAACTTTGAGTTCAGATGCTCTAAAATAAAAGTAGCATTTGAGATATTTTCAATTAAATTTCTGCAGTTATAAAAACATTGATTCTTAGATGATGACATATCAATAAATGTGCACAGAAACAGTCATCAGCGGCTTGGGGGTATTTGTAGCAATAGACAACAATACGCTGTATGGGTCATTGCTAAGAATGGTCCAAATCTGTATAACCTTCTTACATGGAAGAACAAAGGATGTTTAGCCCGATCTTGATGCTGATTGTTGTATATGCACACTCAGAAAGCCCTCTCACCCTACGCACTGAATGCATGCAGAATTAATCTGTTTCAGAACGACAGAGGCGGATCTAAGAGTCAGCTTCAGAGCAGCTGGACGTCCATGATTTACGCCCGTCTGTCCTGCGGGTCGGAGTTCACTCGGATGGTAGACGTGGCCACACTAGACACAGGCAATGACACCGAAATTTATGCACTTTTTAGAAACTATTGGTGAGTAACGTAATCGGACTACTTTTAAAGTAACTAGTAATGCATTGCTTTTTAATTTACACGGCTTTGTTACTGTGCACTGATTGACAGCTCTTGTGTTGCCATGTTGAGAGAAATCGGGAGTAAGTGGGTAACGCATTACAAATAACACAAGTTATACAATCAGATTACCTGATGTAACTAGTAATGTAATACATTTTGGTTTGCAACAAATACCAGTAACACCAGTTCGTTTGTTTGCCATGCATTGACTGACAGCTCTGGGGTTGCCATGTTGAGAGAAATCGGGAATAAGTGCAGAGTGTTGTTGCTGCTGACCTCCACTGAACCAATTCAAAAATGACCTCAGATAAACATAATATTTGTACTTCCTTAAAGTAAGATTGTTTAACTTTCTTCTCTTGCATCTTATTCTTGTTAATGCAATCCAGGACAGCAGCACATCTGAAAGGTTTGTTTGAGCTCTTGATGTGAAACGTCTTTAACATTTGCTCTTTATATTAAAAACAAACAAGCAAGGCTTGGCAAGATGAGAAAGCGTAACCCAAAAGCAACATAACGCGTTACTTTCCATAAAAAGCAACACAATAGTTCTGTTTTTGGGAGGAGTAATCCAATATCGTATGGCATTGTTTAAAAGCAACTTTCCCCAACACTGTCCTCAGTAGCTGAGAGTTCAAATGTTGGTGCATATCAACAAAATTCAGTATGTGTCTGTTTAAAATGAATTTGTGCTGAAATAAAGAGAGAATGTGCTGTGTGTGTTTACAGGAACATGAGTGCTGTGTGCGTTTATAGCATGACTGAAATCAACAGAATCTTCAGTTCCTCCAAGTTCAGCTCCAAGGTTCCTTCCAGTCACAGGCCTGGACAGGTAAAAAAAATATACCTCCACTATATACAGTATAATGGCATATAATATGCCAAATGTAACTATATTATTGCCCAGCTCTTTATATAGAGCTATACAAACATAAAGAGATATGTACTGTTTAGCAAAACACAACGGCTTGATAAAATGTAAACCATATTATTAAATGACAAATTTCCCTTAAAAATGTCATTGCGATTAGGATCATCACAATCAGTGTTGGGCACGTTACTTTAAAAAAGTAATTAGTTATAGTTACTAGTTACTTATCACAAATAGTAACTGAGT
>JAUCMS010000034.1:12836802-12850642 GCA_032357445.1 Enteromius radiatus
GGAAGCACTTTCACAACGACACACAGCGTCTCCAGAACAACACTACACACACAATCATAGCTCCGCCTTCTTTCTTTGAAAATAAACCCACTCTGTGACGTAGAGAAGTGGAGGCGTGTTTAAACGAGTCGTTTTAGGAGGGCGTGGACAAGACATAACTTTTATAAAGCTCTTTTTATAAAGCACTTCCAGTAAGGTTTATTGAACAATATTAAAGTTCGAGGTTATTTGGTCATTAATGTTCTCAAAGAGATACAGTATTTATACATTGTACAAAGGTTTTGTGAATGGGTGCCGTCAGAATGAGAGTCTGATAAAAACTCCAGTCCATCAGTTAACATCTGGAGAAGACACAAGATGAAATAAATCCAGCATTAAGATGTTTTGAACTCTAAGTCAATGATCCATAATAACTCTTCCTCCAGTGCATCTCATGATCCGTGCAGATTTCTTTCTTGATTTACACCACTTTATCACTTTATTGTGGATTTGTATTATAACTCATCTACAGATGGTCTAAGGATGAGTGCATTTTCAGAGTTTTTGTCATTTTTGGGTGAACTATTCCTTTAATGTCCTTGTCAGATTATATGGTGGATGGCAACAGTTGCTAGGCTCTGATTGGTCGTTTGTTTCAGAGGCGGGGCTTCATGGGTCAATCGTGACCGAAACATGCTGCATTCCTCCCGTTCCATTTCTTTTGCGCTTACTATTATATGAAATGAAAGTGGTTTGCATAATTTCCGGAACATCCTTTTTTTGTGGACATTCACAGCTTTGCCGTCCATTCATTTCCTCTGAATGCATAATCAATCTTGGTGTTATTTTCTGACAGATCCGGTTTGTGTAGGCTGAGGCTGTCCGGCGCGGAGAGAACGGGGCCCGAGGCGCTCCGGCACAGACTGGGAACATCAGCCTAGTAAATATTCAATTTAAAGGATTCCCAGATAAGAGTGTCTGAAAAACGGAGGCAGCGGCCATTCTTCTTGATAAGAAAAGACGCCACCATCTGCAGGGAGAGAGATAGTGAACTCCTACAACAAACCAGAGCCCTCCACCACAGACAGACAGACAGAGAGAGAGAGAAGCTGCTCACAGAGAACAGCTCAGCTTCTGCAAATTCAGAAAACACATTTATTTTCACCTGAGAAAGGCTGTAGGCAGAATTAAACTTGACAGGCCAGTTCAAAAAATCTTTTTCTTTTTATCCTGATTTTACTGCTGCTGTATGGAGGAAAATCACCGCATAAATTCTTAAACAGCATCTCTAAAATGTTTCTCCTGTATCAGCCGTTACATTCTTAAGATGCTGCTACTGGAAACTGTGGCTTTTAAAAGTGTTACATTAACAAACTGTTACGTTTTGAAAAAGTTACATTCTTAAAACATCACTTTTGGAAACTGTTACATTTTAGAATGGTTCAATTATTAAAGGACGTTACTTCTGTTAGTAACTGTTACTTTTAAAATGGTTACATTCTTTGAATGTTACTTTTAAAATAATGACTTTTTTCTAGGAAGTTAATTTTGGAAACGGCTGCTTTTAAAATAGTTCTTTAGGTAAAGCTTTATTTTAAGGCGTCCTTGTTATGCTTACTATTATAATAACAATTACATATACAAGTAACCCTAACCATATTGTAAGTACATCAAGTTAATTAATAAGTGTATAATTACACTGTAACAATGATGCCTTAAAATAAAGTGCAACCCATTGCTTCTTTAAACTTGTAACATTCTTAAGACGTTTTTGTTTTTTGTTTTTCTGGAAACTGCTACTTTTAAAATCATTACATTGTTAATATGTTACTTTTGGAAACATACTTTCAACATTGTTGCAAAGATGTTACTTCTGGAAACTGCTACTTTTTTAAAATCATAGCAATCTTAGAACATTGCTTCTGTAAACAGATATACCTTTAAAATATGTGCATTCTTAAGAGATTTATTCAAACGCACAATGATTTTTTGAAAATTCTGCCTTTGCAAATAAACTCTTCATTCGTTCTAACTTAAATTCAAGAGTGCTTTTCATAATACATATAGCTTCGAGCAGCTTTCCAGTACTCTTCTGTCCATATTAATATGCAGCTGTAGATGTGTACAGTATAGAAGCAACACCCAAGTCCTAAGGAATGCATGAAGTCATCTTGGATGCCGCGTTAATGTATCTGTGTAATTGCATATAATCCCAGAGCTGTGTTTTAAATAAGCAGCATTTCCACAGTGACCTGTTCAGGCAGTAACTTCTCTGATTGGGGTCAGGGATTGATCCTCTCTTTATCTCTTTCTCTCTCATCTGCATTTCTGCGCTCAGAAGGCAATCTCAGACGGCTGCCGGAGGCTTCAGGTCGATGTAGTATTTACAGTGCCATGTGTGATGTGTGAGCGCTGCTGACTGACAGATAAGACGCTCTCTGATAACATGCTCCATCGGTGACCCTCCAGAGTTTGGTGAATGTACGTGGAGCTGGAAAAACCAGGATGAGTCACTGATGGGAGGATCAGAGGACAGCTTTTAAATAAAAACTCATTCACTCACAGCTGTGAACGCTAACAGTACGACTGATGGAGCTTTCCAAAGGCTAATTCAAAAATAATTACGCTTGTTCGGGCATCTAGTCTCCACTATATTTATTTTAATGCACGCTGTATTTTAAGCCTATGCTTTCGTTCTTTGGTCCAGCAGGCTACAGAAACTTGTGTCGTTCTACATTAATTCAGCATTGGTTTTTAATTCAATGAAAAAAATATAATGCATTTCTATAATTAATTGGAAAAGTGGCCTGAAAAGTGATGGCGCTTCATATGATTTCAAAAAAATTAAATAGCATTCTTAAAAAAACTACTTTCAGCCCCAATCGTCCTGCTTTTATGATACTTGAATGCTTCTTTTACAGAATTCTTCAATTATAATTCTTAGAATGTTTGTCTTCTTTTCCAGAAAAAATATTTACATTTCTTAAGTCAATATGCATTTACTTGAGAAGGAACATTAAATATACGATATTAAGCCTCAGTTAGTAATTAATACTTAAAGCAAGAAAAGGGATCAGGAAAATCATCTTGCTCTCCTTTTGAATGAAGTTCATTATTTTGGACCAAACCGGGAGATATTTTTCGTGCTATAAGCATAATCTCACTTAAATTTGTATTGTTTTCACCTTAAAACTGATCAAATCTTAAGTCTTTTCTTCTCAATTAAATGCACACCATCTTAATTTGAGATATTTCTACTGTAAATCAGGACATCTTTTCCCTCAGTAAATTCTTAATTTGCTGCTTATTAATAATTATAGTGCAGTAGTTGTTGAGTTTAGGTGTTGTGTAGTATTAGGGATGTAGAATAAGCACTAATATTCTGGTAATAATCGACTAATACCATCATAAAACCCATCACTTTTTGCTTTGTATTTAAAATCTTTGCTCTGCAAATGAAAGGTCAAGCAAACTCTCTCACAGACCCGAGAGGACGGCAGATAGATTGAAATCAGCTGCTTTTATCATTCAGAAAGTCCATTTGCAGAGCCGATCAGCACAATTAGATTGCACGGGCTGTTTTGTGCACACATATGAAAAGCACGTCTGAGACATTTTGATAAATTGAAAGCATTAAATGGTTTTCAGCCCTCAGAGATTTTCATTACGATCAAGAGAAACGTCCCGAGGTTAGACAGAGCTGGAGGATCGGGAGCAGACATCATAACGTGATGAATGCTGCTGCTGGGAAACTGATAGAGACACAATCTGGGATCTCTTCTGGAGAAAACACTAGATTGTGATTTTGATGAAGTGACTCTGTCAGAGGCACTCAGTGTGTGAGAGAGTTGTTCATCACACACACACACACGCCTGTCACTGAATCCTTCACTCTTCTTTTGAGAAGAGATCTGAACCGAAAACAAGGCATCTTGACTCTTCTTCTCGGACCATTTAAGGATTGTGTGAATAAACAAAGGAAATTTGATTGTGATATGTGACTCTACTGATGCGCTTTCAGCAGAAAACTGATTTTAAAAGTGGCTAGAAAACGTATTTGCAATTCATTTCATTTAAAAGCAAGATTCAAAAGAAGGAAGTGGTTATAAACAATAATAATCTTAAATAATTACATTTGGTCCCAAACCTAAATATATTAATATTATGAGTCATGCTTTAATTATATTGTATATTGCATTGTATTCTTGTTTTACAAATATCTAAGCATTCTTACATTAAGAAAAATCACTTGAGATATTAAGTCTTATTTTGTGGGAAAAAAACAAAAACAACAAGTAAAAATCATTACTAAGAATTATTAGATTTTAGTTATGAAATATGATGCATTTCCATTTATTTAACATATATAAATATCAAACAATACAAATAATTAGATTTGGTCCCAAACTTAACTAGATGTTATTAATAGCACTGTCAAATGATTAATTGCAATTAATCGAATCCAAAATAAAGGTTTTTATTTATATATAACCGTGTATATTTATTATGTATATATATAAATGTAAACACAAGCATGCGTAAATTTGAAGAAGAAAAAAAAAAGCTTATATATTAAATATATTTATATGAAATAAAATGTAAGAATATAAATGTATAACCATACCGTATATGTGTGTATTTATATAATAAATTACACACATAATGTAAAAAAAAAAAATCATTTGGGATACGATGAATCATTTGACAGCACTAGTTATTAATTATGCTTTTGTGACACTTTAATGGTTCCTTTTAATGCATTTATAAAAGATGACATTGCAAAATATATATTCCTATTTTCCAGTGCAAATACCAAAACAATCTTAAATAAAGATGAGTTTAGATATCAAGTCTCGGTTTGTGAAAAATCAAGACCTTTTTGGACAATCGTGTCTTTTTTTTTTTTTTTTTAGAAATTCCTCCATAATCTGTGATTCTGAATGAATTCAGCATTATTTTTTAATGATTAATTAGGATGCACTTCCAACAGAACATGGACTGGAATTGGACTGGCACTATTTCTCACACTGCAGGGGATTTTAATGAAAGTCTCTTTCACAATAATATTGGCATTCGTTAACTCACTGAAAACGCTCTCTCTGTCACCAAACGTTTTTCGACTTCTTAAGATGGAAATTGCTTTTTTCCCCCACAAACATTCTGCCAGACTTCATGTTTGCTTTTCCAGAAGATTATTCATCTGCGAGATGCGATCGAGCGTTATGATGGTGACATTATGTAATGGAGTCGAGGCAGCGCTGTGCAGGTTCGTGCAGTCGCAGGTAGCAGCTTATCAGGGTGAATGTAATTAAATCAACCGTCCCTCAAATAAATCCCTCAATAGGCATTTATCAGGCCCCGGCGCTGTAATGCGACGTGCCGCTCTGCTGGAACAGAACGCTTGTCCGAATGAAAGCGCAGGAAAAGTTGCACACGGTGGCACTTTCTGGGCGGTTGAAACCTCAGAGCAAGCTTGAGGAGCAAATGCTTTATATGAAGCTCTGTCAGTCTGTTTGAAATAATACAACCAAAACTATCTCAGACTGCATCTTAACAAGGTTTTTACCTTCTCTCTAATAAAACAAGCTTTTCTCAAATCAGCTGAGATGTTCGCATGCATGTTTAAGAAGAGAAAGGGATTTGGTCTCGGAGACTCATATTCATATAATATGCATGAATTACTTGCATCCAGTTTTACCTGCTAAAATGTTCAAATGACACTTAGCATAAGCTCATCATCAATACTTCATGCATTGCCTGGAAATGCATGTCTGATTATATCAGCGTCGCTGAGTTAACTCATGCTCAGATCAACGACTAGCTTATGTGGGTTAGTCATAATCTAACATTTCTAAATGTTCAGCTCAATATGATCTTTATCAGCTCTCTTGTAAAACAACAAAGCATCTTATGAAGCTGTTGTGAAGCATCTGAAATCACTTTGACATCCATCAGAGCTTCATCTGCACCAGATTTCAACAAAGAAAAGCGTTTTGGATGCACTTGCTGGTCTCTGCATTTTAGTCCTACTTGCATATTAATGATATTCAAATGCACTTTTTATATATATATATATATATATATATATATATATATACATAAATAACGCTTAAATTGCATTTACATTAGAGTTATGTATTTAGCAAATTAATGCATTTATTCAACTGCGTTCCAGGTTTTAGTCAGCTCATCGATTCCTGGAAATGAAGTCTGATTATAGTAAAGATGCTGAATTAAATCAGTGATGCATCAAGACGGTGATGTTTATTTGTGGGTTGGTTATTAACGGTTCCACCTTAACATGATCTTTATCGGCTCTCTAATAAAACATCTTTCCAGCCATTATGAAGCATCCGATATCATCTTTATCTCACTTGCATGTCCATCTGAGACGTCTGCATGAGTCTCCATCAAAAAATCTGCTTCTGGGTTTCTTTTAAATAATGTTTGAATTGCACTTATTAGCGTTCCAGTTTTTGAATCAGTTCATTTCCTGAGAATTAAATTGCATGCTCAGAACCTGGATTTAAAAGAAGATGTGCAGGTTTATTTGTGGGTTGGTTATGAGCTGGATCGAAAACACAGCATCTTTCCAGCAGAAGAACACATGAAGCATCTGAAAGCATCTCACTCGGAGACGTTTGCATGGATCTGGACAGGTTTCAACCAGGTTCTGGGTCAGAAAACCGGCTCCACACTAATACCACTCGTTTTATACAGAAATACAAATACTTTAACCCGCCATATTTTTATATAATGCTTAAATTGCACTTTAAATCACATTTATGCACTCCAGTTATTTAATCAGTTCATTTCCAGGGAACATTATATTTACGAATTAAATTGCATGCTCAAACCTGGATTTAAATCAAGTTCGTTATGAGCCGGGTCAGCTCTCAAACTCCACCTTAACATGATCTTTATCAGCTTCTTTCCAGCAGAAGCGTCTATGACCATCTGAGATAAGTAGATGCATCGGACCGGTTTCAACCAAAGAGTGTTGAAATAAATAACGAAAAAAAAAACATTTATGCATTCCAGTTTTTTAATCAGTTCATGCATTTCCAGGAAACGCTCATCTGATTGTATCTAAGAATTAAACTGCATGCTCAAAATCTGGATTTAAACTCAAGGCTGTGTATGTGCGTGTGTATTTATGGGTCGGTTATGAACTAATACGCCTTGTGCAATGCCATAGAAGAAGCATTCAGTCTCTCTTTCTTACCTTTCTATAATCTGAAGAACCTTCTTTCAAGCTTTTGTGAAACAGAAAGGTTCTTCAGATGTTAAAGGTTCTTCTATGGCATCGTGAAGCACCTTTATGTTTAAGAGTGTATTGTTCATTGTTTCTGAGAGTTTTACTGGTCTTTCATGATCCTCAGAGACAGACTCTCTTGACCTGCGGCTCGCTCAGAGTCTCAGACGAGTCTACAGATCGTTTCTCGGCCGCCTGCGAAGCTTCTCCTCCGTTTCTCTCGTCCCACAAGCCGTTCTCCGGAGGCTGGTAGCCCGGCTCCAGCGGGTCCAGCGGGTCTTTGGAGAGCAGGATGCTGATGGATGGGAGCGTCCGGTGGACAGTGACCTCCGAGTCGCCTCCCTCCTGGCTCTCCCAGACCTCTCTCAGACCCTTGTACTGCAGCTTGGTCATCTGATGGAGGCCGCCCAGCTTTCTCTTCATGATCTCAGCGCACGTGATGGTCTTGGTGACGGCCCGTCCGGAGCCGGTGAACACCACCTGCCTCAGTCCGCCGCTCTGCATGCGCACCATCGCGAAACCCATGAGATTGCGTATCTTGCTGCCCTCCTTCACCCTCATCTCCAGCACACCCGCCGGCAGGCCCGGGAACGGACACGTGCTGTCCTCCTCGATCCGACACACTTTCTTAAAGCCGCCCGTGTGAGTCTGTTTCAGCAGAGGCGACGAGACGCTCGCGGTCTGACCCGGATCGATGCGGAGCTCCATAGCTGCTGATTTCAAATCATCTTAAACGCTCAAATTGCATGCAATCATCTGTGACTGGTGTCCAGAAGACATAATTCATGACTCAAGACACAATCAACTGGAAAACCTCACGCGTGTGAGTTTTCTTAAACGCAGCATCCTTTTTCCTCCTGGATTTGAACTTCTGCAAATGAAGTGGCAGGTTTCGGGCGCACTTACTTGTGCGGGACGATCTGGGTAAAGATCCAGCTCTTGCCTGGGGCTCCTTTCTCTCCTGTTGTCCTTTGCACTTTGGAGAGCATCTTCCTCTCTTTCTTGTCTTCCTCCACGTGTGCCGGCGGAGCTGGAGTCTGTCTGTTTCTCGCCCGGCACTCCTGCTGCCTCGTAAACGATGGTGAGGACGGATGAGAGAGAGAGAGAGAGAGAGAGAGAGAGAGGGGGTCAGCCTTCTTAAAGCAACAGTAACCTCAAATCCCAAACACTTCTGTAGGGGGCCTTTTAACAAGGGAAATACTTTCTTCTGTTGAACATGGGAAAATGCAGTGTTAAATCACAAATATTCTCCTCCTGAAAGACATCCACTGATATACACTTCATCTTCAATTTATTTTCTGATTCTTTTCTTTTCTAACAGCTTATTTTAAAATCATAAACACATCATTCATTTTATATTAAAAGTACAGAATATTTTCTATTTAACAAATATAGTCCCAGTGTGTGTGTGTCTATTTAAAAGCATTTACCAAATGACAAGTTTTTATTAGAAATAATGGGCACAAAATATTGTGACTTCAATAATATTTTGAATGTATTAAAATCCTGTATTTATCTAGAGAAAGAGGGAAAGAGAGAAATAACATGCACAAGATGCATAAATGTAGATGTAATAGAAAATAGATTTAAGTTGTACATTTTCAGAAGAAACATTCGAAAAATAGTGCATTTTTATAATAGAAAATACACACGTTTTCTATTAAATCTACATTTATTCCTAATCTTGTGCATGCTAATTCTCTCTTTCTCTGTCTGATTGTAATAAATTAATATATTTTCGTTTAAATGTTCTCAATAAACTGTAAAATAAAAAATAAACTTTCCATAAACTATTACTTTTATACTTTATACAAACTATGCTTTTTATCCTCCAACCCTAAACCTACAGTACTCCTAACAGAAAACCACTTTCACATAAACATCATTTACTATTTTTATCATTTATTTCTTCCCTTTTTACTATCCTCGTGGGAAAATTACAACGAAGCACAATCAAGTGCACACACACACACACACATATATATAAATCACGCTACAGTGAAAATCCCCTCATCTTTTACTATAATGCGCCAGCGGTGATAAACTCTGCAGATGCTCCTGTAGCTTTAAAATCTAAGCCAACAGCTGTAAAGTAACTTTGCTGATCCGTTTAAAGGACGCCCGGTGCAGGAAGTGAGGAACGCTGACAATTAAAGCAGAGTTCTGGAACACAGAGCCACTCGGGCTCAGAAACACACATCTCCAGCAGGTGAAATAAAGGTGTGAATGAAATGAGCTGGAATCTAATTGAAAACACCCTTCACAGGGCAGATGAAAGTCAGTCTGCTAAATGTGCTGCGCTTGGCCTTTAGCCCTCGACATGCGTTTGGCTATTACCATTTGCATAATGTGATGTTAATGGTCTTCATACAGGAGGAATCCTGAGCCGTTCATAGACGTCTCTTCACTCGAGGATAAAACCTAAAATGGATTTTTATCACCAGTTATTTGGCAACATCTATCCTTTTTTATCCCTCCATTTAATCCATTTTTAATTAACCTATGGTCTTAAATGAGCTTAACTTGATTTTTCATTCTGGTGCAAAGCACTACTGTCCATGACATTCACGTTAATACTTTTATCCAAAGTGACTTGCATTCATTTTTATGAGTTAACTCTGTGATCTACTGTTCGGGCTACAGAAATGCTTAAAAACACCATGGAATATGATTAATAAAACAAAGTTCTGACTGGATGAGCTTTATATAAAGCCTGCAATAAGTTTTAGATTATGTGAGATTTAAAAAAAAATCTAAATTATGACCAAATAAATTCGTAGTTATGATATTAATTTATGACATCATACTAATTGACAGTTTTGTAGCATATTAAATTCCATGCTAATTTATGACAGTAAATTAAAATGGACAAGTCAAAATTTTGAGATAAAAAGTTTCGTTTTTTAAAATATGAATTATGATTTAAACATTTACAATGATAAAAAAAGTGCAAATTTACATTATCTCATAATTATGACTACATATGTAAATTTGAATAATTAGCCAATTAATATTAATAATGATTATGACTTTCAACATCAATTTCGATCTATTAATAATTTTATCTAGATGAGAATTTTTCCTTTTTATCTCATAATTACGACTAAGCATGTACATTTTTTATATTTAGTATGTCATAATCATGACTTTTTGTTATCTACATCAACTTAGATTTTTTAAATTCTATAATTATGACTTAGTATGTCTATTTTGACATTTCAAATCAAATTCAGTTTAAATTATGACATCAAGTTGAAATTATTAGTAAACTTTATCTCATAATCGCATGTTAATTTCCACTTAGTAGGATTTCTTGTCAATCATACTTTTGACATTTAAAGTTATAATTGAGATAAAAAGTTGAAATTATGGCACATGGCAAGTAATCATTTTGACTTTAAAATCAGAAGAAAAGTTGAAATGATGAGATACTGTGATATGAAGTTGAATCTATGACATTAAAATTCAAAATGAAGAGATAAAAAGGGGAAAAACTGACTATATCATCATTTTGATTCTTTAAATCTTACAATTATGGCTAAGTATGCCAATGTTGACTTTTAAAATCACTTTCAATTGAGTACTCATTTCAATTTTTCATCTCAATTATGTCATAGCATGTCACATTATGACTTCTTGTCAATCAGTGTCATAATTTTGAAATGTAAAGTAAACTGAGATTGCAGAAATTATTACTTAATATAAAACAGATTTTAAAAGTCGAAATTGAGAGTGACAATGGCAAGACTTTAAAATCATTAGTGGAAATTATGATATACTATACTGTATATGACATCAAGTTGAATTTACTGTACGACATTAAGTCAAAATGAAATTCATATTTCTATAGCACATTTGGACTTATCTCATAAGTATGTCATAATGTTGACTTTTATCTCATAATTGTGGCATTTAAAGTCCCAGTCATGGCTTGCTAAAACATGATTTGTTTCTGTCATGGCATAAATGGCCTTCCATATACAGACCTCACCTCACGATGACAGAATAACTTCAGATGAGCTCAGCTTGGCTCCCGGTCCTGATGTTCCTCTCTCCTCCTGCAGTGATCCGTGGTATTCCCAGTTATTTGGGTCTGTCAGGGCTCTGGTTAGCTCGGGGTGTGCTGTCACTTAAGCAGATGATCAGCTGAGACAGCAGAGCTTCACCTGGCTCGTCCCAGAACCAGAGACGACAGATCATTCAGCCCGAACCAATCGACTGTCAGAACGAGAACGGCCAATTCTCAGGAGGCTTCCTCTGGAAAAACACTGGAGGAATCCCATTCAGCTCCTTGATTAATGACACGCTGAGAAAATGAGCGTTTCCTGTAATCATACTTGAATCAGGATTCAAACCAGAGCATGATAATGAATTGATATTAATGAGTAATTAAAAAACAAAAAGCTATAACTGCAACATTGCTATCACAATTTGTTTCTTGCAATTATGAGAAGTATGAATTGTGAAAACCCATAACTACAAGAAAAACAGTATTGCAAATATGTATTTTTTTCTTTTGTTGCAGAAATAAGCTACTTCAAAAGTCATAATTGTGATATAATAAATTATGACAATCAATAAAGTCATATAAGATAAAAAAAAAGTCAAAATTATATATAAAATACAAAATATCATTATTATAAGATTAAGTAGAAATTACAAGGAGAAAATGTTGAATATAAGAGATTAAAGATTTTATTATTAATAAGATTTTTTTAAACGTTAATTTTGCCTTTTAAAGTCAATTCTGGCTTAGTATGTCACAGTTTCAACTTAGTATGCTAATTAATGTTTCGAAAAAATATAATTATGATCTACTAAAACATGTCTTTTTACTTACATGGGCTAAAAAAAAAACCCCAAAAACAAATAAACATGCTTTGGTAAGTCACTTAAAAATGATATCTGCATTTTGATGTAATTTCCAGTAATCTTCAGAAATTAAAATAAAAAAATAAATACAATTTCCATCAATTGCAATATTTGCCCCATGCAGTTGATGGGTATTTCATAATTGCCTTATTAAATGTGTTGTCTTTGATGCCAAATAAATTGAACCAATTACTTTATTTTAAATACTTTAATACCAATAACTATTTAAATGTATATATGAAGGAAATATTTAAAAACAGGAACTCCTTACAGAGCAAACCGTTACGGTTGATTATTATATCTTATGATATTGTAATAATGATTATTAATATAATATAATTGAATAGAATAAGTATGTGTGAAACATGTTTGCGTTTGGGAAATCATCACATCTTATTGAGTCCATGACGTTAGTTTAGTTTGGAGCAAGTTATGCAGAAAAAATCAGTGCATCTACAAAATGAGTCTCTTATTTCCTTGGTATATGCTCTTTGTTGTTTATGATTAGAGAAGAACACTGCCAAAACAAGCCATCTGATGCAACAGGAAAAGACCGAATTGACATTTATTTTCATTTTGACATCCGTAAGGGGCAATTTTTGCCTCTTTATCTTGAATTTGTGAGATTTGTGAGACCACAAGCTCCAGATAATTTCTGACTCTGATTTAAACTCATCAGACTTTTCACGACCGTCGCACTCTTCATCTTTAACCGGCTGGACGGTTATAACTCTCACAATTACTGATGAACAATCATGCCATGTTTCTGCCTCTCATCTCAACAAAACAATTAGCTTCTCGTTTGGGTGTAAATCTGTTTTTAAATATGATAAACTCTTCATTGAACACGACGCTGCCCACAGCAGGAGACACCGCAACGAATGTGTGTGTGTGTGTGTGTGTGTGAGGGGTGAAATGATCGTTTGGCTGTTTGGGTGAAATTACCCTCATCACTCATAAAGAGATACACAGCTGCCTGCGGGAGAGAGAGAGAGTAATGATACTATTTGTGTTAAAAAGACAAAATGGGAAAATACATAATAGACAGGGATGATAACAGTGAGAGCTGTAAATTGATAACGCTATATTCCTTCTAGCAGCATCATATAATGAAGTGTTTCAGGATCGTTCACATTCTTAGATTTAGTAGTTTAACCACTTAACCAATTTCCTGTCCCTGTACACACACATCTGCTGCTTCACACACATCCAAGAAATATGATATTTGCTGAAACCAGCAGTTTCTTTATAGGTAAGTGAGTTCACTCACGCTTGAACAGAATCACCTTTAAAAGTCTTTCAAATCAGCAGGTTATGGCTATGAGAAAATGTTTTATAGTCAGTTTAAAATGAAGCACTACAATAATTATTATTTTTTTTTTTATCAACACTGATCTGACTAAATCAACGTAACATTGAACTGAATCAAAATTGATCTGACTGAATCAACATTAAACTGAACTGAATCAACATTAAACTGAACTGAATCAGCATTAAACTGAACTGAATCAGCATTAAACTGAACTGAATCAGCATTAAACTAAACTGACTCTAAATTGAACGTACTAAATCAAAACTCAACTCACTGAATCAACATTAAACTGACCTGAATCAACATTGAACTTAACTGAATCAACACTGAACTGAACTGAATCAACATTAAACTGAACTGAATCAGCATTAAACTAAACTGACTCTAAATTGAACGTACTAAATCAAAACTCAACTCACTGA
>JAUCMS010000034.1:12850742-12860955 GCA_032357445.1 Enteromius radiatus
ATCAACATTAAACTGACCTGAATCAACATTGAACTTAACTGAATCAACATTGAACTTAACTGAATCAACACTGAACTGAATGAACATTAAACTGACTGAATCAACACTGAACTGAACTGAATCAACATTGAACTGAACTGAATCAACACTGAACTGAACTGAATGAACATTAAACTGAGTGAATCAACACTGAAATGAACTGAATCAACACTGAAATGAACTGAATCAACACTAAATTGAACTGAATCAACATTGAACTGAACTGAATCAACACTGAACTGAACTGAATCAACACTGAACTGAACTGAATCAACATTGAACTGAACTGAATCAACATTGAACTGAATTGAATCAACACTGAACTGAACTGAATGAACATTAAACTGAGTGAATCAACACTGAACTGAACTGAATGAACATTAAACTGAGTGAATCAACACTGAAATGAACTGAATCAACACTAAATTGAACTGAATCAACACTGAACTGAACTGAATGAACACTAAACTGACTGAATCAGCACTGAACTGAATGAATCTGCATAAGGATTTGAATAATTACCTTCTGTAGAAACTTGCAGAAACTGAATGTCATAATCGATAAATTCTGCAATATTAAGTTATTTTCCTGTTTATTTTCAGAAAGAGTGCCACAAAAATAAATGTTCCTTGAGAAGCTTCACATTTAACCCTCCCATATTTACTGTGAATTTAAAGAGAGTATGGAGTGGAAATGTTTCTTCACATGTACTGAACCCGGATTATTGGTGCGAGGAACAAGTTCTTTAACAGTCTGTCTCTTTCTCCATTTCTGGGTCTAAACATCTGCTCCAAGCGAGAGAAGCGTGAATCTGACATGCAGCGGTGACAGTAATCCAGTCCTTTATCAGGAGTCAGGAACTCCAGGGCAGATGAACCCGGTCCGTACCTGAGCCTGAAGCCCTGAGACGCGTCTGATGAGGAACGCAGGCTTTAATTAACTCTCACAACAGCTCCGACACCTCACAGCCCTCAGCACTGCAATGCAGAGAGAGCTCAACATGTTCACAGACTCTACAGCATCCTTCCACTCCATCAACTCAACAAATACTGCACTGCAATGGAGAGAAGTGTGTGCCAAACACAAAGAAGCTTTTACATTTTCTATCTATGAGATGACATGAATTTTCCAGTCGTTTGTGATAACTTTTACTAGTGATATTTTTATGTGCATTTTTATTTATGACATTTTATGGGTTTGAATCCCAGGTCACAGGATATATGAACTGATCGAATACATTAATGCTATGTCACTGTGAATAAATTCAAAGGTAGTGTAAGGAGTTTTGAGAGTTTGTTTCTCTTATTATATTATTCTTTTGTTTGCTTGTTTGATTGTTTTGAAGATTTAGTTAAGGATTTGAATTGGTTTGGGTGCTGACTAAGGCCGGTGAACTCGAGCAGGTGGGGTGATTTCTCACGCTTGACTCTCAGACATGGATTGAAGTGCATGCCTGATGGTTCTATCTCCACTATCTGGGGAAGATGTGCTGGTTGCAGTTAGTGGACAGGTAGGTGGGTTAAACATCAAGTCCGCTTCTAGAATGAACAAAGCTGTAGTTGTTTTCCTCACAGATGTTAAAATGGTTGATGATCTGGTTGAATGAGTAGTTTTGACTTTAAGTCTCGTAATATTACGACTTTATTCTCGTAGTGTCGACTTTTATTCTCGTAATATTACAACTTCAATCTCGTAGTTTCAACTTTATTCTCGTAGTTTCGACTTTAAATCTCATAATATTACGACTTTATTCTCGTAATATTTTGACTTTATTCTCGTAGTTTCAACTTTAATTCTCGTAATATTACAACTTCAATCTCGTAGTTTCGACTTTATTCTCGTAGTTTCGACTTAATTCTCGTAGTTTCGACTTAATTCTCGTAGTTTCAACTTAATTCTCGTAGTTTCAACTTTAAATCTTGTAATATTACGACTTCAATCTCGTAGTTTCGACTTAATTCTCGTAGTTTCGATTTAATTCTCGTAGTTTCGACTTTAAATCTTGTAATATTACGACTTCAATCTCGTAGTTTCGACTTAATTCTCGTAGTTTCGACTAAATTCTCGTAGTTTCGACTTTAAATCTTGTAATATTACGACTTCAATCTCGTAGTTTCGACTTAATTCTCATAGTTTCGATTTAATTCTCGTAGTTTCGACTTTTATTCTCGTAACATTACAACTTCAATCTCGTAGTTTCGAATTTATTCTCGTAGTTTCGACTTTAAATCTCATAATATTACAACTTTATTCTCGTAATATTTTGACTTTATTCTCATAGTTTCAACTTTAATTCTCGTAATATTACAACTTCAATCTCGTAGTTTCGACTTTATTCTCGTAGTTTCGACTTAATTCTCGTAGTTTCGACTTTAAATCTTGTAATATTACGACTTCAATCTCGTAGTTTCGATTTAATTCTCGTAGTTTCGAGTTTATTCTCGTAGTTTCGACTTAATTCCCGTAGTTTCGACTTAATTCTCGTAGTTTCGACTTTAAATCTTGTAATATTACGACTTTATTGTTGTAGTTTCGACTTTATTCTTGTAGTTTTGGGGTAAGGGTAAGTGTAGGGGTAAGGGGTAGAATTGGGATTGGGCCTTAATCTCGTAATATTACGACTTTATTCTCGTAGTTTTGACTTTTATTCTCGTAATATTACAACTTCAATCTTGTAATTTCGACTTTAAATCTCATAATATTACAACTTCAATCTCGTAGTTTTAGTTTAGTTTTTTTTTTGGTGGCACTAAAACGCCATCATACTCTCTCACACACACACACACACGCAATGTAAAAGGGTCTGATTTATTTTTTTTGTAACTCAGTGAGCAGGTGCAGAAATGACAAGAAAACAAACATTTGTTTCTACCTTGTTTCTAGCTGAGTACATCTGATAAGGAGCAGCTGAATTAATTCCACGCCGTTCGCTGCATTAAGACCAAACACAGTTTCTTTAAAGGCGAGTGGAGCGAGTGAACATGGAGAGTTTAATTGAACAGCCCTTCAGTCTAATTCTCATTACCTGATAATGACAGCCGCATGCGCTTCAGACACACTAATGGAATTTATTGCAGTATTTTGTTTTGTATTTAATTAAATTAAAAACAATTAGAGCTTTGTGCAAAAAAAGCAAATGGATAATTAATTATTCAGTGTAAAGTGAATGTTTAGACAGAAAATGATGTTAAAATCTCATAAGTTGCTTTAACATGTTTTGAACATACTGTAAAAATCGCGTGATTCAAACATCAGTTCATTTATTCATATTTACAATTAGAAAAATGTGATTTACTGTGTGTGTGTGTGTGTGTGTGCACATATGTCCTCACTAGTCCAAATTATCATTAGTAATAGTCTCATTTATAATAAACTGATATGTGAGCCGATTCTCTTTCAAAACTTTATGAAGCAGCTAATTTGTGTTTTTCTTTTGAAATCAAATAATGTGCTTAATTAAGTCTAATGATTTACACTTTAATTATTATTTAATAACATTTACGATGGGTTTTCAAATCTGTTCCACACTGTAAACATGTTTCCTATGCATTACCTGCTAGTAATCATTTGAGAAATGACCTAGCATTTTAGAATTCAGTGAACTAAAAGTCAAGCTAATATATATATATATATACTGTATAGAGAGAGAGAGAAAGAGCGTACTTCAATAAACTTACAGTGCTGTTATCGTTTCCCTTTAGTTTATCTTGGTGTACTAAAGTAACAAAAAATTTTTAAACAAAAATACAAAACAACAAAATCACTAAAACTTTCAGTGAAATTAAAATGGACATGGAAAATACCAAAATAACCTGATTTAAGATATTATTTTATATTTTTATTATTATTATTTAATCTTTATTTAACCAGAAAAGAATAAAAATATCTTTCACAGGAGTGTTTTGAGCAAAAAAAATAAAGTGATGCAATTCGTTTCATCACAAGATGTACTTAAATAAACAAAGAACACGTAAAAAAATGTACACATGACTGAGTCATCTTCTGTTTGCTGAATAACTGATTTAAAATCATTCAAACACCAAACATCATCATTTCTGTTTTGACTGAAGAACAAAAGCAACATCTTTGAATTGAAGATAACACTGATTTACTGACTTAAGCTCAGAAGAAGCTCATTCTGCATGTCAGAGAGTCAGAGATGCTGCTGATGAAGTTTAACTAGTTAACTAGAACCCAGAGACTCACTGGAACAGATTGAATGTGAGTGCATTGGTCTCTGGTGGTTAACTGTGTTAGCTAGTTCTCTCCTTGCGAGGATCAGAACTGCTTTACCAGCTCTTCAGCTCATGTAAAACCCAACGATTCAGCGTGTAGCCAGATGGCTAAAGACTCCACAGAGAGAGAGAGAGAGTGTGTGTGTGTGTGTGTGTGTGTGTGTGAAAGACACACTCCCCTGCAGTGGCCATTCGTACCGGGTCACTACTTTCTTCGTCACGCTCACAGAAACGCTCGGTCATCTAACAGCACGCTGCAAGGGAAATGTCAAGTGTGTGTGTGTGTGTGTGTGAGAGAGAGACATTCCCCCTCACATCATTTAACAGAAGCAGTCAAAGTTTAACTCAACATAATCTGCTTTGGCAGCTCTGTGTGTATGGACAGATTATTGTATATAATTTAGGGTCAGAAGTGTAATTTAGCAGCATCTCAAAAACATTAACTCACTCTCAGATGCAAACAACAACAACACTGTGTTAAGAAAAGAAATAGGCATGCAGTTCTTCACTCATCAGAACATTAGTCATTGCTCTGGGAATAATGACAATGAAAAATAACTGTTCTTAACCTTTTTGACTTCAAGGCAGGGCTTTTATAGGTAACTAAATCTACAAAACTAATTAAATGTTCATTTTCTAAATGTACTAAAATAAATACAACAAAAATGTAAATATTTATATAAACTGTATGGACATTTCACAAAATAATAAAAAATATATATAATAAACAAAATGACAAATTTTAATAGCTTTTACAGGATGTATTCAGATACTTTTTCCATTTGTTCAACATTACCGGGACTTTTTTTTAAATCATGTTTTACTCAACAAATACCTAATAAAATATTTTAGAGCTTGAGGTAAATTTCTATTAATTGTAAACATATCTATCACTTTTCAAGATCAAGAAATTACACTCTAAATTCCCTCATGTATCCAGTTTTTTTTGGTTCTTAAATAAAATTGACAGCTGCTGCAAGAAACGTGATGTCAGCTTACATCTTATTTAAAGGCTGGTTTTTGTTGAAATCATTTTAACAGCACGTGCACAAGAGCATGACATAAGCAGAGATTAAACTTTAGGTGTCAAACCCTGAGTATTTCTGCCCTGAGTCTGACACACAATATCTAAATTGCGTGTGCATGTGGAAGGAGATTTGTCCCGTTTTTTAAATTGCAATGAGAGCAAATCCCCCATAATGCCCTGCTTTACAATAGAGCTGTAATTGCAGGAGTGTAATTGCACACCAATGTTCAGCTGCTCACCGTGTGTGTGTGTGTGTGTGTGTTATTTCTAGTTCCCTCTAGCTGTCAACGCTGAAGAGCTCAATAATTAGAAACGGGGAAAAATGAGGTGGCAATTTTGTGTCTGCAATTATCAAAATCCAGCAGAAGAGTTGTGAGAGTTTACAGAGGTAGAGGACTGAAGCTCTGTTCAGAATACCGTAATAATACCGCACTGTAAAAAATAAGTCATTTTAACTAAAAAAAAAAAACTATGGAGAAAAAAAAACTGTTAATAGGTTAACAGTAAGTTCCCATACTACATACAGAAACAAAAACTGTAAAACATCTAACCAGACATTTCATGCAATTTACAGTAAAAGTCTTTTACTGTAAATGTACAGTTTTAGATGTAAATAGAACAAATCAATGTATAATTTACTGGTTTACATTCAAATTTTATTGTTTGTAAATTACAGTTTTATACTGTAAAATGTACAGTTTTTGGCTGTAAATGTGTTTACAGTTTTTCTGTATTATATTCAAAATTATTCAATTATTAAAACTGCTAAATTTAATACATTTACATAAATTTTACTTACAGTAAGTTACTGGCAAACAGCTGTAATACTGTAATTTTTACAAAAAGCGTTTAATAACATATCAAATAATTATAAACAGATCAGGAAAAAAAAAAGTGTTGCAATGTTTAAAAATACCTAATAAGATGATATATACTTCTATTAAATTATCATGCTCAGCATTAGTTTTGTATTATGTATGAATTTGTATTTTTGGTATGCAGCAGCGAGCGTGGTCTTCAACAAGCCGAAGAAAGCTCATGTCACACCTCTCTTCATCAGCTCGCACTATTTGGTCTAATTTATTAGAAAACCAAAAAGCACCTTGCTATGTGCACCATGAGACTGGTCACTAACTGAGAATGGTCAGGGCACTTGTATATTGCTGCTCTCTCATTGGTCTGAGCTGTGTTTCCCAAAAGCATCGTAAGCTTAAGTACATCATTGAAGCCAATGGAGCTGTGATCAGCTTCGGTTAACAATGCTTTTGGGAAACACAGCCCAGATAGCTTCTATACTTTGCTTTGGATAAATCTGCTAAATGTAAGTGTATTATGGGATGTAGTACTCTGTAACATTACCGTCACAGGTGCTACTCGTCAACACAGAAGTTTTCGGTGTTACAATGCAACCAAATTACTGAAGATAATCGACACTGTGCTTCCCTAGCTTTTGTTTTGCATGTGCATGCTCAACAATGATGACTATTTACAGTATTTTACTGTTTGAAGGTGGGAACAGTATGGAAACATGTTTAATTAAAAAAAAAATTAACGTTATTGCAACTTTTTAAACTCTGAATTCTGAAGAAAAAAAGCTAAATTGCTAGATATAAACTCCAAACAAAAACTGTTGATAAAATGTATTGTTGTGGTAGAAACAAACAACAACATAACTGGTAAATGTAATGTTAGAAATATGAGCTATAACGTTAAAAGACAAAAAGACAGAATTGTGAGATTTAAAGTTAGAATTGTGAAAATGATGAGATGTAAAGTCATAATTGTGTGACAAAAGTTGTACTTTCCAGATTTAATATCAAACTTGTGAGATGTAAAGTTTGTATTCTCTAAAAAGAAACAAAGTTGTAAGATGAAAAGTCAGAATTGCGAGATGTAAAGTCAAGAAATTCAGAATTATGTAGAAAAAATCTAAATTGAGACGAAGTCTAAATTGTGTGGAAAAAGTGAAAATCGCGAGATATAAAGTCAGAATTTCGAGACAAGCTCACATTTCAAAGAAAAAAGTCAGAATTGTGACATATAGACTCGCAATATATCGAAAATAAATGTTATTTAACTCGGGTTCAGTCAAAAAGCCAAACCATATGTGAAAAAACCCAAAACGCAGCAGTAATGAGAGCAGACTGAGCTTGTCCTTCACATCCACTTACACAAGTCTCAGTGGCGCTCAGGCAATCAGCTGCTCCAATTTACTGCTGATTTTAATTTGGATCAGTGATCAAATTCCCCTCTGACTGAGGATCTGGCAACCACCGGAAGATGCATATAGATCAGCGTTAAGGTCAACAAGCTGCGAACAAGGCGATTGCCGCCAATTTTGCCGTCCTCTTTCCCGCCTTTCGCACGCGACGCCGCGGCTATCAGCACTTCCAAAGGTTAACACGACAGCGTCGCAGCTTCCCTTAAACGCCAGTAATGGCTTTTATTCAAGGTGAATTTTCCGTCCGAAATCCTGAATGGCAAATTTAAATGCAAATTCAACGTCGGTACCCAAAAGACCTCTAAATATTCTTAAAACCTGCTCCGAAGCAGTGCATGTTCTCTCCCTGTGAGCGTGTTATCGAATGGCCTTTGTCACGGCTGACGGCGCTTTCTGCTGATGGAATAAAAAAAAAACGCCTTTCACAGATTGAAATGAGCCGTGGTCGGCCGTGATCGGTATTGGAGAAGCGTTTTGTGCTAGAAAAGAGTGTTAAATACGAGGCAATCACTACGTCAAAGACGGAGCGTGTGTGTGTGTGTGTGTTTGGACTGCAGAGAACGTTTGCTAGATTATGATGGTAATCAGAGGTGAACCAAAACAAAGTCGAGCCCTTGAAACGCTTTTCTGCCCGATATTGACAGGCCGGCGAACAAGCTATAATTCAAAACTCATCTGCGCCACTGATGCACATGCATTCTCTCTCTCTTTCTCTCTGTGTGGATGGTCAGATCTATACACTTACACTCCGGCTATTAACCACGTGAGCGTTTATACTCAAAGTGCACTCAGGTGTCAAATGTGACGCGCTTGGGCCTTTAATGAACGCGCGTTTCTGCCGACTTCGAGTCTTTGGGTGGGTGTGCGTCTAAATCTCACAGCCCGTATAATGGCACCCTGTCAAGACTGCAGCTCTATCCAAAGTGCTTCCCAAATAAGCACCTATTGTGGAGCTGTGGAAGAGCGCCGAGAGAGCCGTCATTGTGCGGTGGAAGATGAAGAGAGGGGGAAGAAAAGAGGAGAAGATTGCAGAGCGATTTGCTGCGTTAGATGTTTGAGCCGCGTACGGGTCCTCCCATTATTCTCAGCTCGTGAGTCACAGCATGTTCGGCTTGAACAAATAATTGATCGATGTAAAATTAAAACAATTGGATTTACGGAGTGTATTGAGCTTCAGGGTGATGGATTTGAACATTACAGCCGCTCTGATCCGACCCAACGCACCAAACAACATCAGTCTGGGTCAGAACAACCTACACAGGCTCCGCTGAAAGTCTTAGCTGATTTTGGTTTTGTTTAATGTCACAGTGCAGATATATGCACATGCAAACAATTCAATATAGGCTATTAAAAGGCTGGTTTTAATAAAACGTGGCTGTCTGTGCAGTGGAAACATGAAGAATCTGTGTTTCGTGACTAGAGAAAACAGTACATATGCATGCATAATCCAATTCTTTTGTCCTTTTCACTGTAAATGATATGAAAGGGGTTATATTTTTTACTATAGAAATTCATATCATTGTATTTTGCATAGTAAACTCATTTAATGCATGTATAATGAAGCCAGTATCAATAACAGGAGTTTCTGTTAATTTGGCAAGCTATTTATACGCAGACACGAAAATTGATTTTCAAGTACAAATAAAATGCAGTGGTTTGGAATATGTGCTTATTATTTGTGCATATGGGAGCATCATATGCACACAAAAATTGCTATAATATGCAAGCCAAACGTGCTAATCAGATGCACGGTCAATTTCTGCATATGCATAGCATATGGCAAATAGAAACTGAAAATTGTGCTATTGATATACATTACAGACTTTGTCAGCAATAGGTTTAAAGTATAAAATAGAATATGATTTAATATGAGCACTAATTGTTTTATATATTTTAATAAGTAAAGGTCAGAGTAAGTATAGTATGTTGTATCTTTTTGCATAAATATCTCTTTTAGATAAATATATTTATAAATATCCCATGATGGAACATTACTTCACCCATATTTTGAGCTATATGAAACACTGAAGTATACAATTCTCCTTGCATTTAATATGCTTCCTTTATAAATCGCTTTGGAATCTAAATATTACATATCATGTTAAAAATTGAATGTTAATTAAATGCTTTTCTGCATGAACTCAAGAGTAACTGACTTCATCCATTAAAAATGACCTTGATTTGAACTCATTTTAGTTCTCAGAAAAGCCCATGTACCATTTGAGCAACTTAAACACAAATAATATTTTGGGCTCAAGTGTCCAAATAGTTTGTAAAACCTACCTACCTAAAAAAAAAACATATATGAGATTCATTTAAAGTATACAAAAAAGAAATGCAAAACCCATTACCTTTCAGATTTTAGTTTCTAATGGCCTTCAAACATCTGCTTCATCATCTGCTAATAATAATAAAGTATCTTATTATTAAATTAATTTAAAGTTTTTACATATTTATATGTTTTGGTTATGTCTTTATTGTTCTATTAATTAATCAATCAATTAAGAAGTTATTAATTAAAGGTGCCATAGAATGGAAATACCTTGTCATGGTCGAATAATAAGAGTTGAGTACATGGACATAACATACTGTGAGTCTCAAACACCATCGTTTCGACGACTGAAAAAAGGTCCAATTCCAACACAACACAGACTGTTTGGTAACAGTCTAGAGGCGGAATAGTTACGCTCA
>JAUCMS010000034.1:12861366-12872544 GCA_032357445.1 Enteromius radiatus
GCTACATACCTTCTATGTACATATCAGACAACTATTTAAAATATTCTCTCAATGCATTCTAGGGCACCTTTAAAAGTTGAATAAAGTTGATATTATTAATAATTAATGGCCAGTGTTTAATTCACACACTTGAAATGACGTCATTGCAGCACTACATCAATACTGCTGTTTTCACTAAAGCTTTCTTTGCCAATCTAACAGACTCAGATTCAAATCAATGACTTACTGAACTGTGCATGAGGCCAGGAATCTGAGCAAAATAGCATTTAATGCATTTCTTCAGGCAAGAGCTATCTGCAGGAGAAATGGCAGAACTTGTTTTGTCATCTCCTTTCTCTCTCTCTCTCTCTCTGACCTGTAAAGCTCCTCGTTCTTCAGCTCTTTTGTTCTGTCTGTCGGTCATGGATGACTGGCTCTGCGTCCGTCTCTCTCTCTCTCTGTTCTCCACTTTAATTACTCTGAATTCAGTCGCTCTAATAGAAACCATGATGAAAGTGATTAGACCCTGGACAGGCCTGAATAGAAGCGCAAATGGAGCAAGGGATGGAAAGATAAGTAGATGAAAGCAAGGACAGAGAAGAGAAAGAGGGAAAACAAGACAGTGGAGGTGAATATCCTTTGAGCGTAGATGATTTGCAATAACGTACGATACAATAGAGCCACAGGACAAAGATGCAGAACTGTTCAATGGGACTTGGCGTAAAGTTCCCTTATTAAAGCCAATCATCTGTAGTGTGCATAACTGATCAAATATACTTGAGTTTCTTTGGATAGAAGTGTCTGCCTATGTATGTAAATGATATTACACAGTTGACATATTAAACATTAACATTCAGTCCAGGTTTATAAACATGCAACACATCGACGAAACTACTGGATATTAAAAATTCAGTTCTGAAACAGAAATATATATTCACTTTATAGATTTATTTATAGTAGATTAATTCATTTTAATTTTATAGGTCATGATGCAAAAACATGTTTCAGAATCCATCCATTTATTTATAAAAGATATTGTTTGTAACCTATAAACTTTTTTTTATTATTAATAATTATATACATAAAATGAACTTTTATTTTATGGGCTATGATGTAGTTTATTCCCAATATTTATTATTATTAATATTATTTTACATAACATTTGCTGAAAACAACTTTATTTGCTTAGTCAATGTTTGAAATGTTGCCAACAGAAATATATATTTAGTTTATAGATTTTTAGATTTAATAAGCTATTTTTCATTTTATGCTGCAAGAACACTTAATTCTCAAGAATGCTGTAATTTACAGCATCCCATATATACAGGCACGTATTACCGACCGGGCCAGTGGGGCCGCTGCCCAGGGGCCCCCGCAGACACTCTGTCAGGGGCCCACAGTGCATTCGTGCGCACGTTATCGGAAGGTGTTGCTCCGGGACACGCAAACATTGTGGCAACGTTGCGTGAAGGTTTCGCTCAGGGGGGGATGCAAACGCTTTGCAAACTTTGTGCTGTCAAAGGGGCCCACGCAAATGCTTTGCCCAGGGGCCCAGCCGACCTATAATCCGTCCCTGCATATATAGATGGATAGACAGAAATTAAGTCTTTGTCAATTCACTTTTTAATGGTTCTCAACCATCAGCTCTGTGTGTGTGTGTGTGTGTGTGTGATAGATAATAAAAAACCTCAGTAAAACAACACATGAATTGGATTGCTGGTGTGAATGATTGTGTTTTGAGAGTCGCTCCAGTTTCTGGTCTCACTCTGGTGTGTGAATGATCTGAAAACTCACTGAACTGCAGCTTGTACGTCGAAGGTAAAGGCGAGGGATGCTTTAAACTTTCTCTTCACGTTTATCTGTCCTGAAGCTGTGAGGAGAGACGATTAGATGAGACGTGACGCCGGGGCTGATGGGAAGAGCAGGAGAGAAATGATCTGCACAAACCACTGTGGAGGGAGCACGGTAAAACGATGGTATAAGATGGGAATAACATGGTACTTTTATATACTGTGGAACTTTAGAGAAAAGGAATACGCTAAAAAATGTTTCTTTGTATTTTTTCAAACATCTCAACATTCTTGATTCAATACATTACCTTAAGAAGCAAAATAAAATAAGATGTTAAGTTTATGCTTAAAATGAAAATTCATGTATGTTTAAGCAATATCTTGTATCTATGTATCTTGATTCAAGAATCTTTAGGTGTTTGTACTGGAAAACAAGATAAAATAGTATTCATTATTTATATCATTTATTAATTCAGTGCATGCGATTGCAATGGAGCATATCACAAAAACAATCACTTTAGCATTATTTCATGTCCTAAAAAGCCTTTTTCGTTGTTATTTCTATTGTGGGTTAAAAGCAGATGAAAGGAAAGCAAACTAAGAGGTTTCAGGAGCACCAGGAGTGATGAGTGTTTGTGTTCTTCTGCTGTCCACATCGTTTATTGTTCCGCGTGAACATACTCGTTTTAAAATCGATGGTGACAGAGATGAAGTGACGGCGTTTCGGTGAACGAGCAGGAAACATGAACGGATGAGGGTTTAATGTCCTAATGACGCTCATAAATAACGGTTAACAGACAGGCCATGAACACACACACACACACACCGCTGCGTCTGACGGCTCAATTAGACGAGCTATCAAATCAAATCCATCAGAGCAGGACACTGAGCATCGGACTCAATGAACACACACACGTTGGTTTTTGTGTGTTCTGGGGTCTCTCCATAGGTGTAATGGTGTTTCTACTGTACAGACTGACCCTACACCTAAACCTACCCCTTACAGGAGACTGTGTGCACTTTTAGATTTTCAAAAAACTTAACTTTGTATATTTTATAAGCTTGTTTCCTCATGGGGACCTAAGAAATGTCCCCACAAGGTCAACATTTACTGCTATTCCTATCTTTGTGGGGACAATTGGTCCCCATAAGGTGATAAATACCAGGTGCACACACACACACACACACACACACGCACGCACGGCTGATGATTGAGAACCAATAAGAAGTGAATTAACATTGACTTGAATTCCTTGAATTGAAAGATTTTGAGCCATTCAGTGGTTATTGCTTCAAATATATGGAAATATATGCTCCAAAGACACAAAAGTTTCTAATTTAATTTATTTTCTATTGATAATCAAAGGCTACATCAGCTCAATACTTTCATATGGTGTCCTCAAACATGAAATCCCTCACAATGCCTGGTCATGTGACCGTAGTGCACTTCCTCACAAAAGACATTAACTTCACAGTCTTGTACTTTGTGTGTGTTTGAAAGACGTTCAGCTTCAGATCAAATGCCATAATGTTCTTAATCTCCGAGCCGCTCGCTTCAGTTTAAGCTCTTCACCGAGGAACAGAAGATTGTTTCGCGTCTGTGGGCGTTCCTTATCATTCACACTTCAATGCAACATCTTGTGTGTCGTAGGCAATTCAGTTCACGAGTTAAAAGGGAGTCTGTTCTCAAACTCCGGGTTTGGCCCAGCCCTGATTCACACACACACACACACACACATACGCTCTTGATGCTCTCGGCTGGCAGACGAGCGTTAGAGCTCAGAGCAAACAGGCCTCTCGTCTCTGAATAGACACTCGAGCGCTGAGATGTTTAGTGAGTTAATGGCACCAGAGACGTGTAGTTCATCAGCGGTCTGAGGGCTGCCAGATCCTCTCCACATAAGTGAGCAATTAGCACAAATTATTCAAATGAGGGTTCAGACGAGGGCGGGGTCTGGACACGTCTGAACTCCTGCAAGATCTGCTCAGCTGAATCATAAACACTCGTATCTTAATAAATAAACACTCATTTGCATGCATGGCGCTTGTGTTAAACGTGCTCGTCATTCACCCGAGAAGTGCATCTTTCTGAACAGGGAACGTTCTGGGAAGGTTCTCTCAACGTTACGGACAAATGTCGTATCTAGTAGTAGTATATGTTTATTTAATGTCACGTCAGCATTTTATTAAAAAAAAATACAAGTATAAAAAATGCAATAAAAATCAGCAAGCACACTTTTTTTTTTACTTTAACTAAAACTTTAACTTTTTAGGTGTCAACGTTAATATAATGTTCAAACGTATGCATGTATAGATTTAAGAACATAAAATATTGTATAAATATATACATGCAATATATAAATATTTGTAAATATATACTGAATGTGTAAATATACATAATAAATAATAATATATCATGTAAACAAAAACTGACAGCACTAGTATTGAACAATAACTCATTGGGGATGTTATCAAAATGCAATCTTTATTTTTCGCATTAGCTGAGATTGCATCATTTAGCCAGTCAATATTTTAGATGTATTCAAATCGCAATTTAGCTTAATAACTTAATTTGAAGGAGAATGTACATTTTTAGAGAATGGATGTGTTCGAGCTGCTATTTTCTTACATATTGCGTTTTTATTTTATGGTTTAGCATCTGGGGAACTGTTAATGAAAAAACAGCATCACATGAACGCTTTCTGCTCGCAAACTAATGCTTTCAGGCTCCATAACAGAAATTGAAAGCGTTATTGTTATCGTCACAATCATTAGAGCTCATCAGTTATGAATCTTTGTGACGTCAGCAGCACAGGTATATTTCCAGAAACAGCCAACAATACACTGTATGAGTCAAGATGCCAAAAATCATTAGTATATTAAGGAAAGACCATATTTCATAAAGATATTATGTGCATTTTCTACCGTAAATACATAATTTTTGATTAGTGATATGCATTGCTAAGAGCTTAATTGAAACAACTTTAAAGGTGTTTTTCTCAATATTTAGATTTTTTCCAGATTTTCTAAAAACCAGACATCAATGGAGAGTTGATTTATTCATCTTTCAGATTATACACAAATCTCAGTTTCACCAGATTGACCCTTATGACTGGTTTTGTGCTCCAGGGTCACAAACGGGCTACAATTGACTTAAGTGTAGCCTAAAATCTGGTTCGTTTTGGTGGATTCTGCTGTCATCACGTGGACACACACTGAACAGCGCGCGCGGGACCTAAGAAACCTTCACGTTCAGGTTCATACCACACACAAACTACACTAAAAGCTCGCATTAATAATTCAGATACTCACAGTGGTCGGAATCAGGAGATGGTTTAGTTCTCTTAGCTGATGTTTGTGATCGATCAGCGTCTGCTGTGCGTCTCTTTCCCGCCACACGGTGGCGCTGTGGGATCACAGTTCAAAGGGCCGGAAGCACGTGATTACAGAACAAAGGAAGCTGCTGTTTTACAACCAAAAATGCCTATAGCAGCATGTTTAATTATTCTTCACACACCGAAGCAAAGTCTTTCTTCATAAAAGTTCTGTGGTATTTTACTAATGTACTTTTTTTTCAAGGCAAGGCAGGAGTAATGCTGTAGATATCTGACCTGTTAAACTTGTTTGTCCGTCATGACAATAAATAAATAAAATAAAAATATAATATAATAAGTATATATATAAAGCAATATTTTAAATTTAGCTTATTTAAAAAAAAAACAAATATATTTTCTGTATATTGTATACCATATTTTTTGAAAATATATTTTAGAAATATAATATATTTAAAAGTATTTAAGTCATATTGCGCCCTACAAATATTTCAGACCAGGAAAATCAATTGTATATAATACTTTATGTGTGAACATAACACGCTGGTTACTGTAAGATTGGAAATTAATTTTCTCTCGTCTGAAATGCATTTAGATTTGAAATATTTCATATTTTCAGTTGCAAAAGTATTTTTTATCAATCTCCAATGAAAATAACATTGCACATTCTTTTCTGAAAATAAGCCATTATTTTCTGACTAATAACCTTTGCCGTTACTGAACCTAAACATAGGAGCCTGATACAAATGCTAATTTAAAAGACAAAAATGTCAACAATCTGAAGTCTTCATAGGCCTGAATATATATATATATATATATATATGTGTGTGTGTATAAAGTGAGTGCTCTTCCCGAGGACTGGGCATTAGAGCAACTGAGCGCTGACAGGGTATCATTAGATGCAGGCGACTCTGAACTCTTTCTGTCTGCAGAACACACTCCTGCGTGTGTGTCGTTTCTCTCAGGGCATGATGGGAAACCAGCAGTCGGGCTAATGAGCAGTTTGTATGCTATAGTGGTGCAAAGGCCTTCATTAGACCACCATCAGGAGTATGTATGTGTGTTCTGCTATACATTTGAGAGCCTAAATATCATCACTTCAAAAAAAATACAGTGAAATTTTCTGACATTCGTGCCATAACAAATCTGCCAAAATCATGTTTTGCTTTCACAATGAAACGACGTATATAGTTTAATCTTTAAATTAGCTATATTATGAAATGTCCTGATGACTTTTAGATTTCATTTTTCACAACAATTCTGATCCACAACTTTTTTCCCCTGAAAAAATTAATTATTTCACATTTTACAAGAAAATGAAATGGAAGTTTTCTACACTTTTCACATTTATTTTAATGTGTTGTCACTTTGTGAAATTATTATCAATCGAGAGAAGATTAAAATAAAAAAAAAACTTGGAAATTGCTAGTAAATAAGGAAAATACACATGAATATATATGTACACACACAAGTTTAAAACATGAATACAAATTCTGACCTCTAATAAGGTTTCTTTTTCTTGTTTTAAGCTTAAAATCACTTAAATTTGATACTCTTTTCCTTCAGAAAACCAAGTTTTTTTAAATAGATATTGTATTGGAAAAACAACATGAAAATGCAATCTTTGTTTTATTTATAAGGAAAAAAAATATATTTTTTTTTTAAAAGCAGCATCTTTATTATTTTAATATACATTTTCTTCTCTTTGTTGAAATTTCATCCTTGAAAATCAATCCTCCATCTCTGTCTCCCTTGGCAACAGGTTATAATCCATGGTTACGAGAAGTGGTTGCTAGGTGCGTTGCCAAGATACAGACCCCTCTCCTCATCGCAGCGACGTGGGAGGTCATGATGATGGCAGAAACACAGAGAGCAGATCTGAGGAACGTCTCTGATCAAATCTCCTCAATGCGCTTCATCAGAGAGAAGGCTGTGACTCAGGTTTAGAGCAGAAGAGATCTCACGCTTTTTCTGGGTTCACGATGTGCTTTGGATCTGGATTTGAATCAACATCACTTTAATAAACTCAGTGAAGAGGGAATATCACCTAAATCCTCATAAACAAGCCTCTAATAACTTCTCACAAACACGGGGACACTTAATTGTTACTGGATTCACAGTGATGCTGAAAACTCAGCTGCGCATCGCAGAAATAAATTACATATAAACACATATTCACACAGAAACCAGATATTTTAAATAGCAATAATATATCACATTTTTACTGTATTTTTGTTTATTTATTTTTAAACGCAGCCTTGGTGAGAGGAAGAGACAAACCACACCCACACTTCTGTATAGTAGTGTCTATATATATTAAGGTAAAAGCTTATGAACTGCATGCACAGTATTTACTAAATAATTAAATAAAATAGTGTTATGATGTCATCGAGCTCCTGCAGTTCTCGGGGTGTCCTGTAGAGGTCAGTCTGACGATATACAGCTGTGTCACATCAGGAGATACTACAACATCAGACGACATTTGATCCCAGAATGATCTCATTCAGATGAATCATCCAAGCACATGCAGCTTCATATCTCCTGGTGTGTTGTTTTTCCGGAGCACAGGCCCAGATTAATGTCTGAAAAACACCTACAGTATTACAGTTTAGGATGAAACGAGAAATATATTATTTCGATTTTTGTCCATTTGTGGCAGGTTCACGCTGAGAATCATGAATTAGGAGCGAAACAACGTTTGATTATAGCTGAACAGTGTGCGTCGTAAAGCCAGTGTGAGGTGGAAATTGAATCTGGAAACAGTGTGCTATGCATTTTGATAAATTTACATCCCTTCACATCAACCTGTCAAATAGCCCGAGGCGAGACAGAGAGAGAGAGATGCTAATGTTCAACAAGAGCCAAACGCCTCATGAACTGACAGAAGTTTCATCATTTTCCTGTCAGACATGTTTTCATCCATGAAACACTTTAGCTCCCTCATAAAATTAACTTAGCATGACAACATTATAATCCACAAACATTACGACGAAGGAGCGTATTCATCTGATCCTGTCAAGCACAATGCAAAAGTGCACCGGGGCTAGTTGTCACAGGCTCTTTATCTCAGGTTTGGAGTCAGAAAGGTTTTGGAGATTTATATAAAAACAAGTATAGTTCCGGAAAAATAGAAAAATGCACTTTTTCAATGGGAAATAGCAAAAATTCACAAATAATAAGAAAATAAAACATGGAATTAAATCTTAAATTGTGAAGAAAAGAAAGAAAGACTGCAACAGTATTTTCCTGTAAACTTACTCTTCCAATTAAACAAAATATTTTGACTTCCAAATTAGCTTACACTGTTTTGTTTTATTTATATATTTATTTATTTTTAGTAGCCTATTATTATTAACTGCAATAGTCTACTAGCCAAAACAATATTAGGATATATTTAATAATAATTCTTCCAGAATGGTTTTGCTTTTCAAAAATTATTATTTTTATTTATTTATTTATTTATTTTATTATTGTTTAGATTCTGCTGAAAAAGTAAAGCACATAATGATAAAATAATACAGAATATATATATATATATATATATATATATATATATATAAATCTTTAAAATATAACATTTACCACAAATAAATATTTATTTTCACATTAGCTACATGAATTAAAATATAATAAAGAAACAGAAAACATTTTTTTGTAAAATTAATTGCTTTATGTTAAATCAACATAAATTAAAAATACTTATTTGTTTTTAAATTTTCTATTTTGTCTTGATATTGTCCAATTACTGGTCTTTTTTAATTGCAGTAATCAATATATATATATATATATATAAAATAATAAAGACAAAGTACTGGAAGCACGTTACACATTACATTATCCATTTATTTTACAAACAATTCTGTTAACTCTAAAACAATGCAATGAAGTGTAAATGTCAAAATATCTGAAAACAAAAAACAACGGGTAAATTCCTTATAAGTGTATATGTGCTTAATTTACATTCAAATACAACAAAAGAGCTTTAAGCACAATAATAAACTAATATTATCCTTTTTTTTTACTAAAAAGGCAGAATATATTATATATTATGTATAAGTCTTCTGCATGTATCTTGATAAACTCAAACATGATCAGATTGTGAGAGATTCTTGGGCTCGTGATGATGATGATGATGATGATGATGATGATGGAGTATGGTGTTTGGAAACGACCCCCGTTGACTTACACGTGATGACTTCTGTAATTGGTTCCTCCTCTAATTGAAATGTTATAAAAAGGCATCTGTTGATGTGGCAGTATAATTACAGTATGCACAGCGCTTGATGAATTGACACGGTGGATTGGTAATTGCGTCGGGTAAAAAATGCAGACAGCTTTGGCCATTAGCTCAAATCTGTTAATGTTCTGCACTCAGCGAGATGGATCTGCATTTCATATTCTCAAACGCTCTGCAGTTTGTACTGCTTTGTTTCTGTGCTGCTCGGAGAAACACGGTCTCCTGCTGAGAACAACAACACAAACACTAAACATGTGCAGCACTGCTATCTTTGTACCACCGACATACTGACAACTCTTTCATATTTATATATATATATATATATAGTTTTCTCTTTCATTTTAAAGTTTTAGTTACTTTATTGTTTATAGGTTATTTTTATTAGTTTACATTTTTATTGATGTTTATAAAGGTTTTATTACATTTATAATTAAATTGTAAAGTTTTCGTAAGTTTGTTTTGTCAGTTACTGTAGTTTGTTTGTCTTTTTTTATTTGTTTTTTAAAAGGTTTTATTAATTTTAGCTTTAGTTATTTTTTTATTTTTCTGGCTAAAGATTTTAGTATTTTATTTATTTTTTGTCATTTTATTAGTTGTATTTTTTAATATGTACATAACATTTTTTTGTAATTTTATTAGTTTTAATAATTTCTCAGTTTTAATTATTCCTCTCAGTTTTAGTGATTATATATATATATAAAATTTTATATGTGCGTACCTTTTTATTTATTATTAGTTCATGAAATGTTAGTTATTTTTGTACAGTTAATGTTTATTTTCCTAGTAATTAATATAGGCTTCTTTATGGTTTTAGTATGAGCATTACTGTTTTAATAAATGTGATCAGTGAGATAAAAAGGCTGAATAATTATAACAGCAGAATGATTACATAATGTTTTGATTTACATTTCATAAACGCAAACAGGTTTCATAAATGATGAGTTCAGTCTAAAGGCGATGAATCCACAAGTGACTGTTACACAAGCCGAGAGAGAAAAACAGACGAGACACAAACGAGATGCAAATCATCATCGATTCTCTCTCTCTCTCTCGTTCAGCATCAGAATCTAAAGAGTCACTGCCTCGCGCTGTAGTCATAGCAACAGGTTAATCAGCATCCTCTCTGATCTCCGTCGCCGAGCGGGTTGCTAAGATACAGATGAAGTTGCCGGCCCTGGAGAGCATCCAAACAAACCTGTGCAAAATAATACGCGCTTAGTTTTGTCGCAAACGGCCCGAGATGCATGAAAAGCTCTTTCTGGGATGTAGTTAGCAACAGGCCTAACGAGACACGAGTAAGCAACGAAACACGCTTGTTTTGTCTCTCTCTCTCACACGCAGTAGTTTCTGTGAGGAGGGGGACAGTGTTGCAGGTTTGGGCTGTGAGTTGCATCATGCTCCTGCGGGCGGCGGGTGAAGGTTCCTCTGGCGATGGCAGCAGAGATTAACGAGCCGCCGCGCGCAGATTTAGCCAAAGCACCGGGAGTGGAGATCCAGCAGAGTGCAGGAGATTTTAGACTGCTGCTTTTCTTCCACTAGTGCATAAATTTGACTAAAAAGCAGCTTTTCGAGGAACTTCAGTGCTGGGGAAATGGCCCCAATTTCATGTTTTTATCAGACGAAAGAAAGGACGGAGCTTTATTCTGATTTCCAGAAATGTGTCACAGCGAGCAAAAGCAATCCAGATAACCTGACCTACTGAGCTGAGAGTCACTCTGACCTTCATTAACACACACACACACACCTGTAGTGTGTCCATGTACGTTTTCTGGGGTCTCTCCATAGGTGTAATGGTGTTTCTACTGTACAGACTGACCCTACACCTAAACCTACCCCTTAC
>JAUCMS010000034.1:12872644-12886682 GCA_032357445.1 Enteromius radiatus
CTTTTTCAAACTTCTATCTCCGGCTTTCTCAAGCCAACTTAAAGTTTGTCTAAACAAACTTTTTTATCTAGTTAAATATGTTTTCTGTATTTCTGCATGTAATGAGGGATACAGGGACAAACCAGGCAAAAACCAGAACAAAAATGCATTTAGCAGAAAATGACCCAAAACACATGAGTAACAAAAACAATTTTAACCAGAATAGGAATTAGTTTAGTTGCTATCTTGGTTAAGTTGCATCTAAATCTTCTTAATTAGGAAAATTAATAAGGACTTGCAAAGAGATTTTTGTATATCCAGTGTTATTGAGTTGTGTGTTAGTGTGTTTGATGCATTAGCGATCAGCACAAACTAAAGCAGGAGTAGCCATAGTTGTGTGGGTCAAGCTTCGGCTAATGATCTGTGACACTGGAGCCAAAAGCAGTTTAATATTGCTGCATTAATACAGCAAATCTATACTGGAGCTGGTTTCAGAGAAAAACCTCCATCAGCAAAATGCAAAGATCAAACTCAGAAGAGCTGCTGTGTTACAGAGGTCAAGGACTGGCGTTTCCTGCAGCTGTTGAGCGTCCAGCGTTTGCACACCTCCTCAGTAATCAATATAGTCATATGTGACATTATCTCTTTACCTGGAGATGGTAAGCAAATATACAGAATGTCGTAGCAACACCCTTAGTAACAAACAAGAACTCTATTAGCTATAAAGCACATATTAGCAACATACTAGCATCTGCATAGCAACACCATGAAGTCACTCTGAGCTGGTTTTCGCAGGAAAACTACAATGGAATATCTTTCTCTGGGTCATAATTTGCTAGTTTTCTGCTTTTTATTTGTTTGTTGTAATATATATATATACATTTATGTTTTGTTCTTTTCCACCGTGACACTGCTCTGAAGCAATCTCTGTTGTGTAAAACACTATACAAATAAAGATGACACTGATTACAATTTATTTATATAGCACAATTAATTGCAACTTACTTATTCATTTCCTTATTTATATTTAAAAATGGTAATATTGTAATATTTATTTATTTACAATATTTTGTTTTTGTTTATGGCAATATTTATTTGATAGTATTGCAATGTTTATTTATTTATTTACATATTTGTTAGTACATTTACTTAGTTTTATATATATATATATATATATATATATATACTTGTATAAACTAGAGCTGTCAAACGATTAATCGCATCCAAAATAAAAGTTTTTCTTTACATAATATATGCGTTTATGCTGTGGTTATTTATTCTGTGTATATTAAAACACACACATACAGTATATATTTTGAAAGTATTTACCTGTAAATGCATTTATATATTTATTTTCTTATTTTTTATATTATTATCTAAATATATTTAATATATAAACATAACATATTTTCATTAAATATATACATGCATGTGTTTTTTTATGTTTTACTTAATAAATATACACAGTATATACAAATATATTATGTAAAGAAAAGCTTTTATTTGGGATGTGATTAATCGTGATTAATCGCTTGACAGCGCTAGTATAAATACTATTTGGCAATATTTATTTTCATGTGTTAATCTGATTATTTATTTGTATTTATATGGTGAGTTATTCGCTTTATTTACACACACACACACACACACATATATATATATATTTATTTTTTATTTTTATTTTTTTTTTTACTTGTATTATTTCGTTGTCTTAGCATTTATTTTATATTATTTTTATGTTGAATTATAAATATTTATTCAACTATTATCTATATTTTAGTTCTAATAACATATTATTTATTTATTTACTTGCTTGTTTTTACAATTTATCTCCCTTTTCTGTTTAATACTTTGAAACTTGTCTTGATCAAATTTAGTAATCAATAAATGTTGTACAGTAAATATACAGTTTCTTCGCTTCTAATTTGCCTTCATTCACTAAATAAACTCTGTGAAAGGCACTGACTTTTATACGCTTGTGTGACACGAAACGATGCAAATCTGAACTTGTGCTGGAAGTCTGGATCGATCTGGCTCGGCTCTGTACTGTCGCTCTGTTCAGGGTATAATTAACCAAACAAAGCTTATTGATTCTGCTTGTAGCTGAAATGGTTTGTGTGCTGGAGGTCGGGGAAGCGCTTTGTTGGCTATAAATAAAAACAGGAAGGAAAGCATGCATTGGATGCCGGAAAGCCACTATACAGTAGTTGTATATTTCGGAGTCAGTTTTAGTAGGTTTGCAGAGGTTTAGGCTCTTTACGGATCTCCACATATGTCATCTTAAGCTGTATTGATGCTGCTTGTGCTTTTATATCGTCTGAAGGCAGGCCTGGATTTATTTAACACACTAAATCAGAAGATGTTCTGACAAACGGTCATAAAACACAAGGTCCTGCGGGGAACAACAGATTGTTTTGAGGCAGGAGCTCTAAATTAAAGCGGCTTTGACACCATTTAAAGGAATAGTTTCAGTCTTTGTATTTGCTGTCAACTGATTTGTTAACTAATGCTGTATTTGTTACATTCAGAGTTAAGAAAGTCTCAATGAAAGAGAAAATCATGATCAGACAGAGACTGTGTGTGTCAACATATGAGCATTCATTCATATCTCTTGAATCTTAGTGGAAGTAGTCTTATTTCATGTTTCTGCTCTTATAGTAAATTATCAACAGCATTTAGAATATCTTTCCTTAATAAAAAAAAAAAGATATTTATATGTGACAATCAATAATATTAATTTATTTATAGTAAAAATGTATAAGTTTACTTATTAATTTACTTTGTATTTGATAATGTTTATTTTTATGTTTAATAATAGTATATATTTTTATTATTTATTTATTTATGTCTGTCAAATTATTATCAATACATATATTAATGAAAATTATTATTATTATTATTTACATAATAATTATTTACATATGTTTATTTATTTCCATTTAATATAGCTATTTTTGCTTTTATTACTTTTAACTATTTGAAATGATTCTTAAGAAATATTAATATAAGATACTACTACTATTATTGTTATCTTTAGTTATTTACCTATTTATTTGTATTTAATATGGCTATTTTTATTGTTTTTATATTATACTTTAAATTATTCTTAAGAAATATATTTATCAAAATGACTTATTATTATTAAAAGAAAAAAACATGTAGTGATTTAATGGTGTTAATGAAGATTACAGCAACGATTCTATCCTCTGAGACAGAGAAAACACAACACAGCGTCTCCAGATCAAGCATCACTGTGAGCTTTGTTTATGAATTCTCTCCAGCTGAAGGACGGCCGTTGAGGAAAACACCGCTTTCATTCAGAGCTTGTTTTGTGGCGCATTAGAGACGTGCGTTCAAATATAGAGGCTATAGGAAATCAATTGAAGGTTGAATACTCTCTCTCTCACACGCAGTATTCCCATGAATAACAGACCTGATTGAACACAACTGTGGAGGAAAACCTGCTTTCAATTTAATTAAACGCTAATTAAGATTATTATGTTTGGCTCTGCAATTATTCGGATGGATCTGAAAAGTGTAATTCACATGTCAACGGGTCTTGTGTGTCAAGAGAGAAACCTGTAATTGTGTGTGTGTGTGTGTGTGTGTGTGAGAGTTTGCACAAATACTAAACTATATTAATTATTGTTGAACTTTATTTATTTATTTATTTATTTATTCTATTGGCATATTGGGGTTTTAAAGGTCCATTTGTTATTTTTCTCCTGTCATTGAAAACATTTAAAGAAAACATTACAACACAATTTGTTAACATTAACATTAGTTAATGCATAAAATATTTTTCAAACATTTATTAATCCTTCTTAATGTTTAGTATTTTAGCTTTTTAATTAATATTTTGAGTTACCTTTTATTTTTATACTTCCAGTCTTCATTTTTTTTTGTAATTTATTAATGTTTTGTAATTTCTTTTTTACAGTTTTTATTATTATTACCATTGTTATAACTTGTGTTTAAACTTTATAATTTAGTCTTTACAGCTAGCAAAGATATGTTTTCCATCTAAAACATAAATTATAGTTTACATTTTTATTGATAATAATAATCCTAAATTTGTTTATTTTAGTTTACAGTGCATTTTTACACATTTATTTATTTTTTTAATATGGCTATTTTTACTTTTATTACATTTTATTATTTTGTTATTATTAAATTATTCTTAAGAAATATATTGATCAAAATTACTGTTCACTATTATATATTACTAGTCCTTATTTAACCTTGTGATGTTTCTTATGACATTTTGGCCACTGAATATAAGTCTAAAGCCACTGGGGTATATTTATAGCAATAGCCAAAAATACATTGTATGGGTCAAAATGATCCATTTCATTTTAATGCTGCAAATGATTAGTATATTAAGTAAAGAACATGTTGTACCATGAAGATATTTTGTAATTTACCTACCGTAAGTATCAAAAATGTTAGTAAGATGCATTGCTGAGAACTCCATCTGGACAACTTTAAAGGCAATTTTCTCAGTATTATTAGATTCCAGATTTTCAAACAGCTGTATCTCTTCCAAATATTGTCCTGTTGTCCACAAATCAACAAAAAGCTTATTTAGATGATGCATAAATCTCAGTTTCAAAAAGTTGACAATTATGTCTGGTTTTGTGGTCCAGGGTCACATATGCTTGTAAAAGCTTAAATGCTGAGATGTATATTTAAATAAACTGCATAAGATTCAGCCTCTTACTTGCACAAAATGATTACAGTATATGGTGCTGAAAAGATGCAAGAGAATTTAACACAACTCATAAAACTGCAGCTTTTAGTTTTTAGTTGCTCTAGTATGAAAGAAGATGTCTTGGCGCTGTCATATGTGGGTGGTGGTGCAAAATTTATGTACAAAATTAGACATTTACATCTCATGTCCATTTATTTGTGGACTGTAGATGCTCTGGCAACAACAAATCACTATGGCAACATCCTCCAACTTCTGCAACTGTATGTTCTCATTATCTGAGAGATGACCTGACCGTTCGCTCATTTACATACACTGCAGAAAATCTGATGGAGGGTCGAGACAAAACACACTTGCTAAGATTTCCTTAAGCAAGCACAACAGCCATTGTGAAACTGGTTTGAAGAACACATTCTGAGCAGCTTTGATGTAAAAATGACTTTTTGTGGAGCTGAAAATGATTCTGAAACTTTTTGTCTAAAAATAGCAATAATGAAAGTGCATAGTTGTAGTTGTGTGAGTATATAGTCTATTTGTACCGCTATTGCGCAACACACTTGCAGATTTTAACATGCCACAATCCTAACAGAAAGATGAGATATAAACTCATCATTGTGAGATACAAACTTTATGAGAAAGAAACTCAGAATTGTGAGATGCAATCTTACAATCTTGAGTTACAAGTTCAGAATTATGAGATATAGACTCGAAGTTGCGAAATGTAATCTCAAAATTATGAGATATAAACTAATAATTATGAGATATAGACTCAAAGTTGAGATATATAATGCAAAAACTATGAGATATAAACTAAGAATTATGAGATATAGACTTAAAGTTGCAATATATAATCTCAAAATTATGAGATATAGACTGAAAATTGAGATATATAATCTCAAAATTATGACATATAAACTAAGAATTATGAGATATAGACTCGAAGTTGTGAGATATAAACTAAGAATTATGAGATATAGACTCAAAATTGAGATATATAATGCAAAAACTATGAGATATAAACTAAGAATTATGAGATACAGACTCAAAGTTGCAATATATAATCTCAAAATTATGAGATATAAACTAAGAATTATGAGATATAGACTCAAAGTTGAGATATATAATCTCAAAATTATGACATATAAACTAAGAATTATGAGATGTAGACTCAAAGTTGCAAGATATGAACTCAAAATGATGAGATATAAGATTAGAATTATTAGATATAGAATTAAGTTGCGAGATATAAACTTAAAATTATGAGATAGATGCTCCGAATTATGAAATATAGACTTAAAATTGTGAGATATAATTTCAAATTTATGAGATATATACTAAGAATTATGAGATATAAACTTTAAACATAAAGTGGTGAGAAAACTCAAAATTGTGACTTGAGATATAAATTCAAAATTGTGATATAACTCAACTGCAAGACATAAATTCAGAATTGCAAGATATAATCTTAAAATTATGACATATAAACTGAACTAAAAGATATGAAATAAAATTGTTTAAATGTGACCCTGGACCACAAACCTTAAAGTCTTAAGTCGCTGGGGTATATTTGTAGCAATAGCCAAAAATACATTGTATGGATCAAAATGATTGATTTTTCTTTTATGCCAAAAATTAGTAAATTATGTAAAGATCATGTTCCATGAAGATTTTTTGTAAAATTCCTACTGTAAACATATCAAAATGTCATTTTCGATTAGTAATATGCATTAAGAAAACTTAATTTGGACAACTTTAAAGGTGATTTGCTCACTATTTTGATTTTTTTTGCACCCTCAGATTCCAGATTTTCTAATAGATGCATCTCGGCCAAATATTGTCCTAATAAACCATATATCAATAGAAAGCTTATTTTATTGAGCTTTCATATGATGTATAAATCTCAGTTTTGTAAAATGTAACCTTATGACTGGTTTTTGTGTCACAAATATTAAGTTAGAATTTAATTGCAAGACATAACAAAGTAAAAATGTGAAACTCAAAATGCAAAAATGTAACATTTTTGGGATATAAAGATCACGTTTGTGAATTGTGGAAACAGATTGGATCATGATATAGAAATGATCAATTCGCTTTTTATTTATTTTTTTCGTGGCAGTAATGGGTTTCCATAGCATGATGTATTAAAATGAATTTTGTGTGGTAGATTTCTCTTGTAATATTTTCTCTCTCTCTCTTCACATGTTGTTTTCCGTCCTGGTTGTTCCTCCTGTTTCCTTGTCATCTTGTTTCTCTGGTAAGCTGTGTCTCACGCTGTGACAGGTTCTCTAATGAGACTCACACACTAACGAGCCTCATTCTGCTCCGGAATATTAATTCTCTCAGAAAACCTGCTATAATTATACAACAGCAGGGTAATAAAACTCCTGCTTAACGCGACGAGAACGACATTCTCGCCACGAACAACGTTTTAACATCTGCACGTTATTACACCGTTCTGAATTGAACTTCCTGCACAATACAGTATTGGGAAATTTATGAATGCATTCAAATGAATTATACATATTTTTTGCACTCCATCCACAAAAGTATGTGCATATTACAAAGTACAGATAATTAAAAGAAAAAAATTAGCATGTAAAGCATTCACGCACTGATTTGTCTTTCAAAACGTACTGTAGTTATCAAATGACCTCATTAAGTTGCATGTTTAATTCAGCGGGTGGCATCCAGCTATTATCACAAATAAGTTATTTTTCATTTTGATTACATTTTGTGTAACTCACCTAACGAGTCAGTCAGAGAGATGGTATTACTCTGTGTGGTGTATTATGTGAGCTTGATACTAAAAGCATGCATGCACTGTATTCTGTAGAAATTGTATGAATTTGTGTCTGATGTGTGTTAGTGCATCAATAATAAACCCAGGTTTGTTTTCCCCTTAGTAACTATGAGCAGAAATAGGAGAGAACATATGAATCATTCACTCTCTCACCTGATTACACTCTGTTCTGAGATCAGGTAAAAGACATAGTCTTCTGCTTCTGTCAGTCTCTGGTCTAGCTCTGAGTTAATGGGCCGTTGAGACTATATGCGTTTGTGATTATCACGCTGACGGGCCGCTGAAGCCTCTTCGGTAAATACGGTAAATTTTTTTACACTCTGAGGAACACTATGTGAAATTATACTCTGAGCAGACATGCACCTCTCAGGGACGTGAAATGCATCAGATAGTCGATGTTGATTTTTGAAAACTGCAGCTGTGTTGATGTTGTTTGTTCCGATGCATGTCAGATTGAATCCTAAAACTCCTCCTGACGAGCTGAGATGTTCTGCTGTGAAGTCCCGTGTTTAACTGCTGATTTATGGTGAATTATCTGGATTGCTATTTCGGTTAAGATTGACTTTCGTATTGTTTCCAGATGAACACTTGAATCAAGCAGCAGCTCGGGCTTTACTCGATTATCCACACATCGGGATCTTTACTTGTGCTTCACTTTCACTGTTCCTCAGCAGAGGAATAATCTTCCCAAGCCTTCAAAACATCTCACATCTTCTGAGGAACGTTTATTTGTTTATCTCTCATTCAGCATTGTATTGCGTTGCGTTTTGTCTTATTATCGTCAGTCTCATACTAAGGTATATAGTAACTAATATTTCTATCATTTTATGCAAGTATATGCTATACTGATTTAAACTTTTGTCCACATAAATAGCAGGATCTGCACCAAGACACAAAACTGATTGACCCTTGAACAACATGAAAACACATCACGTCCTGGAGACTCAGAATAACTCATGAGGCTTGATTTTATCCATCTGGATTAAATTATATAAAATTCATGTGAAAATATGGCTAAGATGAGTTTAGTGTTTGGGTTTGTTGAAACCCAACAAACCCAAACACATTTGTTTGTTGAAATGAGCAATAATAGTGATATTTGACCATTAATAAATATATAAAATAGATTTTACACACATACATATATATTAACTAATAATCACATTAACAGGAAATACCAAATAAGGACAAACACTGGGAAATCAAAACGAAACTAAAACAGACAGGAACATGACAGTACCTTTATATACCAAAAAAAATGGCACATTCATTTTTCTAGTATAATTTAATAATAATTTTTTTCTCCCCATTTTTTTTTGCATCATTCCTGTAACACCAAGGTCATAAGTTCGATTCTCAGGCAATGCAAGAATTTAAATGCTTTGGATAAAACAGCATGATTTAATATTTTCATATAATCAGTTTACTAACAGGCTGGCTTCTTCTTCTGCGTTCATGACCTCAGTTTCTCTCTCTTTCAGCAGCAGTGTCTTTGGTTCTGAGTTGAGATGCTCTTCGTGGATTGTAAGATGGTGGATGTTCTTCGCGGCCGGAGGAGGCTGCGGGTGTCCGTCTGCAAGCCGCCCTGCTCCTTTTGGTTTCTGCTGCTGTTCGGGGTCGGAGGACTCGTTCTCTTCATCCATCTGCAGGATCTGTCCGATATGGTGCTTCAACAGGCTCCAGGTAGGAAGAAACAGTCAGTTACAGTCAACACCTGGAATGAATTCAGACTGATATATCACATGCTGCCATACGCTTTTATTGTGTTTTGGAGAAGATTATAGTTGTGGACTTTAGGAGAAAATGAATGTGGTTTGGGGCTTTTATGTGTGAGGTTGCACATAGGGTCAGAAATTAACGTTTTGTGTGCTGAAACCTATTGTTTTACATTGTTGCATTAAAAATGCATGTATTTTTGTTTCTCAGAATGAGTTCTCAAGCTGATTTGTCCTGCAGATTTAGCGCTGTGACTTGTCAGTCTCTATGCAACACCATCTGTCAAAAAAACATCCACAGTCATCATGATTTCAGTCATATTCTAATTTTTGGTGGAAGAATATATCACCACAGTGAGAATTTTTAACCAGGCAAAGCTTAGTCAGAAATAATAGCCAGAAAAATCTTTATATATATATATATATATTATATGTGTGTGTGTGTGTGTTTTGGGTAGCATATTTGATCCATCAGGCTTTTTTGGTCTTGAATATGGAATATGGAGAAAAAAATAGCTCAGACTACGGACAAAAAGGGATGAAATTCCCCTTCCGGCGGATACTTACATAACATGATATAAATATAAGTTGGCACTCTATGTCTCCAATAATATGTCTTAGTGATATTTAATGCTAGTTTGATGATCAAAACATATAATGCAATGCATCACGATGAATGCTGAACAAACAAACGTTCCTTGAAAGATATGAGATTGTTTTGGAGGCTCGGGAAGAATATTGCTCTGAAGCTTTTAGGAAGCAAATGCTACTGACGTGATCAGATTTGAGACGCACTGATTTAAAAATAAAAGAATATGATTCATGGAGAATTAAGTAAAGTAGAGTAAATGTTCATCTGGAAAGGTTAATAATGTTGATCATTATTAATTTTGCATATCCAGTAGACTCTGCAGCGTTAAAGTCTTTGCTCTTTGATTTGTTTTGCTTCAGATCATGATGCCGGCCAGCAGGCCAGAAACATTTTGTTTACTCTACAAAGCACATTTTACTTTTCATGTGGTGTTTGGCATGCGCTCATTTTGGATCAGAGTTGTGTATGGAGCACTTCGGTGTTGGCGAGAGGCTTTAGGTGCATCTGTGGTCAGAAACACATCTAACAAACAAAACAAACAACAGGGTAGTTGTTCAGATTCGAATACAAGGGATGAATTGATGCATTAGGTGACCCTGGAATGATATTTTGTGATCATTTTGGCATTCGTTGAAGTTAATTCTGGATTTAGCGTGTGATGTCTGTCATTTGTAAGATGTGTTTGCAAACTCTTGAGCAGTAGAAACACACACAGCATGAGAGATCTTGGCTAGCGTGGCACGCGGCTGCTTCGTTACCGAAGGACTAGTTTGAGGCACGCACAAGGACACAGGCAAACACCTGCTGTACGGATGTGTGTTTGTGCTTCTCTTCAGCCAAAACAAGAGCACAGATATGAACACACAGCTCTCCAGGCTCTTTTACAGACATCTGCCGATACTCAAGCGCCTCTGCACCTCACTCTTTCTGTTTGTACACTTTTTAGGGGGTAAATTCACTATTTTTGCTGGTGCTACCAAAAGAAACAAAAAATTAATCATCATGAATTTTGTGATTTTTGGCGGCTTTGTGATTAAATTTAATCCCACGGGTCACAATAGTGATCATAAAAATGTGTTTCATTCATAAAGCTCTAAAAATCTTTAGGTCTCAATTAAATATGTGAAGGTTCACTTGATTAGTGCAAATTGTGACTTGACCAGAGCAGTTTATTTCCTGTTTGCACTTTGAAAAACTGCTTTAAAAAAATTGCACAATAATGTTGTTGTAATATTTATTTTATTTAGTCATTCTGTTTTAGTTATTTTAGTATATCAAGTTAATAGTGTAATACATCAATTTGTATTGCATTTTATTTCAGGTAAGGTTTTTTTTTTTATGTGATTTTTTATGTGATTCATCATTTCAGATATTTCAGTGGCACTGCGAATATTTTTATTAAAATATAAAATTTTTAAATATTTAAATATTTTTTTAAATATTTAAATATTTTTAAATATGAAATATTTATAAATATTTTTGATATTTTATATTTTTCATAAAGTTTTAGGAATTTTGTTGTGAGTTTTTGTAATTGTATTAACGTTTTTTTATGGTTGTAGTCTTTGTTAACTATGATACTGTTAGTGTAATATTGCTTTATTGAATTTGTTTTTAAATAGAAATAATTTTTTGGTGCAGTCTAAAAATACAGTAAGTCATTCAGTAAGAGTTTGGAGGTATAAAATGAGTGTGAATCAGCTCGGATTATTTGATGAGAAATTTGTGATCTCTTGCAGACTTTGGCTTCTTGGGAGGTTTGAGATGTTGTTGAGATCTTTTGAAACTCTTGATTATTGGGCTCTTATTCTGAGAAATATCTGAAATGCAGATTTCAGCAACATTCCCGATTGTCTCCTAGTGTCTGTTAAGGAGAAATAACTGAGAAATTACAGTGATCCTATTACTGTTTTTTCTTTTTCCCTTTATATGAGGGTATTTTAATTTTGTTGGTTCTTAGAAATCACCCAGAACTGAATGAAGTGGTTACGGCGTCACATTAGGCTGCGTCAGTCGTGATAAATATATTTAGCAATGATATTTAATTAATCATTGGCAGTCCTCATATTCACCGGTCATGGGAGTTTTTCGTGGTTTCATTTGGCTCATTTGCTTTTCCTCAGAGACTGTGAGGAGCTGAGGAGGAATTATCTTTGATACTATTTTCAAATGAAACATATTTTTCAATGAAGAAAGAAAAAAAAGGATTATCCTGAAGTGTTCGGAGGATCGTAAAGCCGCTCTCAGCCGGAGCTCAGGAACACGGCAGTCTTTCTGCTGCTGAACTGGATCAGATGGAGGGAATGAAGGTTAAAAAAAGCATTTCGCCTGAACTCCAGCGGTTCTGTTCCTCTTTAGTGTTTCTGAACACTCTTCTGTGCTGTAGATCTAATGCTGGAAACTTTACTTCAGAGATGAATATATATGCATGTCTGGGTCAGTAAGACCATGTTTAATGGGTTTGAAAGAAGTCTCTTCTGCTCACCGAAAGTGCATTTGTTTGATCAAAAATATAGTTCATTTATAAAAAAAATAAAAAGGGCTTAAGCGTACTGTATATATCTATAACAATAATATAAGAGCAACTCAAAAAAGCGAACAAATATGGACAAAACTACATTACTTTCATTAAACTAATGAAAACAGAAAATATAAAAAATGATTCAAAATATTACTGAAAATTATAATAGTACAACAATATTAAAATAACACTCTCTTCTGCTAACCATCATTTATTTGATTAAATATGACATTAAAAATGTGAAATATTATTACAATTCACAATAACTTATTTCTATGTGAATGCATAAAATGTAATGTATTGCTGTGAATTTTCAGCATTGTTACTCTAATCCTCAGCATCACATGATCCTTCAAAAATCAGTCTAATATGCTGATTTGCTGCTCAAAAAACATTTATGATTATTGTTGAAAACAGCAGTGCTGCTTCATATTTTTGTGGAAACTGTGAAACATTTTATTTTTCAGGACCCTTTGATGAATAGAAATGGAAAATATGTAACATTATACCTTACTTACTTTTGATCCATTTTAAGCATCCTTGATTAATATTGAATCATTTCTTAAAAAAAGCATTACTGCGCCCAAAAATGTAAAAATGTGTTAAGTAAGGCAGTATTCAAACCAAAAAATTGACTAAAATAAATTTGCATCCTCAACATTTAATGAGAGTGAGTTTTTTAGCCTTTTATCGCATTACGCTACTGTCATGCTGCTGTAAACATTGAATAAGTTAATAGTGGCACTATATTTGGTTTGTTTGCCAGATTTAGTTCATTTGGCTCATTGTGCTAAAACACACAGCGTCAGCGCAGGGAGCAGAGCTTTTACTCTCATTGTTTCTGCTCAAATCTCCCACTCAAATAATTGTTTAAGGACAATCAAGGAATCCTCTGTGAATCGCCATGGGAACACTGTTGCTCACGGCGCCGTCGACAGAGAGAAATTACCCACAAAAATTGGGAGCAGGGAGCATTTCCCGTGCATTGTGGGTTAAGAGCGATTTCTTTGCCTCGGCAGGACACGACACACTCACAAAGAAGAGTCGTGGCCCTTTCGAGCACAGAGAGATGTTTCATTGCTGCGAATTGAACTTCATTCTTAGAGCGCTTGGATTCATCTCCACCAACAAAACACAGCCTCCCCAGCCTCATAAGGTCAAATGCGTTCTCTAACAGCTCTGTTAGCAAGAGAGGCGCTCTTGAGGGACGGATCGTATGCTGCTAATCAGAAGAGCCGGCTCTTGTGCGCTGCTCAGGTGTCGGGATCAACCGCAGCCAATCACAACCCACTCCACTCCGCCGCTGAATGAGATTGCTTTCGTGCAGGCGCTGCCGTGGACCTCGTGACGTGCACAATAACATCAGCCGTCTAAACACCCCAGCCCTGAGAGATGTGCTGAGATTACAGCCGCTTCTCTGGAGGAATTACTGGACTTAATTAACACAGGAGAGCTGGAGTCAGACCACAGATGAGAGATGAACAGATGCTGCTTTACATGCTTACCGCTACAGATATTCACATAGATAGATAGATAGATAGATAGATAGATAGATAGATAGATGAATGCCTGGGTGGATTGGATGGAAGGAAGGATGGATGGTGGATGGTGGATGGGCGGACGGACGGACAGACAGATAGATGGACAGATAGATAGATAGATAGATAGATAGATAGATAGATGAATGCCTGGGTGGATTGGATGGAAGGAAGGATGGATGGTG
>JAUCMS010000034.1:12914747-12925564 GCA_032357445.1 Enteromius radiatus
CAGCGTCTCCAGAACAACACTACACACACAATCATAGCTCCGCCTTCTTTCTTTCAAAATAAACCCACTCTGTGACGTAGAGAAGTGGAGGCGTGTTTAAACGAGTCGTTTTAGGAGGGCGTGGACAAGTCATAACTGTCATAGAGTATCTCTTTGGTTTTAAAACTTTAATCTTTCCACTTCAGGATCTTATCTCTGCGCTAACAGCTCGTAACACTAAAGACTGGAGTAATGATGCTGAAAATACAGCTTCATAAATTACACTTTAATACATATTCACATACAAATTGTTTACCTGTCGACACACTCGGGACTTCTCCAGAAGGTACTGCTCGATCTTGGCTCCTTCGATGGCTCCTCTTTTGTTGAAGTGGATGTCGATGTACTTCCCGAAGCGGCTGGAGTTGTCGTTACGGATGGTTTTAGCATTCCCGAAGGCTGATGGGTAAAGTCAGAATGTAAATGACCTTTCTGCTCCAGAGCTGTGTTTCTGAGCTCAGTCTTACCTTCTAAGATAGGATTGGCCTCCAGCACCTGCTGCTCGATCCAGGAGTGCTGTCCGCTGATCGCAGCCAGAAACTGAAGGATCAGCTTAGTGCTTTCTGTTTTTCCTGCTCCAGACTCACCGCTGACCAGAAAAGAAACTCTTTTTAAATTCAACACTGCAGAGAGAATCCCACTCTTAACCATAACCCTTACACTTCATCATTTCTTTGGCCTTATTTGTAAACACTTTACAATAAGGAGTCAGTTATTAACATTAGTTAATGTATGAGTTCATAAAAATACAATCATTCATTGTTAGTTTATGGTTAGTTCACAGTGCATTAACTAATGTTAACAAACACAGTTTGTGACTGTAATAATGCATTAATAAATGCTCTAGATGTATTGTTCAGGCTTAGTTCATGTTAACCAATGTTGGTAGCTAATAAACCTTATTGTAAAGCGTTACCCCTTATTTCTTGATCTTGCCAGTGCTGTAAACTACTATTTTAGTTTGCGTTTTTTTTTTATTTTTTATTAGCTTATATATTTTAATATTTAACTTTTATTAATATTTTCATTTTAATTTGAGTTCAAGTCAATTTCTGCTTTTCATTTTATTAGGTAAATGTGTTTGATTTTATTTCAGCTTTATTTATTATTAGCAGAAATATCCCATTATTTATCCCAAAAGAAAAATTATCCATTTACCCATCAATTATTTCATTATTTTTCTGAGACAATTATACTTATATATATATATATATATATACTAAATATACTAAATATAGACACTAAATTAGTAACAATTTTGTAGACCTGAATCAAATTATTTATTTATTTACTTATTTATTTATTTGAAATGGTGCTGAATAATTTGTGGACATGAAGTTATTTATTTATAACTATTATAAATATAATATAATAATATAATATTTATAAATATTAATCATTATTATTTTATAAAAATAAATTAAGTCTATATATTGTATATAAAAATGATTCTACTTATAATAACGATAATTGATTATATATATATATATATATATATATATATACTTTATTTTACGTCAGTTGTTATGGCATTTCTATTTTAAATTAAATTAAATTTAAGCTTTATTTAGAAAAGAAGAGTTTTTAATAGCTTTAGTTTTAAGTTTAGTTAAAAAATAACAACACTCAAGGCACTCTGGTGATAGTTTAAAAAAGTCTTCTGCAGTTTGAAGCAGTAAGCTTTAGATATCCAGGCCAGATGCTGAATAATAGATAGACAGACATGTGTCATGCCATCCATGGCTCAGTCTCACATTCACGAACAGACCTTATGATGCAGCACTGGTCTTTGTTGTTGCGCTGCATGTTGAAGTAGCAGTTGTCTGCGATGGCGAAGATATGTGGAGGCATTTCTCCGATCTTCTTGTTGGTGTAGAGCCGGATCTGGTCTGCCGTATAGATGGGCAGCAGCTGATACGGGTTCACAGCCACTAAAATAGAGCCGGTGTAGGTCTGTGAAGAACACACACAGAGCTCAAGCACACCTGAGGGACTTTTATTCTGCTGACTCTTGTGCAACGAGCATGTAGAGGACATGCAGATATCCACATTCACATTACCAGTGCTGGGAGGTAACTCCTTACATGCAACTACATTTATTTATCCCTGTTTATTCTTTTCATATTCCATTTGATCTATAGCACAACTGTACATATTTATCCTTTTTTTAATATATTTATACATATGAAGAGTGTATAAATATATCATATTTAGAATAAATTTATTTTTTTGAGGGGTTTATTAATATTTATACATACTTAGCAATAAAGCTCTTTCTGACTTCTGAGATTAAGTCATTTCATTACAAAATAAATGGAAGTGTAATCAGTTACTGAGAATAAATTAGTTACTTATGGAAACGTTAACTATTACTAAGGGGTTATAGCTACTAAACTATTTTGTTTTATTGTTATTAATTTGTATTTAACCTCAGAATGACCTGATTTTGTGGTGGCTTTAAAATTGAATTATTATCATCTTAATTAATTAATTAATCATAATTTTACAGTAAACGTCCAAAGCCATCATCAAGAATCAGCTAAGAACACATCTCTTCCATCTTTATTTCACGCTCTATTGCCAGCACTCTATTCTTATTCTATTCTTTAACAAACTTGTCCCTTTTAGACTTGTACTCTATTCATTTACTAACTAACTGCTTGCTTTGTAAAAATAAAATAAATAAAAAAAAACACTAGCTTCTGTATTCTTTTTGTATTCTATTTGTTTTATTTTTATTTATTATATAATAATAAAAAACAACTATGTGTACTGAATTAATCTAACTGAGACTTGTTATAGCGCTTGCATCACTTTGGATAAAAGCGTTTGCTAAAAGATTAAATGTAAATGTTAATTCAAGAGATCGGTGTTAAATACTATAAGGTGTAAGTACAAGTGCGATTAACAGTTCAAAACATTAGAAAATCAATCAAATATTACATTTCTTTAATAAAGTAATTGTAACACTTGTTACATTTCTAAAGTAACCTTCCCAGCACTGCAGGTTACAGACAGACATCCACATGAGTCACGAGACACGGCGGCGGAGGACGTCTTGCTGTCAGAGGGACGTATCAGTGTCTGGACAGAGCAGACCTCACGGCCATGTTGAAATGAGAGAGCAGCGTCATGAAAACACAGAGGTTCAGAGAGAGCAGACATGCACAGGAGAACTCACCCGACCACCGCAGTTAGTCTTCACACAAAGCAGAGAGAGAGAGAGAGAGAGAGAGAGAGGAACACAGGACAGATAAAGCCCCTTCGTGAAGACAAACACATCCTTTCTGTCTGGGTGGTGGTGACCATAATGAACTGCAGAAATATCCTATTGTTTATCATTCACTCATTCTGACTCAATACATTTTTACAACAATTCTATATATTTATGGAAATGAAAAAAGATATTATTATTATTATTATATAGAATAATATATTAATAATAATATTATTAAATAATATTGGTAATATGTTATTTTAGGTATTTGATTATTTGTATTATTTATATTTCATTAATAATAATTATTATCTAAAATGTCTATTTATAAATAATATAAACATTATTGTGTATCATTATTTTTTTAATTAACATATTATATTTTATCAAATATTAACATATATTATTAACTGCTCTATATTATAAGAATTTTAACAATAACTTAAAAATTATAACACATAATATTAACATATTATATGACATTAATATCAACACATAATAAGACATACGTAATGTTCTTAATTGCTATCTTATGAACAAAACATATTTTTAATTGTTACTATTATTTTTTCAAATTGTGCATGTATATATTAACATATTAATATACATACTGTATAATTATATACATATATTAATCATGTATTATTATACAATTAACCTACCTTGCTCTACTCTATTTGATATTTTTCATTTTATATTTTAGATATTAATTAAAATGTATTTAATATATAATTATTTTATTCAATATAAGCCCAATGTTGTGTTATATATTACATACTATTATAATAACTAACATAAAATAGAAAGCGCACACACCTGCAGCTCCACATCGAATGACATCTGCATTAAAGATATGCCTATATAACACACAACAGCAGGGCTTACGTAGATGAGATGCTCTCTGTAGCGGATGAGAAGGTTCCGGAGGATCCCGGCCTCGTTCAGGTCCCCGAGTCGAATCATGTCCTCCACCCCGTGGATGGAGGTGGGGTGCATCGGCTTGATGTGGGCGGCATTTTGGGGAGAGATCCAGTGTTCCTGAACATGATGCAGGTTCACAGATTCAGCGTAACACACACATCACACCGACAAACTGCATAACAACTCTTATATAAAGCCATGACTGAGTCAGCTTTTATTTAATGATATTTAGGAATAATAACGCACATTTCCTTCATCATCCAGGACTTGAATCTGACCCGAATCACACAGCTTCACCACGGCTCCGATTGGGACCTCGAACTCCCGACCCGTCTTCAGATCCAGCCACACATAGTCGCCCTGAAACCGAAAGGTCCTATCGAGTTACTTTTAAAAGTAATGCCTTACAATATTGCGATAACACTCCATGAAAAAAGTAACTAATCACGTTACTTAGTTACTTTTTATGAAAAGTAATGCATTATGTTACTTTTGAAATATGGGCAGGAATGCACATTCAAACTAATTGCTCGATTATTCCGTTTCATTTTGGAGTGCCAAAAGCATGCTTGTTTAATTTTGAGGAATACTGACTGTGTTTTTGAAACATGCCGATGTTTAGTCTAGAACTACAGTAAGATCATGTTCACACACAACGCTCTGCACTTATGCGTGATTTCACTCAACATGGCAACCCAAAAGTTGTTAGTCAATACTTGAGAAACAAAGTAACTGCCCATATTTATTTAAAAAAGTAACTCAGATATTTGATTATAAATGAAAAGGTAATGCGTTACTTTACAAAAAAGTAATCTGATTACGTAACTTGCTTTACTTGTAATGCATTACCCCCCCACCCCCGACACTGTTCATTACATCATTATTCATTCATTATTTGTGAATGACATTAGTCATCATCACTTGATTCAGTGAGATGTTGACATCATCAGTGTGACCTTTGACCTCGATCACTTATGGTGCGTTCACACTATATCATGATTATGAGATACTATAGGAGCTATGTTTAGGTATTGAGTCCAAGAGTATAAACAGCTCCATGTTTTGTCATCTCAAAGTTGCAGTAATTATGTCATCACATTAACGCAGCATAATAAAGTACAATAAAGCCCCTCAATAACATCTACACTCATGTACTTAGTAGACACTTTATAACTATTACTTACATATATTAATTCACTTAAAATGTCATTAAGCAATTTATCAAATTAATGAACCTGGATAAATCATTATTTTATTTAATTAACTACACACACACACATACATATATATGTATATATTACATATTATATTTACATACACACACACACAAATAATAATTTCCTCCAGAAGGAAAAAACACGCATTAAATGCTTGGGGGTGAAAACTTTTTCAATTTGAAGATCAGGGAAAATGTTACTTCTTTTGTCTTTAAAGTATCCTCTGTAGCTCCTGAAAGATATTTAGGGAAAACAAAGAAAGTGTACATATTTTCATTCTGTTCAAAAGTTTTCAACCCCTCTCTTAATGCAAAAAATCTCTCTATGTGTACTTAGCACTTGCATATCAATGTTGGTTTTGATTGCTTTCACTGTAAAATGTCATGTAAAACAATGCACCAAACAATTCTTAAAATGCCTACAAAACGCATTTTCTCCAAATCTCCAACTCTCTGTCCACACACACACACACACACACACCGTACCGGTAACAGAGTGGTGTGTTTGACCACAGTGTTGACATTTCGTAGCAAGGCCCACTTTGCCTGATCCTTCTCATAGAGTTCGACGTAATCCCGACGCTTGTACATCCTCACATCAATCCCCAATCCATGCAAACGATAATCCAGCGTCCGACACACACCTCCAAACACACATCCAGCGATCCTGAAGCACACACACTCAAAGCTGGATCATTCCTCTCTTGAGTAAAGTTTTATCAGTCCTGACCGTACCCGCTCTGTGTGTGTGTGTGTGTGTGTGTGAGGGCCGTGAGGAGGTGGATCCCCTGATAATATGGAGCTTTTTAATTAACTAAATATCCCCGAAGGCAAATCAATCCAGGTAGAGGGAGAACCCAACACCGTTTGGCCGCAGCTGTCACGTCTGAGAAGGCCGCTCCGCCGCTGAAACAATCCTAGCAACCACACACAGATCAATAATACATGCCAAGACAACTACTGCATTGTTCACACACTCCTCCCTGCTATCAGACCTCCTAACAGACCACCAGAGGATAAAACAATGCACTCTGGGAAAGAAATGTGCTTGAGCATTCATCAAAAGGCAAGGGAGTGTAGAGATGCTTTAGGTCAAAGGTCTCCAAACAATATCAGATGGAAAATAAGTCCTCTTATATCGTCAAAGCATAAAAAAACGACTTTTTATTCAGTAATGACGCGTTAAATGAATCAAAAGTGTCAGTAAAGATGTTGCAAAAGATTCCTATTTCAAATAAATGCTCTCCGTTTAGACTTTCTACAAGACTACTGTGCAGCACAGCTGTTTTCAACACTGATAATAATCAGAAATGTTTCTTGAGCAGCAAATTAGAATGATCTCTGAAGGATCATGTGACACTGAAGACTGGAGTAAAATTCAGCTGCACATCACAGAAATAAATGACAGTTTATATAACAGATACTCACAAAAAGTTGGAATATTATTTCACATTTTTACTGTATTTTTGAAGCCCTAGCATAAACATGAGAGCCTTCTTTCAAATAGATTAGATAGAGAAGAAAAGAATATACTGTAAACACACCAGTGCTAATTTAAATGAATGTTTTCAATTAGTTTTCATTTTAATTTTTGGTGTTTTTATATATAGTTTTTATTTCTGTTTTCATTTCATCATTTATAGTAGTACATCATGCTAAACTATATGAAAATGAGAAATGTTCCCTTGGTAACTAGCTGAAATAAAATAGTTTAACTTCATTTGATTTTCTCAATATTTAGATTTTTTTGCGCCCTCAGACTTTCAAATAGTTGCATCTCAGACAAAGTCCTATCATAGCAAACCATACATCAATAAAAAGATTATTTATTTGGTTTTAAGATGATGTTTTAAAAAAGAAAGACCCTGGGTCACAGAAATGAAACACCCCTGCTGTAGATATGAGCGTGATGAAAAGCGGCCGCGCTGGACACAGGTGAGGTGTGTGAGACTGAGACTCAGCGCAGGTCAATTATTCAGCAGGTGCAGTAACACATTAGTTATATCGACGCCATATTATCACCACAAACAATACAGCCGTGCTACAGGACAAATACATGATGAATGTGTGTCAACATAATCTGAGAGACACAAATACAGCACTATTAAACACTACTTCACTTAATGCACTCATTTACTAACTAGTGAGAATACTGCTCAAACCCCATTGAGTTAATGAGAGCTCACGTCTGCATGAGAGAGCGCCACCTTTTGGTAACAACTGGTCAAACGTGACCCTTAAGCACAAAACCAGTTTTTAGGGTCTTTATTTGTATTGGATTGATTTATACATAATCTTAAAGCTGAATAAGCAAGCTTTCCATTGATGTATGGTCTGCTATGAGAGGACAATATTTGAAAATCTGGAATCTGAGGGTGCAAAATATCATAATATTGGGAAAGTTGCTCTAATTAAGTTCTTAGCAATGTATATTGCTAAACAAAAAAATGAAGTTTTGATATATTTATGGTGGCTCCAGGCTCACATTGTCAAATAGTCATCATATAAAGTCTTGCAATTATTTAATATTGGCATGACATTTAAAATTGGTTTTAATTAGCATTTAAATGACAAAATGAGGCAAAGGTCAAACAAGGACAGGAATTGTATATAAAACGCTGCCAAATTTTCCGGCTCAGAGGACAAACTGAGGCATTACAACATAATATTCATGAGACATGCCAAAGCAATTAAACCATGTCTGCATTTAAACCATAAAACACGTCCTCTCTGGCAGTCATTCTGAAAGAGTGGAGAAGTCAAGCACATATTTATGTAAAGCAGGGGCTATTATGCAGTATCTGAGATGATGCTCTGCGTGACTGCACTCACAGAGCTCTGCTGGCTCCGCCCACTTTTCCTTGTCTTCCAGTGGGCGGAGCTTACAGGACTGGAACATGCACCTCAGACTGGAATGCATTCATCAATTAATGCTAATGAGTTAGGAGCCAGAAACAAGATGGTCAAATGAATTGAAAAGCTGAAACAGAACATAAATATTTCATAAATATTAAATGAACTTAAAAACTCATTTCTAATTTAGAAAATAAAAATTGACTCAAGAACAAAAGTCTAAAAAAATAAAATACTGCACATACAAAAATAAATGACTAAAACTATTATGAGAACTAAAAATATAAAAATAATACTTGTAAAACTAATTAAAAATATTTATAAAAACTGTGGTATATTCAATTTATTCATATTTTACTTTATATTCTATCTTTAAACAAAATATTTTAATTTAAAATGTTTAAAATGCAAACTTATACTGAATAATTATGTGTGTGATTTCATGTATTTTTACTGTAACACACATTTTTACCATTAAAAATTAATTATTAATTAATTAATTAATTAATTGCATCCAAAATAAAAGTTTTTTTTTTCATGCATTTACATTATTATATTTATTATAAACATATTTTCTTACGTATATGTGGTTGTATTTATACAGTATGCACAGTATACACTCTCGTATATTATATAAAAAAACTCATTTGACAGCACTATTAACTGTAACAAAAACAGGCTTTGTTTTCTAACTTTATTTTTTGGCTGTAAATGTTTTCATCTCTTATGTACTCAGTTAATGAAAGAAAAGGTCTGATTTGTCTTACCTGTACTAGTGTGGGATATCTGTAGCTCAGTCTGCGTGTTTTCACATCCCGTCCCTGTGCTTTGGCTCCCTTCATTTCCACACAAAGCCTCGTCCTGTCAGAGCTAACCTCTCGCTTCAGTCTCTTTAACGGGACAGAAATCCCTGTGAATCTACGAGCACATCCCGCTCCTGAAATGAGGGCCTGTCAGCAGCGATTAGAGGAACAGAAAGCCGACGAGAGCAGAGTTCATCAGACTCTACACAGAGAAACAAATAACCTGCAATAACCCTCCAGACTTGGATGTATATTTCTAGATGTTAAAGCACGTAGAGCAAACTAAACACTGAAGCATTTGAACAGACAGCGAGACCGGGGCTAGTTGTCACATAGAGATCTATAAATTTAAAGCAACATTTTTACTGATTTATATATAATTCTCTATTATAGATCAGTGGTCCAATTCTTAAAAATCCCGAGACATAAATGCCAGTTTTCTCTAGCAGTGCTTTATTAATTAAATTGTTATTTTAGCCAAAACAATAGACAATTGATTAAAACATTTATTTATTTATCTATTTTATTTATGTATTAATTAGTGCTGTCAAACAAATAATTGTGATTAATCACATACATAATAAAAGATTTTGTTTACATATTTATGGGTGTGTACTGTGTACATTTATTATGTAGCCTATATCATGCATGTATATATTTAAGAAAAATATGTTATGTTTATATATTAAATACATATAATATAAAAATATAAGAATATGAAGATAAATGTAAATATTTTCTAAATATATACGGTATGTGTGTATTTATATATAAAGGATATATATATATATTTATACACCTACAAAAACTTTTATTTTGGATGAGATTAATCACATTTAATTTTTACAGCACTAGTATCAATTCTGACACAATTCATTGATTTGTTTAATATTTACTTAAAATGGAATAAAATAGTTGTTGCTATTATTCTTATATATATATTTTTTAAATATATATAAATGTTTTATTTAAATATATACACACACTGAATTATTTATTTTGAAGGATATATAATTGTAGTTATAGTTTGTATGCTTGTTTTTTTCGTTTATTCATTCATTTGTTACCATTTTTAATTTCTCTGTAAAATAATTAATGTTTCATAAATTTCTTTTAAGCCTAAATATAGCTTAAAGGCATTAATTTGCCAATAATATATTTCTTTTTTTGTTGCTGTTATCAGCTGGTTACTAATGTGATATAAAACTATAAGGTTGTGTGTGTGTGTTTGTCCTTACCTACTCTGAGATGTATGCACTGCAGTGAAATGTGTGACAACTAGCCCCGGCCTGTCCTGCATGATCAGCAGCAGTAAAGAGACTGAGGCTTTGAACTGGACGACATCATCACAACATTAGAGAGTCTTCAGCAACAATGAGAAAACAACAGACTCACCTCGAGCCACAAACAGCTTACTCTGTCACCGATGACCAAATAAACAAGATAATAACCACCCTCTCTTACACAGTAACGAGGTTAGTGCCCAGTGACTAGTACTGGACCCAGATCAGATTAGACATAATGACTTAACAGTATTTCTGCTTTATTTCTGGAGCCAATGCCAAACCCCCGACCTCTACAGAACAACACACAACACCAGTTATCATATACCATATTTCTACTTCAACCACCTGCCTAATTGCATGTGTGAAACAAATTATTAAAGGTGCCCTAGAATGGAAAACTGAATTGAGTTGAGTACATGGACATAACATACTGTGAGTCGTTTCCTACTTCTTATAGAAATCAAGTGTTTGCAAAAGACGAC
>JAUCMS010000034.1:12928150-12939066 GCA_032357445.1 Enteromius radiatus
CAGACTGTTTCATTCTAGGGTCAAATTCTAGGGTTGGAAATGGACCTGGAAAACCGTTCCCCCTTACCTAAGCTACACACCTTCTGTGTACATATCAGACAACTATTTAAAAGATTCTCTCGATGCATTCTAGGGCACCTTTAAATGTTAGTTATTGTCTCTCAAAAGAAAGAGTCGACTCTGAATCATTGAAACGAGTCCAAAGTAGAAACATTAGCATATTCCCGCCCACTTGTTGGTCTTTCTAGTTGGTCTGAATGAAAATGCTACTTCATTCTTCACCACTAGGTGTCTCTTTTGAAGCAGCGAAACCTCACAAACACTGCTTTAAATTAAATCGACCAATCGCTGGAGGAGTCTGGAAAACTGAATCACTGAGCGTTTGGGAGTCGTTAAACAAATAAAGTAAAAATAATAAAAAAATGATATAAAATAATTATAAGAAAATGAAAGTGTTTTTTGACCTTGCATCCATGTTAACCTGTTTTTTGGAACCTTTCATAACCCATAATATTTTAAGACGCTTTTATCCAAAGTGATTTACAAATGAGGACAACGGAAGCAATCAAAACCAAGAAAAGAGCAATGATAGAAAACAAACAGAGTGCAAGTCTTACAGGGACATGTTTTAAAACAAATAAAAAATCATTATTATAATGATGGAGATCAGAACAGAGCAGACAGTTTGATGCATGTGCTCAGATCTCATGCTGTAAGTGTGTTTTCTGGAGTGAATGAAGAGTGTGTACCTGCTGCAGAATGACCATGACTGGGCTGTGTGTGTTTCCTCCTGGACATCAGACGTCTCCACACCAGATCCTGACACACACACACACACACACACACACACACACAGAGAGATTATTAGAGCTGCACAAAACACTCACACAGTTTACTTATTATAATCATAATCAAAACGTACAATTCTGTCCACTTTCTGAATGTCATGTGACCTGAGAAACACATGCAACATAAATAACACATGCACTCTTGTTGAGAACAAAACACTGTATATTTTCTGTTTGTCAATACTACATTTCTTTTTATTTACTTTTTTACTATTTTACTGTAATTGATCATATATATATCAACTTTAGAGTCATATGACCAAATTAATATAACCAAAAATGACAAATATTGCAAGAAGTCTTTCAGTTGCCGGAATATGTCAAATATGCCAAAATAAAAGTTTTTCTTTATGTATATACTGTGTATATAGAAATAAACACATATGTATATATTAAAAAATACATTTTAATGTGTGTGTATATATATATATATATATAATAATATTATATAAAAAATGTTATATTTTGTATAAATTAACAATGTGTGTTAACTATGTGTGTTTATACAGTTTACACAGTACACAAATCTATTATGTAAACACATTTATTTTGAATAGCTAATTAATCATTTTACAGCCTTTATAAAAAAAAAACATTATAAGAATTAGAAAAATGAAGTTACTGTCTAACATGAGTTTTTGCCTTACACAATACACTGAATTAATATTTACACTCTCAAACACTCACACACACACACACACACACACGTGAATCCGGCGTGTGTTTAGTGATTTACTGCAGTCAGGCTGATGTCATGACTGTTATTCAATGCCACACACAAAGAAAAGCAAGAAAGAAAAAAGAAAAAAAGACAACAGCAGCGGTAAACATTCCCATGCTAAATTATTCAGTCGTCAAACCACCTGCCTCACATTTCCTCTATTTAACTTCCCTTTGACAACGGCTGACCTATGACCTCCTGATTAACACGAGCTCCTTCAGACATCTTTAACAAAACTCAACAATTTTACAATATTACTCTTCAAACACCATCCAACAATCGAAATGTGTTCAGTGCTCTCCAGACGCAGATATGAACCGATGCTGTCAGGCCAGTCTTATTTCACAATCACTCAGATATTCTTTTGCTTTTTATTATATTCAATCATTTGTATGCATTTTCTTCTTTCATTTTAACTGTAGGTGTATATTGTTGTCATTTTATGTATTTATTTATAATTTTTTAAATATAATTTTAGTTGTGCATTTTTTATTTAATTTTAATAATTGTATTTTATATATATATATATATTTGTATTTATATTTTAAAAAAAGAAAAAAATATATTATATATATATAATTAATTAATATAAAATATATATATATAATTTAATTTAAATTTTTTTTTATTTGAAGTACCCACAATTATTTATGGTTTTACCTATATATTTGTAACTCTACTAAAGTTCTCTCTGGACTCGCAGCTCGGGCAGCATGAATGTGCTGAATAGAGCAGCATTCACATGGACATTAATATTTTACTGTCTAATTAAACCAGCTGACGTCTGGGAATAAAGACTAAACAGTCTGGATGCACGGGACAGGAGGGAGAGCCGGGGTATGGGATAAACAGACTAATGAATATGGGAATATGATAGAATATGTTAGATATGTCCATACCAAGACATACCAATAATTAAATAAATATAAAACTTTTTAATTTTAGAATTGTACACTTGGACTGAGGAGTTCCTAGTATTTCTCTAAGCGTGTGAACTTTCAGGTCGGTCTCTGATTGCATCCATTAACACCACTCCAATGACACCGTCTGAGCCAGTTTATCAAGACTAATCAACACCAATCCACTTGACTAATCAACTCATTATTTCAAACTCTGACCTTCACGCATCCGCATTTCATGACTAGTGCAAAAAAATGTCGCAAGTCTTTCTGTCATTAACATGATAAAGTCGAGATGAAGGCCCTCTTACTTTGTTTAAAAGCGTGCTCAATTAACATGTAGAGAAAAGATTAAATCGAATTAAGTCCAAAATCCACAGGAATCCGATCTGATTCCGGTCCTGACCAATGACCGCACAGACCGAAGCAGCCAAACAAAAATCTTAAAGCCCAAAATACCTATCAAGTACTAGAAGTAATCCACAGCTCATCTGAAGATTTATCTTACACTGTTAATGCATTTAACCAGTTAATTCATGAGTGTCCTACAGTTATACTGGCTTCAAATACCAATGCATTATTAATCAGACGTTTCTGTCACTTTTTGGCAAAAAAACTTAACTGGAAAGCAAAATCTGAGGACAAACGAACCGCTGAAATGCAAGAAAAACATGCAAAGCTCAACATCTTCATCTCGTCCTTGAGAAGACACTGTTATTTAGCCTCCAATTACAGTAAAACCAGCTTCTGCTCAGCTATTCTGGAGATAACTGTGTGTGCAGGCCGTGATGGAGAATACACAGACATTATTTATAGACTAACTGCCATATATTCACTAACCAGGGTTATTATAGTTAAAGGAACAGTTCACCAAAAAACAAAGATTGCAGTATATTTTACTCACCCCCAAGACATCCTAGGTCTTCTGACTTCTTGGCTGACCTTTGACCCGACGTACGGCGCAACTTATATCATACGTCAGACAACGGCCAAGACCGATATATCCGATTTATGCCGTAAATTTAACTATCCTTTAACCACAACTAGAACTAAAACAATGAAAAACATGTGTGAAAATAAATAAAATAGGAAATGGGGGAAATGTATGCATAGAGACAGAAAAACACAACATGACTACAATTTTAAAATTATAAAGTAAATTATAAAATAAATTGGTAAGTAGATAGATGGATAGATAGACAAGGGAAGCAAACGATAAGCCACATGAAGGAGCAAACTCACCTCCGCTCAGTTAGGTCATTGTGTTTGAGAGATGAGAAGAACTAACACACTCATTCACAGCCACTGATCCTCACAGGACAGGAGACGAGGGGAGGGGAGGGGTCAGAACACACGGGAGGAGGAGGAGACTCCACGGGGCGGCAGAGCAGAGAGCATGACCGGTCACACACACACACACACACACAGAAGATGCAGTAAAAGAGAAGCACCTCGCAGTAATCAGTCTCTCAGCGCAGATGAGCAGCTCGTGCTTCAGCGGTGACCGTGTGTATACTGATCGAAAGGTCACTGCATTCTGGGATATTTGATTTGAGATGAATTTTACAGCAATGCAAGCTGGAGATGACAAGCGGAAATCTGTTTCAGGCCTGAGATATTCATTAATATGCAAACTAAGCGGGAAAACAATTGTTACAAACAGTTATAATATAATATAATAATATAAACTGACAACACTAGCGTTCAGAATAATATTTTTTTAATTATATCTTCTATTAGCTGCTAACGGTGCATTTATTTGACCAGAAATACTGTAAACAATAATATTTTTTACAATTTAACCCTTGTTTTAATGTAATATATTTTGAAATATTATAATTATTTTTCCTGTGATCAAAGCAGGATTTTCTCAACCATTACTCACATGATCATTTAAAAATCATTCATAAATATTAAAAATCATAACTATTTGAACTTTTGACCAATAGTGTATATGGTCAGAAATACTCAATGGCACAAATATTTAAGCTGACAACATTAAAATGAATAAAAATTAAATTTTAGGCAAAATAAATAAAAAAAAATTAAAATCTAATTATGATGAATATGAATATAACATTGAAAAAATATTGAGCCAGGTATATCTACAAAATATAATAAGAATAAGAATAAATACAATCAAATAAAAATTATGAAATAAACGCACAGTTCCAATATTTCATGTGAAAACCAAAAACAACAGTATTTTCATGCATGTCTGTAGAAATACAGGCAAATAACAGAACATTCAATTAAACTTTATTTCAGAATGTGAAACAGTGAGAAAAACAATCTCGATATACAAAAAGATACGTCACAGAATATGATCAAGATTTCTTTGGCTATTTTACCCGTTCTGATAAGGCACATCTTCATCTGTAAACAACAGGCATTGCACGATTATAATGATATTCTCATATTTCACATCTAAAAAGCATCTCGGCATTTGCTATTAGGGTAAAAAAAAAACCCAGAGGAGAATAACGTAGGATTTGGCTTTATGACATTAAAGTTTTTCAAGTTTGTTTGTGACTACTATCATTCTGTGAAGAGGCAGAAAATGATTTAGTAGTTATATATTGTGTGTTCATATATAACCACTTGAAATCCAAAAACCCCTGCTTCTTTCTCTGTTGACATACTGTCACCTAGTGGTTAGAATTGCTCTTTACACAAGTGATGTTAAAACACAAAATAGTAAACAATCTATTTGTTCCCAGCTGTATGGCTCTGAAACAGATTTATACTCATCATGCATTCTTTAAACACAGATATTCACTTTAAACACTATGTTAGAGACATAAATAAATCCCGGATTCTGGTAAACAGATGGAAACACCGGAGAAAGCTCCTCATCATCTGGAGAAGATCAACACATGGTCAAGATAACGGCAAATATATGAAAGAGAAAAACAGAAATGCCCTCCATATTTGAACATTTAGTGTAAACAGATTTAACAGAAGAAGCCCTTTACCCTCCATTTCAGACGAAAGGTCAACAGACACAATATAAAACTTGAATAATAGATAGTGGTATTAGATATCTGCATATACTGCATGTTAATTCATATACTGATATAAATGCATGTCCTACAATATCTTGATTTGTATATACACACACACACACACACACACACACATATAGCAGAAAATTGCACCTTAAAGGGACAGTTCACCCATCATTTACTCACCTGTTCCAAACCTGTATGAATTTTTTTACGTGTTGAACACAGAAGATGACATTGTGAAGAATGTTGGTACCCAAACAGCATTGACTATCATATATATATTCGCATAGTTTTTAAAAGCATCTGCTGTTTAGTGATGCATTGCAATAATCTCAGATTTGCTCCACAAAATCCTCTCAGAACTGATTCATGAATCGCGATGCATTGCAGTAATCTCAGAATCCTAATAAAGAGCATGTAAGCATGAGTGTAATACGACACGTAAAGCGCTCAGATGTTGGTCAGGACGTCGCTGGTAGTGAGGCTGACCGACACCAGACCTGGAAGTTCGTTGTTCTGCCGGTTTGCTTTGTCTCGCAGGCGAAGCGTGTGAAGCTGCTGCAGGTCGGACAGATCGCCGCTCAGGACCGCCTGACCCATGAACGAGTCCTTCAGAAGGTTCTTGTTGTAGATCTGATCGACACAGAGAGATGAGCAGTGTTGGGGAAAGGTCCTTTTAAAAGTTATGCATTACAATATTGCGCTGCTCCCTATAAAAGTTACTTACTATGGGAAATAATGTCACTTTTGAGTTATTTTTGTTTAAATCTGCGCTGGGGTTGCTTGCTTGGTTTTAACATAAAGTCCTTTAACAATAAAAGTGAAATGAATACAGAAATGTAAGTTCACGTCTGTACAGTAGAGGGCACTATTCAACAGTAAGTTAATAAAAAACAAATGCTTATTAGTATGGTTTAATTAGATCGTTGAAGGTTAGTTGCAAAGACACTGGTTAACAAAATTTGATTAAATATATTTGTGTTATTTATTATATTTAATTATTGCAGGTTTGTATAATATTCTGAATGTGCATTTGATTGTTTTTATTAATTTTGAGGAATACTGAATGTGTTTTTGTGCAGGTGAGAGTAAATACATCTTGATATTTAGTCTAGAAGTACATTAAGACAACTCTCTGCACTTACTCACGATTTCTCTCAACATGGCAACCCGAGAGCTGTCAGTCAATACATGAGAAACAAAGTAACTGGACTCATTTTAAAAAAGGAACTCCGATATTAAATTAAAAAAAAGTTATGCTTAACTTTACCATTTACTTCAAAAAAAGAAAAACCAGATTACGTAATTACTCGCATTACTTTTAATGATTCCTGAAAGACAGGCACCTGAATACGGATCGGCTCCTTCGGCTTCTTCCTGTAGAACACAGCCTTCACGTCAAAGTCCGGGGTCTGTGTATTTTTGTGCACCGGAGAGCGGACCTTCTCTCCCTCGCAGCTGATGATGACGTACGGATCAGACGCTGAAACAACGGGAAGATTCAGTCGATCAAAAACAGCAAAACTGACTTCTGGGGAGATTCAGTCAAAAGTGACTGACATTTATAATGTTACAAAAGATTTCTATTTCAAACAAATGCTCTTCTTTTCAACTTTTAATTCATCTACGAATCTTGAAGAATTGTAAAAGTATCACTTTCTACAAAAATACTGCGCAGCACTTCAACATTGATATTAGTCCCAGTCTTTCTTGAGCAGCAAATCATATTATTCTGATTTCTGAAGATCATGTGATGAGTAATGATGCTGAAAATACAGCTGAACATCACAGAAATAAATTACAGTTGAACAGATACTCACATAGAAAATAGTTTATTTGAAATTCTAATAATATTTCACAATTTATAAAATATTATAATAATAAAGATTACTATTCTTACTGATTTGACCATTGCAAATCTTGTATTGATTATTAGCAAAAACCAGCCGAGATGTCAGTCTGTTCAGAGTGATGGTATCTGGTAGATGCAGGGGTTTGTCGTGTAAAGAAACAGAGAGAACACAACGTTACTCACATCCATCCGAGTCCTGAATCTGGAGTCCATCTGCTCTGTGGACATGCACCTGAGTGACCAGTTTGGGATACCCACAGCAGCCGGTCCAGCAGGTGTGAGGAGGCTCGTCCGTTATCAGCTCTCTAAACACGGCACAGTCTGCATCAGTACATCCACAATCCACAGAAACAACTACCGTGTGATAGACAGTGCTGTCGCAATTAAAGTTTTGCTCAGGTAATATGTGTGTATATTTATGATTATTTTATTATTTATGATATTAGTCTTTTTTTTTTGCACCCTCCAGGATCACGATCCTAACAAACCATACATCAATGGGAAGCTCATTTATTCAGCTTTCAGGTCATGCATTACTGTACGTTTCCAAAAAACGGACCATTAAAATACGCAAATAACAATAAATAAATATATATATTTTTAAATTAGGCTAACCAAGACTTGTCATAGCACTTGCATTTTTTTTTTTTTTGCTTCTATTGTCATCGATTGTGAGTCACTTTAAATAAAAGCATCTGCTGAATGTAAATAGGACACACATGTGCAAACCAAACCTTATTCTGGTTGCGATAAATCGCTGGACAGCACTAATAATATATATTTGTGATGTATTACTTGCAGGCAGCAGGTACATCTGTGAAGACACGCAACAGGAAGTCTCCCTGCAGGCCGGGGTCAAAGGTCGTGGGAACGATGACGTAGCGGCCCTCCTTCAGGTCCTTGCGCAGAAACACGCTGCGGGAGTTAATGTAGATGGAGCTGCCCACCGTTTTCTGGATGGTGTGCATGCGGTACGTCCGGTTGAGCTCCACCTTTCAGAAAACACGCATCACTTAAACCATACGCACACTCTTGTCTCTTATTCATTTTGTGTGTGGGTTATTATAATTTTTTTGCTTTTGACAATGATTTTTAAGGTGAAGAAGTCTTGTATTATCACTTAATCAGCAGAAAAGCACCACAAACACATGATTCCTGTCTGAATTGGAGTCAGATTACAATTTGTTCAATTCTCAGCCCATTTTCACACATATTAACGATTCAGAACACATTATTTTTAATATTTAATAATTTACAACTCCTTTGCAGATTGTGAGATATTTTATACATTTGGAATACATTAAAGAGGGATATAAAGCTAAATATAAATAGTTATTTATTAAGTTCTGTTCTTGTCATCAATACCGAATCTTTTGACTGCTGTTTCTTCAGCATCTTCAGTCTTATTTTTGGGGGGAAAAACACAGTTGAGATGTTTTATTGATTGTTTGATGAGGCTTTTTTTAAAGTGTGTAGTGCACATACTCTTTGGATGTCAAAGCCGATGGCCACGTTCTCTCCTTTGCCGTCTTTAGATCGGGTTCTCTTGTCCTGCTGCTGTATGCAGATCAGAACCTCGTCCTCTGGCTTCGTCACATCAAACACATACTGAAGAACACAAAAACACTCTTCAGTACTCCTCGACACACACACACACACACACACACACACACTCACACACACACACACACACCTGTGGGTTCTGCAGGAACGTGGCTTTGTGGTTGATGCAGCCTCCTGCTCGGTTCCTTAAAGGGTCGTCATGGCGACTCCAGGAGCCCCGCATCACTTCCTCCTCCCAGGTCTTGTGGATGCTCAGGTACGACGTGTTAATCAAGCGGCACAGAATCAGGTCTGTGAAGTACTTGCAGAAATCCTCAAAATCCATCCTGGAGAGATAATGAGCGGAAGCAGGATCCAAAAGAGCGTTCATCAGTGCTGTAGGGTTTTGTGATAATCATCACCCCTGATCAAAAATACCTGATCTGTTTATTTTTAAGGGAACACTGCTTTTATTTTGGCATGTTTCTGAGCCAGAGATATTTGTATCTGATTGCAGTATTTCTTAATGTTAAACATTTTCTAACTGCCCTTCACAATTTCAATCCAAAAAGTCTTGAAACATAGAAAAGCTGTGTAGAATCTCACCAGAACTCGCCGTCATCTTCCACAGTCACACCCAACCTCTCTCGCTCACCCTTACTCACTCTCTGCCACTCCTCGGAGCTACAGACACAAAAACAACAAATATTAGACACACACACATATAAAGATTATGTATTATATATTACACTCATATGCAGTACCCTCCAGGAGTATTGTGACTCTCTAAAAGTGCTGTGCTTTTTTTTTTTTTTTATCAGTGACTCTGATAACTGAACATATGTCTGACACCACTTACTATTTGATCTCATATTAACCTAACAAAAAATAAAAATAAAAATAATAATATTTTATATACACACACACACACACACACACACACACATATATATATAGAGAGAGAGAGTGTCACAGCAAAGGGTCTGAATACTTACGACCATGTGATATTTCAGTTTTTCTTTTTTAATAAATCTGCAAAAATGTCTACGATTCTGTGTTTTTCTGTCAATATGGGGTGCTGTGTGTACATTAATGAGGAAAAAAACACTTGATTTTAGCAAATGTCTGCAATATAAAGAGTGAAAAATTTAAGGGAGTCTGAATACTTTCTGTACCTACTGTATATATATATATATATATATAATGTATACATAATATATAAATCAAATGCTATTTTATTTTTAATAAACTTGTATTTTTAATATATGTATATATACATATATGTAAAAAGTATTTTACAAATATTTTTAATGTTTAAGAGATTTATTGTCATATGTACTAGTACAAGGAAATTCTTACTTTGTTTACTCCTCACATGAATAACAGGGTAGAAGGGGAACAAACATAAAAATATACAGTTTAAACCATAACCAGAATCATAAAAATAAATAATAAGAGCATAAAAAAGAAAAGTCATGAAAGAAAAAAATTAAATACAATAAAGAAACAAATAAAATATTTAAAAAAAGCAACAATTATGTTACCTTCAACCAAAGATATAATTCATTAAAATATATAACTGTCCCACACAAATTCTAATGCATACTGTACAATTTAAGTGTTTTGTGACCCTGCACATCAATACAAATTAATTTAATGAATATGCTAATTCAAAATAAATTATTTGCATGTAATTATAAGGTCTGTACTCAACAAGTGTTCTTTGGTTGAAAAACCTTGATTTGGGGCATTTAAATGTGTTTTTATTTTTCATAAAAAACCGCCATTTGGACATGACAGTAATCTCAAAGATAACAGGCAAAGAATGCAAAAATAAATGAGGTACCGCATGATGCTGAAATATGACACGTGATGTTGAGTTTGTCCTCCAGTAGGTGGCAGAATGACCACAAAAACACATTCAGCATTAAAAACCACAAAGCATTGCTGTTGTCCGCACAGCCTCGAGTAGTGCTGGGCGATATGACGATATATATCGTGGGGACGATAGAAAAGTGTCTATCGTCCTATTTCTCTTCTATCGTT
>JAUCMS010000034.1:12939166-12955496 GCA_032357445.1 Enteromius radiatus
ATATACAAATATATTATGTAAAGAAAAACTTTTATTTTGGATGTGATTAATCGCGATTAATTGTTTGACAGCTCTAAAAATGACACTTATTTATTCATATAAATGGGAAAAGCCTGTCATTTTCAGACAAAACTAAGCTAAATTACACACTAAACACAAGCAGATTCACATTAGGTATCATTATTTGCATCAGTACATGATTTGCATCTTAAAATCTGCAGCTGTTTCTTACCTTCGGCCTCTTCCAGGTGACTTTTCCAAAGCGGTTTCCATGATAGAAGAGCGACTGGTCGACGGCGGGAAAGACAGGGTCTTCAAACAGAGTCCTGTTCTGCTGGCACTGTTTCCTCAGAGCGGAGAACTGCTGCTCTTCAAACGGCTTCACCGACGAGAACATGCTGGGGGCTGAAACACGCACACAGACAGAGGATCACAATGAGCCGAGCGCTGGGATCTTACCCTTACTCCAAGGGTGGGGAACGTTGATCCTGGAGGGCCACTCTCCTTCACAGTTTAGCTGCAACCCTGAAACACTCCGGGGTTAAAAAACCCACCTAACGGTATCCTGAAGACCTTGCTTAGGTTTGGAGCTAAACTCTGCAGGACACTGGTTCTCCAGGATCAACGTCCCCCACCCCTGCCTTACTCAGACTAATGTCTTAAAATAAACACTTTAATATGCATTCGGGATGTTTTCTTTCCACTAGCCTAAAAAAAAAACACATTATGGTATTATATTATATAGCATAAAATCTCAGTGCATGAAAAACAATCCTTTTGTCTGCAGTGTTTGCTTTGAGAAAATAATACCGGTTTGAAAAGACATGGTTCCTCACTGTTTAACGTTCATGACAAAAGCCACATGAGCAGTGAGACATGAGTCAGTATCACACTGTCCAACCAGAACATCCAAAAAGGGGAAAACAAAATTCAGATATTGTGTCTAAGCATCTGCTAAACACGACTGGCCTTACATTTAGTTTACAGTACGCTTCTGCTTTCTTGCTCTGGTGTTTATCAGTCTTGACGTCCTGCAGAATTTACAAATGGAAGACAAACCACATTCACATCTGCACGCAGCCATAAAAGCATTGCACACGACTGTGAGAGAGAAGAGATCGATACGGAGCTCAGATGAATCTGTTTAAGACACCATACACCCATCCAGACCGGAATTACTGAACCACACCATCATTACACAGATCCCGGTTTCTGAAGACAAACACGATATAAACCCTTTCACAACACACAGACCTTCATTCTGGACTATCAGGATCAGGAGAATGAGTCAGCGAGGGCATTGTGTTTTTACAAAGGGTGCGTCTTTAGCTGGTGACATTTATTTGGGGAGTTAGAAAGGATGATCAAATCTCTTACTTCAAGTATTGAAAGCAACTCATAAATCATTTTTTTTTAGAAATGTGAGCATCAAATATGATCATCAGGATTTTAGGAAACCTAAATCATCTCATCTCTCAATCCTCACTGTAATACATTGCATAATATGTTTTGAAACTACTAAACTAGTATTGATCTTAAAATTAAGCATTTAAAGGTCATCTTAACAAGACAGAGATATAGAATGACGACTGATGTTTATGTTATGTTATGCAAGTATCTGCTGTACTGTTATTAAGATCTAATTGATCTATATTACAAGCTATAAAATAATATAACTGGACAGCACAAAATTGCAACTTTTGCTCAGTTTGGGCGTCTGAGATTAACACCTAAAGCTGTTTTTTTTACTCCTTGAGCTCTATACTCTCACTATATCATACTACATGAGCCATAAAAACCTTAACCCTAAAATAATCATAACTGTCCTTAACTGTCCTATTTTTATTATTCTATAAAAATCTATTATATTACTTAATATGTCCGGATTTACATGATTTTAGTGGATGTATGAAGTCAAGTTTTTAAGTTTATTAAAAAACTGTAAGTGTCATATTAACATCCAAACCCTTTTTTTTTTTAAACAAAAAACCTTCTGCAGGTCACAAACAAGTTTGTTTATGTTCAGTACAGATTGTAGCTAACTTTATTGTTAGAGGGACAATAGTAGGTCAGTATGTTTGAAATGTTTCACATTCAATACTGTACTGAATATAATGTTACATTGTCCCAAGCAAGGCTCCCATATTTTTTGCAAATGTTTGTAACTATGGTGAAGTCTCTTAGAAATCCTAGACTGCATTCACAAGACTTCATTCAAGAGTTTTCCAGGCTTGGAAAGCAGAATTTCAGCAATTCTTCGTATGCAAATTAGTCATGAATATAGAACTCTGTCAAATGTATCACTTTATGAAGTTCATTACAGAATGTTACAATGTAGCTCCTCCCTTCTCAGCGTTCCTCACACACGCGAACAAACTCAAAACATGTCACAACAAAACACTAAATGCGTTCAAAACAGGTATGTGTGTTTCCTCTTTTTTTTTGAGTGAAGCCACAGGAACACCCCAAACACATTTGAAAAATACCCACTTGAAGTAATCTGTAGTGATGCAAGAATCTTAAATGCCATCATTTACCTGCAAAACTCTTCCTGCTTGAGGATATTCAAATGAGGTATGAGCAGATGATGTCTTTATGATTTAATGCTGCATACACACATGTCCGCAGGTTTCTTCTCAGTCCTCCAGAGACTGTGTATTTGTGTCTATTTCCTCGTGTTTCATGTTCTATGTGCTCTGAGAGAAAGGGAGGAGCTTTCTCTGTTCACACACACACACACACACACACACACATTCTCTCTCTCTCTCTGTGCGCGCGTTTCTGCGACTCGTCACAGTTTATCAGAAAGAAAACACAAGGGCTATCGAGCCATAAAATCAAACTTTTCTGAGAAAAAAAGAACAGCCTTTTAATCGCTGCTTAGCGTCGCTTTAGATTCAGCTTTCTGACAGCTAAGAAAAGTAAGACAGAAAAATGTAAGAAAAACACAATACACGTAGTTTTAACAGTGCTCCTGCTGCCACCGTGTGGTAAAAACACTGAGTTTCATGAGGATCCCTGTAGAAATAGAGCAAACAGGTAGAATCGCGATTACTGCGAAATGCAGCTTAAAGTATAGGTGGCGGTCTGAAAGTTGTACACATACAATTACACAGTAATTATTGCATTAATACAAATGAAAAGAAATATAATAACATATCGCGGCTTAGGTAGGGCGGGGTCGTCACGTGACACCTGTTACTTTTTGCAGCGCAAATTACGAAGAGCCAATCAAATACTATTTAATTTCATCAAGTTCCGGTGGAGATTTTATATTTCTGTTGTGATACTTGGCGGGATAGCCACAGTCATAAAATAACAGGAACTAATACACTTTTAAATAAATAAATAAATTAAAAATAATTGGATTAAATTTATGTGGAGAAAACGCATTTAGATTTATGGACTAAAATACACCTTTCTTTTTCCTTTTTGTCATTTGAAGGAAAGGAAAGAAAGAAAGTAAATTGCCAGACAATAGATACAAATGACATGATCTAAATTAGTCGATCTTGGCTGATTTTGCTTCAGGACCCAAATCTTAAATCCTTAAACACAGGTTCAACCCGTTTACAAAATAAATACAAAATAAATATACAACATTCATCAAAATGGCTGTTTTGGCAATTTCCTATTTGTTCTTCTGCATACATTTAGCACAGAGGCAAATAATATTACTAATTAACTAAATCTCACATTCTTCAACCATAAACCACCACTAACTGTGATGATATAAACTCCACACAACACCACAGCCTGTTATTGAAGAGAAAAATGTTAATCTTTAAACATGGAGCACAAGATGAAATATAAGAGCTGTCATGTGAGGACTGTACTTTACTCCTCTCACAGAGAAATCAACAGACTTCACTCATTCGGTGAGTATTTGACTGATCTACAGGTACATGATTTTAAATGCATTTCATTTTTTAAAGTAAAAACAGTCAGATGTGCTGTTTTGACTGTGAACTGATTTTGTGAAGTCAAACCATTTGGCCGGCTATATATATATATATATATATATAATGTTGTTCAAAGAGCAGTTTGATATTTATGCAGCTATTAATGATGCAATATTATTGGTAATAGTAATCAAGTTTACTAAAAACACACTGAACATCTGATTTTCCTCCAGACATCATGGAGTACAGTATCAGGTCTGTGTTGGCTTTGATTCTCCTCTGGGCTTCTCTGTGTGTCAAATCCCAAATAAACCGTTTCCTGGTCAGACCTGAAAACTCTGTTCACATTCATCCAGGACAAAAGCTGACGCTTCAGTGCGGAGATGAAGGTGAGCACAGAATTTAAACGCTAAATTATTGCATTTTACATTTTTTATATACACAGTAGTCTTGACTGCATTCATCTTGCTTAACCACACAACTCCAAATCGGCAGTAAAAATATTTTAATGCATGGAAATTTTTAATTAATCAATACATTACACAAAGCATTTGGTCAGTCACATCGAGTTTTTATACCTATTTATTATGCATATAAATGAATTTTTTATTTACCTATTTAAATGGATGAAATCAGAATTGTGAAAAATAAAGTATAAATGAGATATTATTCTCTGCGTTTTAAGTTATATAACATACCTGCTCGGTCTTGATTGTTGTATTCTTCTCTCTGCAGCACTGGAGCAGTTTTGGCAGACACCTTTTGGTCAGTTTGACGGCTGTAACCACCAAAACAGAGACCCAGTGGACACATGCAATGGCACTTTGAGGATTTCAAGAGCCACATCCAGCCACGATGGACTCTATTATTGTGTCCGTCTGGACGAGACGAGCAAAACAATCCTGCCTTATAGAGTTAACATAATTAAGAACCAGCAGAGGAAGACCAGGGAGGTCAGGGACACAGTGTCAGAAAGCCATTTCGCGGCGGCTGTGGCATCGTCAGTAATTGTGAGCTTTATAGTGGCCTTCACGCTCGGTGCATTCACTAGATCTTACGTGATGAAGTGCCTGCGAACGATAAGGGCCCGCATGCCTCATAGAAAACACAATCACACTCACATCAATGGACAGACGAACGTACAAGCCACCAGAGCTCATACTGACGCGGTGTTCTTCCATAAAAACCAAAGCACTGGAGAAGACACAGCAGACATTGGTGTGGTTGACCGGGAACACGTGGATGTTGATATTGAGGATGATATTGGAAACAGCATAAATGAGCCTCAGAGTTGTGAAGGAGAAGAACAAACCCCAGAGTTGAGATCAGTGGTTAGTCTGCATCCAAAGAAGAAGATTCGCGTCATTAAAGTCTACAACTACGATGAAGAGGGGAATCCGTACAGCCATATCAAAGACTCAAGGATGGAGAGAGAAGACGAGATCAGGCCCAAGCTGAGGACGAGGTCACTGACGAGACTCAGTGCCATCATGAAACAAGCTGAAGCTCTTGACATCAACCCAGACGGAGAGTCCACGATTCAACTGGACGCTCCTTCCCATGAAGATACAGCAGGAGACGCTGGACACTCACAATAAACAAAACAACGAACATGAAGCAGATCAGAGAGAATGAACTAGATCAGGTGTGCAGAGGAGATACTCAGAGGAGTTGTTATACTTCTATTATTAGTTTTACTGAACAAACAGCACATCGCACACATTGCCTTGCAATGATATCAAATGTCAGCTTTCAAAAAGTATTATATTCATACATTTTTGTGGTAAATAAAACTATTCATACATGTGAAAAAAAAAAGATGCATTAATATAATTTAAATTGCTCTTTTTTTAGTTTCATACATTTGTGAAACACTTCAATGTTTGTTAGCTACATACAATTTCCGTGTTTCAAATGGTAAATAAAATGTATTTTTCTCAGATTCAAATATTAATACTTTTTGTATTTATAAATTAGTTTGGTGGAAAATAGTTCAATACAACTTCTCTATAAATCAATAAAGAATCATACCTTTTTGTACAATTCGTGTTTCAAATATTCATACTTTTTGTGGTAAATCTTCAATTGTTGTTTTTTTTTGTGGAAAATGGTAAATAACAAATATGAATATTTAAATCTGAGAAATGTTATTTCACCTTTTCACCACAAAAAAAAGGTGTCAAATTTGTTTTTTTAAACCGAAACTGAAAACAATGTAAGTTTTCTACTTATTTAAGCTACATTTAAATAAACACATTTAGCTGACTAACTTTAAATATCTTTAAATGTAGCTAAAATTAATTGTTTGAAACCACTTACGTTTAAAAACAATGTGTATTTTTTTTTCCAGTGTACATTTTTCATGAAGAAAATGAAATAAATTGTCTCTATTTAACTATCCATACACTTTTTGTGTAAAAAGCTTTGCATAAATTATTTTTTTCTCTAGAAAGAGAAGGCTTCGTTTTATACATCAAAAGTTTGGGGTCAGTAAGATGTATTTTGAAACAAATGCTTTTATTTGGCAAGGATGCATTAAATTGATCAAAAGTGACATTTTATCTCATCTTATTTTTCAAAGAAAAGCTACTTTTTAATATCTGTGAATTTTTTATGGCCGCAGAATTGTTTGAGCATATTAGAATGAATTCTGAAGATCATGTGATACTGAAGACTGGAGTAATGATGCTGAAAATACAGCTTTGATCACAGAAATAAATTACATTGTAACAGAAAACAGCTATTTTAAAATATTTGTCAATTTTTATATTTATATTTGATCACATAAAAGAGACTTTTGTTCAAAGACATGAATAACCTTGCAGGTTCCAAACCTTTGTGTTTTTGTGCGCATGTAAATAATTCAAGCTTCACTTAGATTTTATTTGGAAAATAAAAGTCCAAAGAAAAAAAAAAAAATCATTTACAACTGCTTTATTTCCTTTTCAAAACACTATAAACAAAGTAAAACTTTGAGAGAAAAAGAAAAGGAAAAGAAATTACAAACAGACCATTTCCCTCTAAGAAAAATTCATACAACACTGGCAATAGAACAGCTGCAACAAATTCAATACATAAGAAAAATATTTCCCCTTTTGTCTTGTGATTCCTCCGTGCCGTTTCCTTTTAAAGTAACACTGTAAGAGTCTCTGGGTAGTGACGTGGGACACGCTGAAGCGGTCCTCGAGAGGTATGCCATCGTCTGCGGCACACCGGAAAACAACAAAAACTCTGATGTGCTTGAATTGCGCTATAATGCAATTCTGGCTTTATTCCACTCCACAAACTCATCCAGCATCACTGGCCCTGAAATCACACACAGATCAGCAGCTGCTCAACTCACAAACATCTTATGAGACAAGATGAGAAGAGTCCATCACACTTACAGGCTCCGTCTTCATCATAGTTGCTCAGGTCTGTGTTAACCGTACGGCTGAACTCTAGGACGTTGTACCACTGGTCTTTATTCATGACCTTATACTTTGACTGCTGAGGAGAGACGTCTCTGTTAGCCACCGTACTTTAAAAAACAAATACTAATGTGTTTTAAGATGCACAGACATAGTTCAGTTTGGCTTTACATCGACTACATTTACGACTATAAATGTTCTTAGGAGTATGTGTGCAATAAAAAAAAATAAATTGTATGCAGTAAATTCAGTTATAATTAGTGCTGTCAAATGATTAAATGCATCCAAAATAAAAGCTGTTATTTATATGTTTTTTTATTTATATATAAACACAAACAGTACATATTTTTTAAATATTTCCATGTATACATTTAATATCAATATTTACATATTTTTCTGAAATATATGCATGCGTTTGTATTTATATCAATATACACAGCACACATACATGTAAACAAATACTTTTATTTGCGATGCGATTCATTGTGATTAATCATTTGACAGCAGTGGTTATAATTATACTGTAATCTGAATAACTATAATTAATGGTTAACCCGTAATGTGAAATGCATTTAATAGAGTACTGATATCAACGATACTCACCTTCATTAATAATAGACTGCTTAGCAAAAAGATGGCATCTTTATGTCATTTCTACATTATTTGGGAGATTCAATTTGAATTTAGAATGAAATTAACATGCAATCAGTCATGATTAATTAAAGTGTGCAATTAATTATTATTATTGGTTTTTTTTTTTTTAAATGATTGACAGCACTAGTCAAAAATCTGAAATTCAGGGGTTTTGTTTCAATTTTAGGTCCATAAAAATATCTTAAATGCTCTACCAAAACATTTATTTTAATAGGTCGTAAATTTCAGGGCCATTAAACAGTAATCAAAATACAGCTTCATTATATTATTATATATTACATGATAATTTAACTTCAAAAGCGACCATTTAATGAAATAAGTATTTCAGATTTCAGTTGCTTTGAGTTTTTAGATCAGTTCAGGATTAATAAATACCACACTATTATACTGTGTTCATATTGTTATGCGTTTTAAATGGCTGCACCAGTATTTATCTCCATCATCTGTTTGACTAAGCAGCTGGTAGTAGTAAAAACACTTCAAAATAAGAGTCTCAGTATGTTTAAAGCTTGTTTATTTAAAAGTCCCGTATTATGCAACGCTTTTAATGGTATTTTAGTTACATTCATTCACCATTCAATGGTGAAATGTTTAAAAAGCTAGTGTGCTTTTTGTATTAAAATACAAATAATTGCAAAGGTCTTTTTGTTTGTAATTATCTCCTTATGCCGGTTATATAACTGTTTGATGCATGTCACCATGCACCTAAAGATTATTATGCGCACAGGATAGGAAAATAAGAGCATATGTGCTCTTCGGATGAAAAAAAAAATAAGCTTTTATTGTGTTTTTTTTTCACCCTCGACAGCAGATTTAAAGAAAGAGATCACAAACCTCCAGAAATTGGTGGAAAACTGGGAACAGAGGCCACGTCCTTCCAAGAAGAAGTGCCAGCATGGATTTTGCAGTGTCCATATCAAGACTGCGCTGATCTTTATCCTACACATAAAACCATACAATTACATTAAAAACCGGGAAAATAAAAAAAAACTAAATTATATACAGAATAAAAAAAAACTGTTTTTAATCCTAAAATGCTTAAGTTATCTTAAAATGGAGGAAACGGGTGGATTTTTGTCATCCTCTCACCCTGGCGAAGTCGAAGGCGTATCTGTAAATGTTCTTGAATATAACCGGGTCATTCAGCTGAGCGCGCATATAATCCAGTTTGCCCTGTAATCTCTCCGTGCAGTCACAACTGTACACACATCAGACATGTTTAACGCCAACATACATAACACAACTTCTGACTGAATGCTTTCTCATCGAACATCTTACTGTAGTGACGTCATTCCTTTCAGCCACTCTTCCTTTGTGAAAAATCCCATATTTGTTGCTTCTAGTTTCCAGGCTAAAACTAACATTACAATCTGAAGGGTCACAAAACAAAAAAAAGCACATTATTTCAAGGGATTTCTAAAAACCCAACGTCTATGAAACATATACAGTAGATGAATTGCGCTAACATTTTCTGGCTCCACTCCGATGTCCTCACAGAACTTCTCCATGCTCTCCGGTCCGACAATGTCATCTGAACCTACGCACATTTAAAACCACAACAACAATCATATCAGCTCAAGGAGGAATGTATTACCCCCAAAATAGAAAATGTGCCATGCAAGATGTGTTTGAGTTTCTTTCTTTATTAGATTTGGAGAAATGTGTCTCTGCATCAGTGCCTCAATGTGAATGGGTGCCGTCAGAAAACATCACAACAGCACTCCAGTCCACGATATAATCGATCACTGAGATGTTTTTAACTAATATACGAGTCCACAATAACTCTTCCTCTAGTGAAAAAGCCCATCTAATCCAGCAACATATTAGTTTAGAGATGTTTTGGCTTGTAAACGCTACTTGATCTCGCTAGATTTCTCTCCTGATTAAGACCAGACTCGTATTTGAGTTCAAAACATCTTAATGCTGGATTAGTTTGATCTTGTGTCTTCTCCAGATGTTAACTGATGGACTGGAGTGCTGTGGATTATCGTGATGTTGTTATCAGACTCTCATTCTGACGGCACCCATTCACTTCCATTACTGAGACACTGATGCAATCCTACATTTCTCCAAACCTGATGAAGACACAAACTCACTGGATGGTCTGAGGGTGAGCACATTTTCAAAAAAGTAAACTATTCCTTTAGTTTCACTTTGAAACGTCACATTACCAAAGTACAAAAATAATATCATGAATATGTTTATTAAAGGCTGCATGTGTGTAAGGAAAACATTGGTTTACGTACCTGCATATTCATAAAACCAGGCCAGACATTTCTTGCTAGAGAACTGGTCATCTGGGTTTACCAGCCGCCCTGGAGTTTGTGTCCTACAGTAACTGGATTTTAAAAAGGTTAAGATACAGTGACTGACGTATGAAAGACACAGAGAGAAACTCACGGATATTTGTACCTGCTGATTTTGCACTTTCTGATGCTGGGGTCCTCGGAGCCGGACGACTTTCTTTTCTTTTTCACAGGCATAATCGAGGGTCGGGTTGATCTTACTAAACGAAGCACAAAGGAACAGAATAAATTGAAGCCGACAGCTGCTTTCCTTCCCGTCCAATTCAATGTCTCAGGGTCAGTGACGAGCAGAAAGCAGCTCTACCTGTGTACCTGTGGGCACCGCGTCCATTCAAGTACAGCCGACTCTAAAAACAGCAAGAAAAACACAAGGCATACTTGATTCATGACTCGCAGGATACAAATGTCTCTTTTCTTCTTAAATGCTGAGCTTTACAAAAAGGAAAAATAACTCAATTATACACACACACACATACATAGAGTTCAGATATTTCTCAGGCTATGTACGGGTTCAGTGACAATGAATTGGTTTTATTGTCATTAAAGTGAAATATGAACAAACATATGGAGCCTGAGAAAAATGTTCATTTTAGATGAAAACTTGCTATATTTACGTTATTAAACTCCATCAAATATAGCTTTTTAAGATAATGTAACCTAATTTTAATGCTTAACGCAAATCCTGATATTTATGTTGATAACAGATCGGCCTTTAAATAAATAAATAAATAAAAATAAAAGACTACAGTAACACCTGAGCTTAAAATTCATGCTAAAAGGGTAACGTTAGCACTTGTATTTCGTATTTTGAAAACAAACCAGAATGATTGCTTGTTATAATTTGAAGAATCGAGGCTATACTAAATCCCCTAATTGATTCATACAAGCGTTTTTAAATTGAAAAGCAAACAACTTAAAAACAGCCAAATAATAAAAGTGACGAGCTGTTTAGCACCAATGCACCGCTTTTGTGGCTCCCGAAATGGCTGAACTGCTTAATGCCAAAAGCCTGGAAGTCATCTAAACGTGATAAATTAAATACAACACATTAATGTGAAGGGGAGAGGTACAAAAACGACAAAACAACTAGCAGTTTGGGTAAAAAATGAACACAAACGCACGCGTGATTACATGAACATAGACCACCACCTCACCGGCTCATCTAAATATCACAAATAAACCCTCGATAACATCCTCCACAGGCGTCAAAGTTAAAGTAATGAAGGGAGCTCTCATCAAACCTGAAATATCTGCTGCTTTTGGCTCGTCCCGCCGAGTTTATTTGGCAACAATTTCAGCTGCGTTTGTGCTAAAATCTGCGACTGCTTTGCTTTCACTGGAGAACACTTCCGGCTCCCCAACAGACATAATAAAAGTCACGCGCTTTGAATTTCATTTGTTTTTATTTCGTATTTCATGGATGTTCTCTTGCGCTGTACGTCACATTGCATAGCAATATTGCTTTTGAGAATTTAGTACTTATTATATTAGCCATGTTCAATGAAGCAAAACAGGCTTCTTTATTGATAATGAGTAGTTTGTGGAAAAAACAAGTCATCTCAATACATATTCACGACAATATATGACAGCAATGTTTGAAAACTGATGACCATTGTGAAAACCGGTGTAGTGAGGTTACAATCCTAATTCAAGATCTTCAAGCTCTTTCAACAGCTGGGCCTCTTTCTGCATCTTCTCAAGCTGTAAAAAAGGAAGGAACTGTTATAATATTTAAATAATAATAAATAAGTTTTAAATCACGCTGAAGAGCTTTGCTATATTACCTGATTTTTTTGCATGACTTTGCCGGACGCCTGCTGCTCCTTCAGTTCATCAATGGCTTTGAGTTTCTGTCAGAAAAACATGAAACCCCCATTACAAATGCCAGGTGCATTACATATACAATCATTTATTTCTGGTTTGTTTTATATGGCATAAATGAGGACTTTACAGGGTCATGCAATATAAAATATTTTTACATAATTTACTCAAAATAAAGGTGTGTTGCCATACCAGTAGCTATTCTATAGAGGCTATTCTCATGAAACAAAACAAAAACTAAAGTGAATGCATCATAAAAGTAGGTCAATAATACTCTAATGGTCTATTCCAAGTCAAGAGTAAATTACAATTGTATTCATTTACCTTTTTAGACATTTTTCTCACTGTAATTGAAGTATAAACAGGAACTTTACAGGGTTATTAGATTTTTTTAAGAATGACAATTTTTTTAAACTAAAGGTATCTTGCCATTATTAAGATAAAAGACAAGAATAAACTAAAAGTAGGTCTGTTTACTTTGTGACAAGTCCAAGTTTTTCTCACTGTTATTAAAAGGAAAATTACATTTTGAATGAGATTTCTTGAATGTACAAATGGGAACTTTTTAACAATTAATTTTGATATAATTCACTCGAAATAAAGGTATGTTGCCATGTTGGCAGCGAAGGCTATTGAGCCATGTAAAATAAAACCCATTTCACTCTGTGGTCTATTCCAAATCTGAGTAAATGTTTATTTCCCTTCAAGCTGATCTTATCTGATTGTAAACATATCCCAACCATTTCACCTTTTTCAAATTCTTGATCTTTTTGTCAGTTTCAGCGTCTCCACAGCTAGAAGTCACATGACTGGCAGGGGCGGAGTCTGCAACTGGAGGCGGAGCCTCATCCGTCTTGTTTTCCTGAATCAACAGAATGCATCACTTATTCTCCTTCACGGTTTACTGAAGGAACGCGAATGCCGAGCTCTGGTGTACCTGCTTAGCTGCTTTCTTGGCTTCTCGCTTTTTTTGATTTTTCAAAGCAGCTTTCGACATTTGCTTCTCTCCTGCAGCACCAGGCTTCATGTTCTGCGGCGGCTCTTCTTCATGCTTGAACAGACACATTACTGTCACGAGACATTCATAATCTGGAGGAAAAGAGAATCTGGGCCCATATTGACAAAAAACAGTTACCACTAACAGTTCTCCTAAACAGAAGTCAAAGAGTTTTCTCCTAAAACCAACGTTTACTAAGAAACAGAGAAGTCTTAAGCTTGGAGGAAAGGGGGCGGGGCTAAGCTCATTGCTATGGATGATGTCAGACATACTCGGAGCAAAAACATAGTATTCCTTGTCACTGCTTTCATAGATTTAAGAGCTACTTTTAACACTTTGTGAAATACTCTTAGGGCAAAAATGTAGTCCTCCATTATTTTTCATATTTTCATAGTAATGAGCTACTTTTATCCTTAAGATGGTTTGTGAATACGGGCCAGGACTGCAGAGACTCACTAGTTTGGAGCTGGTGGTCTGGGGTTTGTTGCGGAGAGCAGGTGGACGATACGCCTGCGCCGGTTTGGCTTCAGTGCTGCCCAGTTCACTCGGAGACGCCTGGTATTTCACCGGCTTCTCCGGGAAGGCTCCAGACGGGAAGGGCTGCCACAAAACCTCCCACAGCTCTTTATTTGAGGGCGTCTCGTGCTTGTACAGCACAGTCCCGGTGTAATGCCAGATCTTGTATCCGTTGCTGACCCTCAGCCTCGGGGAGCAGGTGGCCGTCACGATGTGCTCTCCGTCAGGACACCAGGAGAAATGCGTGGTGTCTTCGGCCTGGGGTTTAGACACCTGCTTGTATTTCTTCACGTCCCAGACCTCCATCTGCCCTCGCAGGTTCCCGAACCCAGCCAGGACGAGGATGTGGCCCTGGGGGCTGTAGAAAGCTGCGTTTCTGGGGCCCGTGCCGAAGTCAAACACGGACTCACATTTGTGGTTAAAGACAGTCGCCTTGGCGGGCATGAAACCATAAACCACGCAAAACTCTGAAGAGTTGGGGTTCCAGGATACATCATATATAGGGCCGTTCTTTGCTGTGCAGGATGAAAAAATACAGATGTAGAATATTATTAAAACTAGCATAATGAACACAATCATTATGTATAAGCACTTTACATTTACATTTAAATAATATATATTATTTCTATTGCATTAATGAGAAAATATGATGCAAAAACATCTTATTTGGAGATACAAAAAAAGCCAAAGCAATTTAAATATTTCAAAAATAGACTCTTTTGCTTTGTATAGGATGAGAAATATAGTAAAAACTGCAAAATTGTGAAATGTTACTATTATTTAAAGTAAATGTTTGTGAATGTATGTATCTGTTAAAATGTAATTTATTTCTGTGATCAAAGCTGAATTTCACACGATCGCATATCAGTGTTGAAAACAGTTATGATGCCCAATATTTTGTGTGGAAACAAGAGTAATTAATTTATTTCAGGACTGATAAATAGAAAAACTATACAATTGAACAAATAAATAAATAAACAAATGCAATAACGAAAATTTTAAAAACGACCCAAAACTCTAATAAAATTATGTAAAATAAATAATTAAATTAAATAATATTTTATTATAATAAAATGAAAAAATAATACATGAATACAGCTAACTAACACAATAAAACATGATAACCTATATCTATATCACATTTATATATATACACACACACACACAAACATTTTCAGTCTTATTCATGAAAGAAATCGGTTTCATTAGACTGTCACTGAAATTAATTATTCATTAATCGTTACAATTATTGATGAATCATTATTTAAAGTCATACTTACGCAGCTGAACTACTGCACTTTCTCCATTGGTGGCGACGTAATGTAACGTCTGTTCTCCATAATAAGAGGCTCCTGTTTTATCCACCTCAGTGCTGGCGGTCACTAGAACCGCAGTGGCTTCAGAAAAGACCAGAAAACAATCACACATACATGACAACCTCACGTGATGCTGACAAACCAGTCGTTAGCTAAAACAGCAACAGTCTACCTTTTTTGTTCCACAGCATGGCCACTTTATCAGCTTTGAAAAAGCTTTTGTTTGCCAGAGCAGACGTTGGACCTCCGAAGTTGGGATACTGATACAGCCGTACAAAAGACGGCGCTCCTTTGCTTCCAGGAACATAAACGGCAACCTTAGGCAACGCGTGAGGGATTAATGTACATTTCTATCAGTAAAACGGCACATGAATACTCAAAAGTGTTCAGATACCTTGCTTGGCTGCGATCCAGGAGACAGAGCGAACTCAGAAACCTTCTGAAGGTGAAGTTTGTTGGCAATAGTTTCTACAAAGCAAAACACATTATAAAGATAAACTCAATAGACGTTTAAAGAATCTGTAATGGCATTTATTTAAACTAAAACACTTCTTTCCCCTATTTTGGTATTTTTAATCAAGCTCGCTACATTGCACTTCTAAAATTACTTCATCATACTGCAGGATTCATTAAAGGCACAGTCAGCAATGGATGCTCTGCAGTGAATGGGTGCCGTCAGAATGAATCTTTTCCAAATGATGCACTGAACTGGTGTGGATTATTGTATTGATTATTATTATGTTTTTATCAGCTGTTTGAACTCTCATTCTGATGGCACCCATTCACATCCATTCACACTGACGCAGAGACACATTTCTCCAGATCTTGGATACTCTGAGGGTGAGTACATCTAAAAGAAATAGTGAGCACAGGCACTGTCCTTTATTAAACTATTAAAAACATGTGCAATGAATTAAGTAAACAGAAGAACACTGTGTTACCAAAGTTGTTGTTCTCAAAGAAGTGGAGTTCATTATTGACATTTCTAACGGTAATACTTTCATCATCTGCCCAGCTCGGACACCTAAGAAAACACAGATACTTCATGAATAAACTGACAGCAATAAAACTAATGCTGCATTGTAATGAACATTAATAGGCACTTACCATCCCGTAACCTTCTTCTGATAAAACGCTTTAATGCAGGTGCCTGTTTGCAAGTCCCACAGCTGCAGGTTTGCCTCTCCCTGAGGATTATCCTGCGTTTCTGAGAAATAAGTGCATTTGAGCTTTTGTCTGTTCTTCTTACAGTTATTATAAAGCTTGAATGTCATCAAAAGGTATTGTTATTCAGAACAGAAAAAGGCACTTCCACTTCCAACTGTGGCAACAAAAATGGAAATGTAACTAAAATGAGTGTAACCACACTGCAAAAAAAATGCTTTTCTTTCTTAGATTATCTCAGATT
>JAUCMS010000034.1:12962575-12988505 GCA_032357445.1 Enteromius radiatus
TTTTTGTTGTTGCACTATTTCTCTTTAAGCTCTTCTCAAAACAGCAGTAACCTCTAATGTTGTTTATATTAGAGCCTGTTTAGATGTTAATATTGGATTTAATTACCATGTCAGCAGTATACTATAGCAACATCGCTGTTATGCCACTCTGTTACCTTACAAAGCACATGTATTTGTATAACGACTGAGGAGGACAATATTAGCACTAAATTCCGCACATATTAAAACATGCCCTACTGTAATGTAGCTTGCTTATCTGACACATACAGGTGCAGGCCTCATGGTTTAGGTGTTTCTAGACGTGTTCGGACATGTGATTTTCATTTCATTGCAAGAACTGCATTTAGAAATGCATGTGACCTGTATGAAAGCATATGCATAGGACTTTTAGAGAATATTTGAGATTTTAAGTTGCATAAAACCTCTTTAAATGTTTTGTGCGTGTACAGTGAAGGCTATATAAACGTTTTTTGCTAACATCTATATGTTTGAAGTGTTTGCATGACTGATAAATCTCTAAATGACTACCTAATTGATCGGCATGCAGATGGACAGGTTCATTGCTCTTCTTTACGGTTATGACAATACCACAATGACATTCCTTTGTGTACAGTTGCTTTGTGGTTTTCTCTTTCAAATTGCTCAGAAAATTAGAATTTAGTTTATTTTAGTCTAAAGCATCATGTATATGTCTCAAATTACAATTGCAAAGGGAAGATAGATGCAGAAGTTTTTATTTTAACAGTGTATAAAACAAGAAGGTAACTGCAGATGCATAGTTTAGATGCACACCTTTAACCTTTATGTCTTAGGAATAAAGTGGTGTTTCTTGATGCAAGTTTCACTATTATTACTGCATATGTTTAACAAAGCCTAGGTCTAGTAAGTGTTAGCCGTCCAGTATTGTGTTGCACGGTCTGAAAATAGGAAATGGTCATCGTAGCTCAGGACTACAGATCTTGAGCACACTTGGTGCCTCTTGTCTGTGTCAATATTGATCGTCTGTGCAGTGCATGCTGGGACGCACACAAAATTCTCTGATTCCGTTCTCATCCAAAAGCCGGTTCACAAAAATGCAGACTGTAGGAATGATCGTGGAAAACAAATAAAGACAAGCTTTCAATGCTGTAACCCCAAAAATAGCTCTATTGCTCTGCTGTGAGTTTGTTATGGTTTGCTAATGACAGATTGTGAGTGCCATAGCTTTGTTTCTGCCAGGGTCTTTTTTTAGTGAGGTCATTTTAGGGTGATAATAACAGTTTAACACTGGCTCTTGATTCTGACTGTAAGAGGTTTATCAATAATGACTTTTTCTTTCTGTAAAGGCTGCTTATTAAATTTAGGAGGAAATGTGGCAGCTGTGATTGCCAGAGATTGAACAAACAATGTTTTTGACATCACAAGAGGACCTCAGATGATGCCAACCATCAAATAACACGCATAACTACCAATTTTTGCTAGTTTAATCGCAACATATGATCATTGCAGTTAACAGTGTCTATTTGAATACATGCCATTAACTAACTACATGATTTTTGCTGTACATTTCTGCCATATGGACATTAACTTGACATAGTCACCATCAATAAGCTACTATGAATATAATGTTGAGTCATACAACTAAATCTTCTGTAAAGCTGCGTTGCAATCATTTATAGCACACCCAGTGCTATACAAATAAACATGAATTTAATTAAATGTAGTGATCTATATGACATTTAGTATATATATATATATAAAATCTAAATTATACAATACTGATAACCTGAATATGTACTGAACCATGTATTTTTACAATAAATTATAATGTATTTCATACTGATTTCTTACAAAAAACTTGCATTTTTACAATACAGCACAGTAAAATTTAACAATATGGCTTGTTAAAACTAATACAAGTTTTATTTTATATAGTAGAGAACTAATGCACACATTTTGATGGTCACTTTTCCAGTATATGAGTCTTTACACCTGTGACTTAAGTGTAAAAACACAATGTTGTTATATAAAAGCCAGACTGAACTAAGTGTAAATTTGGCTAACGTTATATCTCTAAAACAGCAACACAACACGTAACTTCAGGTGTCTTTACACAGCTAAGTTAAGGCTGCTGTGTGCCTGCTTAAAATTCAATGTAAAGATGAAATGCTGCATTAAAGCCAGACTAAATTCCCAGCTCCTCACCAGTACTAAAGTATATTCAAAGCATAGAGTTGTAATTAATGTGTACATATATTTATGCAAGACACTGAAATGCCACTTTAGAAGCACTTCTGTGTAACCTTTGCACTGTAAATGTTGCATTACAGAGTTACAGGATAAATAACAACAGGTTTGTCAGGAAGTATTTAATTTTTTTTTTCGTCCGTTAAAGTCCTGGCATTTCTTACAGTGTGTGAAAGCGAAGTAATCTTAACCAGTCACAGATCTGAATGCTCCACCTGTGGTGTAATCTACATACATGCGTCATTGAAATCATCAGTTGGCTGTTCGTATTGAATAATTCATAGCCAAGCAGCTATTGTTGAGAGCGTTTGTAAGTCTCTACTGACTTGACGTGATATTTGACCTCATATTTCCCCGTCTGATTGCTTTGGCTGTGTTGTCCTGTGAACTGTGCCAAATGTACTGGTCTCCTGCTAAGGAACGCTATCTTCCCTCAGCTCAGAAGACTCAGAACAGGTGTCCTCCCTCGGAAAGCGATTACAAAGCCTTCTGGACCGTTGTCAATTCAATGACACCAGCATTGGTTGTCCCCGCTGACTGTTTAATTAACTTCAGACTCCTATTTAGAAATATGTGCTGTATTTAGTGGTAGTAGTAGGCTAGCTGTTGTTGTCTTGTCATCTTTGAGATGATGGAAGTAAATATTTTGATTTTGCAGTCTTGGAAGATAAATGGAGGTTTGCTTGTGAATTTTAGACTAACAGTAATTATGTGACTATTCTGGTTAATTAGCACTATTAAGGTTTTATTGGTGAATATATTTTATTGTGATGCTTTCAACTCCTAAAGGATTCCTGTGTATAGTTTAGTTGTTTTTAGTTACAGCCTATATTTGTTAGCTGGTTACTTATTTGTAGGTTATAAATTTATTGAATATTTTCAATATGAATATTTGAATTTATTGATTTAGTTATTTGTTGTTTATTTAATATTAGGATATTAATATATAAATGTTTTTTTTTTAATTTTTGTAAATTATTTATTCATTTATTAACTGTTTAGTTTTCTTTTTCGAATTACCTTGTATGAAAGGAGATTTAATGGAGCTACATTTAATTTTAGATTAAAAAAAAAAATCAAAATTAACTTTAAAAACATTTTATGAATCCTTTTAAGACTTAAAATACATTTTTGGGTCCTGATTTTCTTTTTCTTTTTTCATTTAACTTCTTTCTTTCTTTATTTCTTTTCCTCTAACTATTAAATTACTAAATACTTTTTATGTTACTGTATAAAATGTGCTTAATAGTCATGTCAGTAATGTCGTATTGAATGATGTTTATTTTATCTTTGTTGGAGTTTAGAGCTGATATAGTCTGAGAAACGTTAGCTCGCTCAGAGAGCTGTGGACTGTGGTCATGTCAGTTTACTTGTGAAAAGTCGGAGACTTTGCAATTACACACTTTCCCACGCCATGCTTTGTTTTGAACAGAAGCTCTTGGCCTTATATAAGCAGGCATGTCAAGTTCACCGCAGAAGACCTCTTGGTTGCAACACGATGAGCACTTAAACATACACTGGCTTCTGCTCTCAAACACATCTCAGACAAATGAGCTTGTCTTCATTTTGCATGAGGAGGTTTTTGTGTATTGTCTGTTGTTTCATATGGTGACCTGATGTGACAGAAAAGTAAAAAAACAAGAAATGTGTTAAACTTACAGGTTTTTACTTGGTGCATTAATCAACTTTTAAGGATGTTTATATGTGTGCATTAGCACAGTTGGTTATTTTTTTTTTTTATTAAGGGTTGGGGTTTTAGCAGGTTTTTACTTCTTGTATTAACATTTTAAATCAACTTGGCATCTGCTGCTGTTTCAAAATGAGTGTTCTGACTAGAAAACATAGGACTCTTTTATTTTAGACTGGAAATATATAGCTTGTATTTGGGGTTGTTTTGCAGCGTGCTTTATTGAAAAGGCTTATGAGAGAGATATTTGATCTAGAAGGAATCCTTCGAGGGAGATGCTGGAATGAAGATTATTGCGGTGAGTCTGTCTGCTGTTGTCTCGCCCTGAGGCCAGAACTGATGACTTCTGTGTACAAGCATGGAGGAAGTGAAGTCATCTGAAGTCATTACTGTCTATATTTGACCGAGGCCACGAGTCAGGCTGAAATACTGTCCGGTGCTGTACACTCATGAAGGAAATATAAGCTAAACGCGTGAAGAGGAGATGCACGTTACTTGCTCTTTTCAGTTCTGATGTTGCATAATGTTGGTTGTTTTCAGAATTGCAGTACGGTTTATAAACAAATCTAGGGATCAGAGATAAGTGTTTTGGATCCTGTCTAGGCCTGATACAATCTGACCCCACTTTTTGGTTGTTTAGTGAGTGTTTCCAGTAACAGTGCGTGTTTATAAGGTTTGCATGAGCGTCTGAGAACCAAAACACCTTATTTTCTGTAAAATAGGACGCTGAAAGACACAGAAGCTGCTTGTGCTCATCTGAAACATCTGCCTAATATATTATAAAAGTGCCTGTGTTTTGAGTTCTCCGTAATGGATCCGTGCTGCGTTTTTCGTGCTGGTTTAAGGTAGCAGTCAGTGTAGGAAGCAGCCGTTACAGTCAGCAGCACTTCCTGTCTTCCTCATCCCGGATCTCAGCACAGCTGCACTGTTACAAATATAGATCCAGTGTGGATTGGAAAGCCATCAGTACATCCACACACCTCTACAAACAACACTGATCACACACATGTTAGACATGTAAAGATGGTAGAGGGTTAGGAAACCTTGAGTGATTTGGAAAATTGGCTTCTGTGCAATATAATTGAAGAAAAAGGATAATAACTCAGTTGTAGTATATGTAGTATATGTAGTTGTAGAAGTGCGCACATTCAGTAAGTAAAAAGCTTGAAAAAACCCTACATTTTTATTGTATACGTATTGTAATTTTTGATAATGATGTTTACATCAGATGCTCTAGAAATGAAATGCAAACACTGAATTGAAAGATTGTTCTCAAACGAAACTTTGTCAGGTAAGTTCAGTCCTGTCAAACTGCGCTCGGCTAAATTACAAACGCTTTCACAGCTGCCATGTGTTGTCTGAAGCATCTGTAAGATCTGCCGCATCTCCTGTGTGACGTCTCTCCACGCTTTGCCATTATGAACTCTGAATCTGGTCTGAGTGTTGAAATGAGTGAACACCAGTGAGGATATACTGGCCTCTTTCATGTAAGCCTGAGCAGAAAAATGGACACTTATCTCGCTTCTAGTCCGGCAGCTATTTTTGGTGGTCATGGGGTCCCTTGTGTGAGTGTTTGTTCTCTGGGTTGAAAGTCTGTGTGTGTGAAAATATATGAAAGTTTCTTGAATTTCTGATGAAATCAAAGCAAGATTTCTGGATTAGTTCCGATAAAGACTCTTGAAATCTTGATGCGGAAGGCACTTTGTTTACCCCCAAACATGTGCTAAACAATTAAACAGTCATTTGAGGTTATGAATCTGGCATGGACTATTGTATAGAGCAAGTGAGAAATGAGTATCAGGCAGCAGTGAAACATGTATAAGCTGTTATTATTATATCTCATTCAGATTTCAGATCAAATGCTTGCATTGGTGCAGTGTTAACAGAAGTGTGTTTTATAAATTGATAATTGTATAAATAAATAAAATTTGGTCATGCATTTTTTTTACATTTTAAATTAAATTTAAGAATGCATATACTGCAGTGTTTCTTCTGTATTTTGTAATTTGAGCATGCATTTTGTATTTCAAATTAAAATTTGACTGCTGTAATTATGCATGTTTCATTGGCTTTTATGTAAGCACCCATAGACAACCATACTTGAATTCTGCATACACACTGCTGTGTGAACCCTCCAAAGAGCTCAGTCACTTTTTCTTGGATAATAAGTTAGACAGACCTGGGTAATAAGAGTGCAATGGAAATGTCAGTTTTTAGAATCAGACAGTTCTCAGTATTTGTATTTTATTTATGTGAAGTATTACAGCAAAAAGGTGTAAATATGTATTTGTTTATGGCATTTTGGCCTCTAATATATCCTGCTTCCAATAGCAGTAAGAAAACAACAAACATTTTGGCTGATGCATCTGTGTTATTTCCCTGACTTGATGTAGAAGAAAGGTTCAAGAGTGTTCTCCGAGACAGTATTTCCAGCACATTGGTCCAGAAACGGAGAGCCAAGAGCTCATCAAACACACTTTTACATCAGAGAAACCAAAGACAGGTGTGCAGCCGTCCTGGATGCCAGACATGCGTTTCTCATGGTCTCTTTCTCTCTCTGTTATCTGTCCTCTCAGATCTATCACGAAACAGACTGACGGAGCTGCCGGTGGAGGTGTGCATGTTTGTGTCGCTGGAGAGCTTGAACCTGTACCAGAACTGTCTGCGTTCACTTCCAGAGAGTCTGATCAACCTACAGTCCCTCACCTACCTGAACATCAGGTCAGCACTCATAACATATTCATCTAAAATATTTGTATTGAACCATTTTAAATGTTACCACAGCTTAACGGCAAATGTGTTTTAAAATGGGGTTCTGGAGACATGTAAAACATTGATTGGATTTGTTACAGTTCATGATTTGATCTTTAACCAATCTATTAAGCTAACAAACTAACTGGTAGCTCACCAAAACCATGTTTTAATGTTAATTAGTGGTGTTTATTAAAGCAAGCATCACTAGTACTGTTGCTTATGCTTAAACTTCAGCGGGTCCTGCACTGTTTGGGGTTCAGACATAACAACTCATATTGTTTGGCTTTTTAGACATGTGTGAGATATGTTATTACTTTACACGATCTGACTCACAAAATTCACCTGGAGGATCATAAAACGAAAAAAAAACTAAAATATATTAAAAGTCACATCTAAAGATCAGAATCTAGCAGAGAAATAAACTCCAGTAAGAAACTTATTAGTGCTATTTTATTTTTATTTTTTTACTGTTGTATGTAATTCCAGTTTTCATTTTCAATTTAGCAATATTTTAGCTTTAATTTTCTTTTCAGTATTAGTATTTTTTTTTCTTTTCTTTTTTTTTTTGAAGGAACTATTTAAAAAATATTTTTGTTTAACAATAACAACACTGTTAGAAACAAAGAGATGAGAGATTATTGCAAAACCGGATGACATAGGTAAGATAATGTATAGAAGCTTAGAACTTGTGTAGAAGTGTTTTCTACTGCCGAAGTGTTTCTCATGATATAATTAAAATTAAAATATATATATATTTTTAAACAAATTAAGAATAAGAATTTGTTCACAAATTATGATACCTAAATCTTGAGGAGAATTTGCTATTAATATTCTGAGTAGTCAGGTTATATTTTGCTTTTGCTTTGTAAAAAAAAAAAAATAAATAAATAAACATATAAATGCATAAAATGTAATATTTTCATTTAATATTTATATTTATTTCATATATATTTTTAATTTTGAATAGTTTAATTTAACAATAGCACCACTGTAAGCATTCAGAACTCTTTAGTAACTACATTACACTTCCCAAATAATTCATGTGGAAGTACCACTCATATTTCCTTTTAATCTAGTCATTGGTTTCTAAATCTCTTGGTTCTGGTTTTCTCTCTGCAGTCGGAACCAGTTGTCGACTCTCCCCGCTCATCTGTGCCGTCTGCCGCTCAAAGTTCTGATCGCCTGCAATAACAAGCTGGTATCGCTGCCGGAGGATCTGGGCAAACTCAGACAGCTCACTGAGCTGGTGAGTGGACTCTCGAGCTTGGCAGTCATCTTTACATTTGCTCTCACTCATGCACATCGCTCATCAATTCTCTCTCTCGCAGGACGTCAGCTGTAATGAGATCCAGACGCTTCCTCCACAGATCGGTCAGCTGGAAGCCCTGCGCGACCTCAACATCCGCAGAAACCACCTCGTTCGGCTGCCTCCGGGTCAGAAAAACAAACACCTGCACTTGAATGAAATGAGTGGCGTTTTTGTGTTGATGTGTCGAGTCATTTCTGTGTTCATCGGTTTGCAGAGTTTGCCGAGTTGCCGTTGGTCCGGCTCGATTTTTCCTGTAACAAGGTCACGACAATCCCAGTATGCTACCGCAATCTCAGACACCTCCAGAGCATTATTCTGGACAACAATCCTCTCCAGAGCCCACCTGCACAGGTAACTCCTGTTTTGAGAAATACATCACTTCGTGGAAGTAAAAAGTGCTATTTTATTGCCTTTGAGAACTGTTTAAAATTAGGAAATCATAGATCCGATATTCTGTGTTATTATTAAGCTCCATGAAAGCCACATTATAATAAAGCACCATAAAGTCAATTCAATTTCAGGTGTTTTTTTAATGCTATATATTTATATATAAATATATTTAGTTGTTTTTCGTGAATGTATTTTACAACAATACAAAGAGCAATGTGTAACATTTGACCAGATTGAATCTTACCTACAGATTGTTTTTGTTCCCCCGCTAAATAATGTTATTTTAATAAATATTTATATAATTGTGCACTCATTATTCTTCTAGATTGTCATTTGCTGTTATCCACTACCCTAGTTTATAAGACTTTTTTTAATATATTTTTGTCAAAGATTTAATTTTTTTTTCATTAAAATGAAGTTTTCACATAAAAGAGTGATGATCAGGTCAACACACATTTCTACACGGATTTACAAAAAACAAAACAACACTGGGGACGGATCGGATTTCTATCGGCAGACACTCAGAATTTTCAGGATCATATCGGTTCTGAAAAAGTGGTTTCATTGTATCCCTAAATAAAAGTTTGAATCACCTTTCTGATTTTAAGAATTGTTTTTTCTGTCGTCTTCCAGATTTGTATAAAGGGAAAGATCCATATATTTAAATATCTGAACATGGAGGCATGTAAAGCAGCATCAGACCTTCCAGACTACGACAGAAGACCACCGCCTTTCGGATCCTGGTAAGATCTCACTTCATTTCACTGAGTTTTGTGAGCATAAACTCCTCCTTGTCTTTCGCTCTCGCACCCACATTCGTTTGAGCCGGTGTTTATCAGCCGTATCTCTCAGAGGACACGCAGAACAGGGCGATTCTGCAGATAAGAAGGGAGGGAAAGGAAAAGACACAGACAGAATGAAAGCTTGGATTGATTGGAATGAAGGTATGAAGAGAGGAGAGATTGCAGCCAAACTGGATGACGGTAGATGAGATGATGTAGAGATTAAACTTCTCAGGAAATTTGACATAAACTTGGATCTTATGTTGATCTTGTATACAAGCAGCATAAAAGGATGTTTTTGATCCATCAGGTTATTATTTGTGGTGGCAAATAAAAAAATTAAGGATTAAAAAAATATATAATAAAATACAAGATAAAAAAGTATAAAATAAATAAATAGGTAAAGAAAAATCAGCTTGAGAAAAAATAAAATACTTGAGCTAGAATAAAATAAAATATTTAATATAAAAAAACAGGTTGAAAAAACATTACAGACTTGAAATAATGTGAAAAAAATCAACTTGATTCCAAAGAATTTTAACTTGAGCTGAAGAAAAATAAAATATAGAATATAAAATAAAACACAATACAATAAAAATTAAAGTAAATAAAACAAGAGGTTTGAAAAAACAACAACAACAACTTAAACCAGAAAATCAAGAACTTGAGAGAAAGTCAAAATAAAATGGATAAAATTACATTTAAAATAAATTCAAAATAGATAACAGAATTAAAATGGAGGAGAGGCCCATGCCATATCTATCCACCAGAAAATCAAAGACATTTTGCTCTCATCTCTTGTAGGATGATATGGGTGTAGAAAGTGATTTAGCAGACTGTGTCTTTGTGTGAAACCTCAGATGATTTGATGTTGCTCTGTCTGTCTCTCAGCGCGGAGGATTTGTATTCTGGCCGGCCGTATGGAGCTCTGGACTCTGGCTTTAACAGCGTGGACAGCGGAGACAAGAGGTGGTCTGGAAATGAGGCAAGTGCTATTCCGATTGCTCAATCGGCCGTTATTCTTCAGAATGTGTTGCTCATTTCATTGTCATGTCCTTTCTTAAAGCCTTCAGACGAGTTGTCAGACCTGCCTTTAAGAGTGGCAGAAATCAGCAGAGAGCAAAGACAGAGACGAGATCGAGAAAGAGAACGTGAGGATCATCGGACGGGGTCCCACGTAACCAATGGAACATGTGAGATGACATCTACACTAATGAAGCTCTGTACTGCAGAAATAAGCTCTACAGGGTTTTAATTTGACACCACCTTGTCGTCTTTTTCTAAAGTGGAAGCAGAGCTTGAACAGATAGACTTCATTGACAACTCTACAGGGGATGATGATGATGAAGATGGACGGAGCCGTAGAGGGGCGGAGCCTGTCAGCCTCAGCTCACAGTTTATGGCCTACATTGAAAGACGAATCACCAGAGAAGTAAGCATTACCAATTAAGGGTTGATCTGATTACTTCTTTGTGAACACCTGTTAGATTTTGTTGTTAAGACAGGGATAAAGATAGGTTTTACTTTGTTCCCAGGGTTCACCAGTGAAGACCAGCCCATCCAGAGACTTAAGAACTGATGATCCAAGACGCCAAACCTCCTTACATAACCGGTACTAAACTAATTCAACTTTAATGATAACTACAAGTATGATATACATTTGCACTCCACCATAAGCAGTAATGAACCGTATGCTTTGACTTTGAAATTCAGTCATTTGTAATATTATTTATTGGTTTACCAATAGGTAGCACTGTTGTGAAATTGCAAAAATTTAGTAAACAAACTGTGAAGCTTTGCAGAGATACAGCATCAAATGCAGTTTGGCACTCTGCCATCAATTTTGCTAATGCAGAAAATTGGAAACCGTTTCGCCAATCAATATGCAATTCGTAAATATTTGCTGACTTGATCCAAAGATGCTTTGGGTCAAATTTTGTGAAAATTGGACCAGCTGTCTAGGAGGAGTTCAAAAAAGTAGATTTTCATCGTAAATCTAAAAGGCTGACACAGAGTTTAAATGAGTTTGTAAAATACAGTATTTTTTATGACAAAATTCAAAATGGTTGACATGGGAAACTGTTTAGAAAGTAAAAATATACATTTTTCATATCCCCAGGGTACTTCATGGCATCGAAACTGTGGATGTAATCTCAGGTCATGATTATTATAGAACATACCAAGTTTGGTCTCAGTATGCTAAACCATTTATATAAGAGGCTCATGTCAGATTCGTTCAAGAATGACTTGACTAATTATCCATACGTTTTTGCCAGCATAATCTAAATATGATTTGAGACAATTTTGGTGAAAATCAGACAATCCGTCTAGGACAAGGAAAAAAAAGTTTTTTATTTAATTTTATTTGAATGATTAAAAATTAAAGCAAATCTTGACCATAGAAATTTAAAAAAATGTGTCCTTTATGATTCTGCATGAGCCAAGGGAAAAAGATTTTGCTTCCAAACTTTACAGTTCAAAAGTTATTAGCATAAACATTGTAATGCAAATGTAGTCTGTTGGTGGTGCTAGAAACTTCACACTTGCTATGGTTAATGTTGAGGATGTCCTATATCTACATACAAAATTTGATAGCTTTCTCATAAGCAGTTCTATGACTTCTGAAGAAGAACAGCAGCAATTACAATGGGTGCCTATGAACCATTGATGCTTGGAAAATTACGAATTTCAAATATCTTGTCCTGTTGTTGTCTCTTTAGTGGTGGGTCAGATACAGCGGCCGCGTCTTCATACGCTCATAATCAGGTGAGAGTCCCTGTACATTCACATCTCATTATTCAGTTTACTCTGAATGTACTCTGAATTTACTCTGGTTGTGTGTGTCAGCGCTCGGCTGGCGGGGCGTCAGGTTCTGGAGGAGGTGTGGAGAGAATGAGACGGGAAGCTCAGCTAGCGGCGCTGCGGTACGAGGAGGAGAGACAGAAAACAAGATCTGTGCAAAGAGACGCTGTTATGAATTTCGTCAAGGTACGTGCGCACAAATATTAATGCATTCGTAAAAAAAATTTGAAAATGAGAAAAAAGTTTCTAGAGCATGATTATAAATCCAGTTAGGCTGTAAAAGCGATTTGCAGGTATGAGTTTACCTGTTTGCTGTGGTGATGTTTAATATCCTCTGCAATCTCTGTTGTAGCCATTTCTTAGCTAATGCTTTAAAACAACTCGTCAAAACAATAAGAAAGTGTATTACTGAAGAAGATTCTTCATTTACTCATCAATTATTATTCCAAGCTTATACAAGTTTCTTTCTTCTGTTGAATATTATTTTGGAGAATGTTGGTAACCAAACAGTTGACGGCACCCATTGACTTCTATAGTATGGAAAAAATACTATAGAAGTTGATGGCTGCCGTCAACTGCTTGCTTGCCAATATTATTCCAAATATCTTCTGTTTTATTTGATAATGGGTTTATGTATGTGCTTTAATTTTATTTATTGTTTAAATCAGTATTTAACCTAATACCAAAGTCAGTAACACTTTACTTTGATTCATTTGTTAACTTTAGTTAATGTGTTAACCAACATGAACAAACAATAAAGAATACATGTATTACAGTACTTGCTCATTTTTGTTAACGTTATTAGAAATACAGTCGTTCATTGTTAGATTAGTGCATTAGCACAAACAACTTGTGATTTTAATACTGCATTAACAAATGCTGAAATTAACATTAACTTGGATTAATAAATGCTGTAGAAGTATTGTTTATTTTTAGTTCATGTTAGCTAATGTGAACTAATGAACCTTATTGTAAAATGTTACCAAAAAAAGTCTTATTTTCTGGTGACTGTGCTTTAAAATTGAACTCTTATCATCATAATTTAAGTGATTAAAGATTTTGAAAGTGACTAAATCAGTGTTGAGTACTACTGTAAGGATAACCCTGCTGGGTTTACATGTTTGAATGTGTTTTACAGTTGTAAAAATCAGAAATTTAGAAAAGTATTCAAATGTAATGAAGTACATTACTTTAATAATGTGATTGAAATAATTGCACTAAATTACATTTTTAATAGGGTAACTTTTAATCTGTGATCTGTGTTCCCAACGCTGTACTATTATATTTATAACAATATAATAGCATTTGTTATAATGAAAGGTGCTACAATAATTCATCCAGATGTTCTGAAGAGCGAAAAGTGATCTCCAGTGATTAGAAACTCTCCCTGCATGTGTCTGGTGAAGTTTCCAGAGAATAGAAATCAATTTTCTGTCTTTCTATTTTCAGCACAAGTCGTCTCAGAGCCCCACGAAGCTCAGTCCGACAGACAGTGAGGTGAGTGTCTCCTTTACACAATTAACACAATCACTTCCTCCCTATCCATCACTTCATCCTGCTGTGTGTGAATGTGAGTGTGTGGCGCTGTAGTCATCTTCGTACTGTCCCACCCCAGAGTCTGTACCCCTCCAGACGGTCCACTCACACCGATGACTCCGCCCTCTTCATGGTAAGAGCCAATCAGCTCGGATCATGCGTCATCCTCTGCACCATCTCATTTCTGTTGTGTGTTCACTTCCCTTAACAGATCTCACTATTGTGCTTTTTAACTTTGCATAATGTATAACACGATTTAAGGTGATTTCCAATCTGATCCATGCTAAGCTGTTAACATCCTTTTGAAGTTGCACTCAGTAATTAAATAGTACTCATAATTTAATTGAACTTTTGACACAAGCTGAAGAAAAGCTGTTTTGCTTTAGATACGACCAGCCTTATCCTGCAATTTATAGTTACTACTATGTAATTGCTATTTAAACTTGCTGAGTGCATCTTTTATATTAGATCTGCTTTTCCCGGCGAGCATCTTTAACATGCCTGCCCTGCTTCTTTTTTTGCTTCCTTTCCTGTCTTTCTCTCTCTGTCTCTCTCTGTCATGTTGGTTCTGTGTCAGAGTGAGTTTGAGCCCCTACTGATATTTGAGATAGACACAGATACCAACACTATAAAGAAGAGGCCAGACCCTCCCAAACAGGTGAAAGACACACAGACATGTTTGCTAGCTGTCTAAATGGGGAGCTACCATACACTGCTGTTGATGAATGCTGATTCATAGGGTTAAGGAATATGAATTAAACTTGTATTTATTTGTATTTTATTTTATTTTAGACTGGAGATGATCTGTCGCCTTCACTTTTTGTAGACACAAATAATTGTATTATCCATGTTTCCTGATGATTTATTTACATCATTTAACAATCAAAATTGTAAAAAAAAAAAAGAAGAAAAAAAAAAGAAAAGTAAATTAAATAATTTATTTGTAACCTGTAGATGATCTCAAAAAGGATGTATATAACAAATAACAATGTTTGTTTGTTTATTTGTCAAACGTTTATTTGTAGCTTTGTTTCTATTAATGCAAATAATTTTATTATGCATGTTTCCTGATGATTTATTAAAATTTTAACAATCATCAGCATTATTTTTTTTCATTTATTAAAGCTAATTGTGAGTCGACCTCTAAAAGATTACATTTAACATTTGTTTTAGCATTTTTCCTGCTGCAAAATCAAAAAAATTCTTACGCTTTCTCAAACCCTCTATTAATTTCCTAATTTCGCTCCTTTATTTCCCCTGGTTTCGTATCTCTCTCTCTGCGTTGCTCTGGCTGGCTAGTCTCTCTCTGCTGTGCCGCTGGATGGCTGTGTGTCTCCCTCTTTATCCGTCGCCTCCTCCTGTTTACCGCAGGTACTGAACCACAAGAGCCTGGAGATGATCTGCTTCCTCCACTTTATTTCTATAGATGCAAATAAGCATATTGTGGATGAGTTTGCCTTCATTAATTCCCTGCACAAAGATACTGCCATTGCATTCAGATCTTACTCCATGACACAATAAACACATTTTTTTGGGCAGTATTTCCATCTCATTGAGGAAATGATGCTGGAAAGCTGTCACGTCATGCCTGTTCAGGACATGGTGTAAGATTACAGCTGATGCATGTGCATGTTTGTTTAGGGTTTGGAAGTTCTCGCGTCAAATAAATCTCGCAAAGGAATATCTGTGACTTTCTTTATGAGATTTACGCCTAAAGTGCTCACTACAAGTGCATGCCACAGATACACTGCTCATTGTTCATATTATTATTTCCAGTGATATGAGCTTTTTCTCTTTCCTTCTGTAGCAAGGTGAAGATTATGGCTCGCTGTCACCCACCGGTATGGTTTTGTTTAGATCCGATTTTACCCTCCTCTTTCCTTCTGTATAGTCATTTAATTCTTTACCCACATCTCCTTGTGTTTTTCTGCTGGTCCTGTAGCCCTCCAGTCTCCCTCGTACCCCAGCCCAGCGGCCCTGTCCCCGACCCGGGGCCCCAGCCACAGACCTGAGAGTTACCTGTTCCGCCTCAGTCAGCGTGAGGAGAAGAAAAAAGGTTTGTTTATCTGTCGCAGCTAATTGCTGTTGTGTGTGACTTTCATGATGTCATGAATAAACATATGACGCACACACTTATTTACACTATATTGCCCACCTTTGTAGGTGCAGGTTTGACTACTTTAATCATTTCCATGAGTGCAAATATTAGTGTTTAAGCATATAATGACATGAATTTTAACATGACCATGCCTATTATTGATATGCAATACAAATAAAAAAAACCTTACTGCCCACTTCTTGGGTATGGTAAATAAAGTGCATGAATTGGTGTCATTTTATATATATTTAAAAGATTATATATTTTAAGAATTTTTAATACTTCATTTTATCAGTTACTTGAAAGGAATATGTTAATGTATTGTTGTTTCCTGTGTGTGTGTGTATATATATATATATATATATATAGATTATCTCAAAAAGGATGTATATAACAATGACAATAATGTTTGTTTATATATTTGTTTGTTTATTTGTTGCTTTGTTTCTATAAATGCAAATAATTTTATGCTGCATGTTTCCTGATTAAAATTTCTTATAATTCCTTAAAATTTTAACAATCATCAACATTTATTTAAGCTAATTGTGAGTCGACCTCTAAAAGAATACATTTAACATTTGTTTTAGCATTTTTCCTGCTGCAAAATCAACTCTTACGCTTTCTCAAACCCTAATTTCCTAATATTGATGTATGGAAATGTGTGTGTATATATATATATATATATATATATATATATATATGTGTGTATATGTATATAATATGCTATAATTGTGTATAAATAATACTAAAATAAAAAACACTCAAAAGCGGGCAGTCACTGTAGGTCTCTATTTCAAGCATGTCAATCGTGACTCCTGATTGCTACTTGTTCATGTAATTATGTGCTGACATGCTCCTAATGGCATGTTTTGCAGGAGAATCAGGCGCACAGAAGGCGGAGCCAGCAGAAGCCACTCCCACACAGAGTCCCGCCCTCACGGGAGAGGAGGCAATGCTGATAGAGCAGCTGAGAAGGGTGCGTTAAACAAACTGCTTGTATTATTTATTTATTGATTTTATATATACATATGTATGCACTACCAGTCAAGTGTGTTTTTTTTTTTTTTTTAAAGAAGTGTATTCTCCTTTTATTACCTGCATTTATTTGATTAAAGTACAGGAAAAACAGTAATTTTTTTTACAAATATTTTTATAGTTTTAAATACCTCTTTTATATTTAAATACATGTTAAAATGTAATTTATTTCTGTGATCAAAGCTGAATTTTTAGCATCATTACACCAGTCTTCAGTGTCACATGATTCTTCAGAAATTATTGTAATATGCTGATTTTCTGCTCAAAAGACAATTATTATTATCACATTTAAAACAGCAAGTTTTCAGGTTTCTTTGAATAGAAAGTTCAAAAGAACAGCATTTTTAGTAACATTATAAATGTCTTTATTATTACTTTTGATCAATTTGATTACAGTGTTACAAAAACTTTACTTCAGATAAACGCTGATCTTTGGATGTTTTGAAAAACTTGCTGTTTAAGACTTTTGACTGGTAGTGTGTGTATATCATTTTGTCCTTCTCTAAGTCTTATTTTGCGACCCTGTAGAATATCGAGTGCCGACTCAAGGTGTCCTTACCCAGTGATCTCGGGGCAGCTTTGACTGACGGGGTCGTGTTGTGTCATCTGGCCAACCACGTGCGTCCCCGATCCATCCCGAGCATCCATGTACCCTCACCGGCAGTGGTGAGAGACCTTCTGCGTTTGCTTTAGCTTATGCACGTGTGCATAGCATTGCATCAACTTCATGTTTTCTTTCTTTTCAGCCCAAACTAACGATGGCCAAGTGTCGACGAAATGTGGAGAACTTCCTAGAGGCCTGCCGCAGAATTGGAGTTCCTCAGGTATTCTTTAGAGCCAAATTAAGAAACAACTTCTCTGTTTCATGTTTGTGATCCTGGAGCACAAAAGCAGTCGTAAGCAGCACAGGTATATTTGTATCAATTGTTAAAAATACACTGTATGGGTCAAAATGATAGATTTTATGCCAAAAATCATGTCCCATGAAAACATTTTGTATGCCCTGCCTTAAAAACTTCATGTTTTGATTAGTGACATGCATTGTTTGCATTGCAACTTCATTTGGACAACTAGATCTTTTTGCACCCTCAGATTTTCAAATAGTTGTATCTAACAATCCATACATCAATGGAAAGATTATTTATTGATTATTTGATCATCATAACACATCGTTTTGTGCTGCAGGGTCACATTGGCTTCAAACCTAACACCTCTTGCTGTTTCCTCTAGTGCTTTCAAGTCTAATACTACTAACTCTTTCTCTCTCTCTTCCTCCATTCCCTTTCAATTTAAAACCATCAACTCTTATGTTTTATCTGAACGCTGCTTTTCCTCCTGGTCTGGGCTCTGTGGGCAGGATAGTTTGTGTTCAGTGGATGACGTGCTAAAAGGGGAGGTGGTTTGTGTGTTTAGGCTGGTAGAGGCCTTGCTCTCTCTGGCACCGCCGTCTCTTCACTCCGCTCCTTCTTCCCAGCTGGCTGGATATGCTCTTTTCTACCTGTCAATCATGTCGCTGCTATGTGCTCTCTACTGCCACCTGGTGCCAAGCATTTGAATCGCACTTCCATATTAATCACTGCACTAAAATAGCCAATTGTTTGTCTTTGTGCAGAATGACACAATAGCTGGTGTTTATGCACACAGATGTTTGTGTTTCTAGTGCACAAAATCAAAAAAATACTTCGCTAAGCTCCGCCCCCTCTGCGTAAAGTGGCTTGCTTAGTTAGACAGACTTTTTAAAATAATGTTAATGCAATTTGATACGATTTGGTTTAATGCTGTTATTACACGGATTGGAAAGAATTGTGGATTTTGTGCCATTTATTTAAAAAATAAGAAGATTTTTTAGTTTCTTCTGCTCACCAAGGCTGCATTCGTTTGACCAAAAATACAGTGAAATATTATTACAATCTATATATTAAAATGTAAGCTGTATTTTCAGCATCATTACTCCAGTCTTCAGTGTCACATGATACTTCAGAAATGATTATAATATGCTGAAGCAAGAAACATTTCCAATTATTATCAGTGTTGAAAACATTTGTGCTGCCCAATATTTTTGTGCAGATTGGGATGCATTTTATTGCTCTGGGTACCCAGATGAATAGAAAGTTCAGAAGTACAGCATTTATTTAAAAAAGATATCTTTTGGAAATGTCTTTACGGTCACTTTTGATCAATTTAATGCATTCTTGCTGGAATAAAATGAAACGAGTCTCATTTATAAACCGCAACGGCTGCCAAGATAGGATTGGCCGGTGATGTTCTAAGGCGGGGCTTAGCGGACAGAGTGTATATATGTGTGTCTGTGAGTGTGTAGAGAGCACATTTCCATAGCTCCATCGAAAAGCACAAAGTTGGGTGGATTCGCCCATTCAGCCTTAAACAAGACGACAGAACTAGCTGCCTGCTCCGTGAACGAGCCCTTTTTTTGTGCATCAGTACTTGCTGCACTTTTCCCCAAAGTCTGCTGAAGTGTACGAGTACTCCGCGAGGCTTAGAGTCTGCCAGGGTTTGCTTGAATAAAAAGCAAATGAGACAGAGGAGGATGCCAAACCATAAACTTCCCCTGTTTTATCCCTTTGTGCCTTACTGTGTGTGTGTGTCACTGTCTTCCACCTCACGGTTAACACAATAGTTCACCCAAAAATAACAATTACTCACCTGCTTGTCATTCCGTATGAGTTACTTTTTTCTTCCACACAAAAGGAGAAATTATGCTGTACTGTGAGAGCTTCTCTTTTCCACACAATTAAAGTGGCACGCTTGCATCATAATAATTATTATATGGCTTCAAAATGCTAGTGCATAAGTCATATCATAACAGCAGTTGATATTATATGGTGATTTATTATCGTTTTTGGAGCCTGACAGCCCCTGGACTCATCACTTTCATTCGGCCTCACTCATGAAAACATGAGTACATTTGAAGTAGTTTCTTTTCACAATATTTCGCAAACCTCTAATTTAGTGCTGATGAATTCAGAATTTAGCCTGCTAATTACAATTATATGAATTATTTTTACAGAAACGCTGACTTTTGAGTTTTGCTGGTGCTTAGAATAATTATATTAAGAAATCATTTTTACTTATTTTTGTTAAACTAATTATTTAACGAATTATTTAATATTGTAATTCTTATAATAGTATTGTACAGTCAATAATATTCATTTAGCGGATGCTTTTATCCAAAGCGACTTATTTTTGTTATTTTTATGGTTTATTTATAATGCTACTGTTACAGTGTTATCAAAATGCAGTGCTTAAAAAATAAGAATACATTTTTTCATATAAACACAATTCTGCTTGCGTTTCATTGAGTGAAGCTTATTATGTGGAAAATAGCAGCTGGGACTTTCTGGTAAATGTCTCCTTTTGTGCCGAAAGGAAACCATACACGTTTGAAATGATTTAAGGTGTGTAAATAAGGTCAGAATTTGACTTTTTGGCTTTAAATGGTTAGAAAACCACTCTTATCCCTGCAGTTATCAAGCATGTCGTCAGAACACAGTTACTCGCTGAAATCAGACAGTTCATACCTGTTGTTAATGGATAGCTATTCAGTGTAATATCTTCCTGACACACTTAAGAAACACAGCAGAGAGTGTTTGAGCATTTGTGTGCCATATTGCCTGGTTTTCCTACAGTCTGACTGTTGTCCTCCTCTGCTTTTCTACAATAAAGTCTAAACTCGTGTATCCGCTGTAGACGTGTGTTTTATCACTAGAGTCTGAGAGAAAGATAGATGGCACCTAGATTGATTTTTAGCGTAAACGGGACGATTTACACACCCTGCTTTGATCTTTAGGGTAAGCATCTGTAATAACAGCCTCTACTAACGCTTCAGTTCATTTATATCAGAGTGCTAGTGCTGTCAATCGGTTAATTAATCGCATACAAAATAAACGTTTTTGGGTTCTTGGGTTTGAACGATATCTCCATTTCTCCTCTTCTCCTCCATCGTTCTTTATTGTCATGATTATACTTTCTTTTTTTATAAGTTACGTTCTTCCTTAGTTGTACCTTATCTGCTTTAAGTTGCTCCATTTTTATAGTTCACCCAAAAAATGAACATTTGCTGAAAATGCGCTCACCCTATATGAGTGTTTTTCTTCGTAAGGGAGTCTCAGTAATGGAGTGAATGGGTGCCGTCAGAATGAGAGTCTGATAAAAACATCAGTATAATCCACAGCACTCCAGTCCATCAGTTAACATCTGGAGAAGACACAAGATCAAACTAATCCAGCGTTAAGACGTCAGGAGAGAAATCAAGCAGCGTTAAACGGCTCTAAACAAATGTGTGTCTGGATTTCGATGTAACATGGGCTTTTTCACTGGAGGAAGCGTGATTATGGATGCATATATTAGCGCCCCTATTATGGATTATGAAAGGAGTCCAAAACAGGTTGATATGGATGCAAGGTCAAAAAAACACTTATTTTCTTATGATAAGCATTTATTTTTACTTTATTTGTTCAACGATTCTCAAACGATTTACTCAATAAAGTTTTTTTTTTTTCAAGCTTGGTCGAAAGCAGTGTTTGATGCTAATGCTAATGTTCATTTTGACGTCAACATGAAGTGGTTTGGTAGTTTTTAAAAACGACTCGTTTTAATGATTCAGAGTCGACTCTTTCTTTTGAGAGACAATAACTTTATGCACTCTGCACTTTCAGATTTAATAATTTACAGGATGTTTTTTTAATTCACAGAGCTGCGTTATACACTTCATGAAAGATCATTTTAAAAATCCATTATAAGGGCGCTTCAATGCTGGATTAGTTTGATCTTGTGTCTTCTCCAGATGTTATCTGATGGACTGGAGTGCTGTGGATTATGGTGATGTTTTTATCAGACTCTCATTCTGACGGCACCCATTGCTGAGACTCTGATGCAGAGACACATTTCTTCAAATCCACAAAAAAAAAAAATTGTATATTCATTTTTGTGTGAACCTGTGATCATTTCATTTTTTAAGTTACCTTAACTTTATAATTTGTTTCTTCATTGACTCCCCCCCCCCTCCTCCTCCTCCCCCCCTTTTTTTTGTACGCCCCTGCTCTGTGTGTGTGTGTGTGTGTTTGTGGTCGCAGAACCAGCTGTGTCTCCCCCTGCACATCCTGGAAGAGCGAGGTCTGCCTCAGGTGGCCGGGACGGTCCGAGCCCTCCTGGATCTGGCTCCTCCGAAACACACACCGTCCCCGAGCTCGACCCCGACCGGCACCAGCACCGTCTCACCCCTCGCTCTGTAGGAGCCTCAGAGATCTTTAAGACTTCTTTCTGTTCTCAAGTGCCTCATGAACGGTTCTGTAACGGTAACACACTCACACACTCTTCAAACCCCAACCAGAGGAGAGACGACTGACCCACACACACATGTCCAGAGACTTCTTCTTTGAAGCTATATTTCATTTTAACAGTTAGTTTTTACACTTTAATATCTCTAACTATTATGGGTGGTGTTTATTTTTATTTTGTATTGTTGTTTTTGTTGTTATTATTATTATTGACTCTCAAATGACGTGGGAATGAGAGTTGGCCAAAACTACCCAAGCTTGCGTATCTGAGTTACATTGGCTGGTGGTTTAATCTCACAAAACCTGCAGGTCACATTTCACCCTGAAAAAAAAAAAGATAAACTTGCAGAAACTCAAGCATATTTTTAGGACATTTTAGATTTGTGACCATTTTTTTTTGTGGCGTACAAAACAAATCGTCGTTATCACATTGCAAAACTGTAATGCAAAGAAATGTATTTATTTCAATAAAAAATGTTCCTTAAAATAATATAAAACATTCTTTGCATCATAATGCAGCTGAAATATTTTAATAAAACAGGTTGTTTCATTGCGTTATAAAGTAAATGTAAAATTTTTTTGGAACCATTAGCATTTTTGTGACATTATTTTTGTGGTGAACAAAACAAATACTCATTATCACAAATGCAAAAAAAAAAAGAAAGTGTTATTTAAATTAAAAATAAGCTTTTTTTCATTTATATAATGCAGAATTTTCTTTGCATTATAATGCAGTGATTTTTTTTTTAAATGTTGTTTATTGCATTATATGCTAATAAAATATTTTTGTTTCATTATTTTCATGATGTAAAAAATCACAAAGCAAAAATGCAAAGAAAATTATGTATCAAAATTAAAAATGTTAAACATTTCATTATGCATTTATATAATTTAGAATTTTCTTAGCATTATAATGCAGTAAAACAATTAAAACTGGTTGTTTTATTGCAATATAATGCTAAGAAAACATGTTTTTTAGGACCATTAGGGTTTTTGTGACAATTTTTAAGATATGCAAAACTTCATCATCATCACAATGCAAACATATAAAGATGTAGTATTTAAATTGAAAAGTAGCTTTAATTGATTACATGAATTAAATGTTTTAAATTAACAACTGAGTAATGAGAATTACAAAAAACCAAAAAAAACCAAATGCATCATGATAATGAGCATTATTTTTCATGAAAATAATGTCATAATGCAAAAAATAAATTAAATATATAAGTATAACAAAGAAAGACGAGCGAAGCTTTTTTATTTTAGGTGAAGTGTGGCGTGTTTTGGTGAGATTGGACCGTGAGCGTTTTTAAATAGCAGAAAAACACTCCAAAGCAGGAAGTAAATGACTGAAAGACACTAATTCACCGCGGTCCTAGATTAGTGTGTAGCCACAGGGCCACTTTTAGTGCCGCTTTAATCGCACGAGAAGAAAACGATTAAAACTTTAAGAGCTCACAGACTTTATTGACCTTGTAAAATTGAGAGGTATATTAGTGCTATAGCGAGGTTTAGCATGATGGGCACAATTTCTTTTTAAACTGATATATGTAAAGATGTTTGAAACACAGTAAGTGAACGAAACACTTATTCTATTTTCGTAGCCTTGGTCGCGTGGAGCTGAAAGAGCGACGAGGGCTGATTTCTGTTGCTGTTGTGTGTTTATATGTAACTGGTCTTGCATGCGAGGGATTCTGGGTGTTGGGAGTGTGGACTGAAATGGGACGGCAGTATAAAAGCTGTTTGGATTTTATTTCCTTGTTATTCAGATTGTTACGTTGCCACCGTTGCATGGCTTTGCTTATGATTTGTCTGCCAACACGACACAGATGTTGTTCACTGGGTTAGGCGCTTGTGTTTCTAGACGCTGTTACTTCCGCTCGGATCTGCCGTATCGTGCCAGAGTTACTGAGCTCCCAGCAGTGCTGGTTTCCACGCTCGAGAGCATGGCCAGGTCATTTTTTATGAATTTTTCATGACAATTAAGCACATTTTTGCTGCAAAATCATGTATTATTTAAATAGAAAAAAATATAACAAGTTCAATTAATTGCATTATAATTAGTGCTGTCAAATGATTAATCGCATACAAAATAAAAGTTTTTGTTTACATTATGTATGTGTTCTGTGTGTATTTAGGCTATATATATAAATGCACATACATACAGTATATATTTTGAAAATATTTACATGTATATACATTTATATATTTATATTCTTATATTTAGGATTATGTATAAATATATTTAATATATAAATATAATATTTTTTTAAAAATATATACTTGCATGTGTTTGTGTGTGTGTATATATACACACGCGCACGTATATTATCTAAACAAATTTAGCATATTTTGAATGCAATTAATCATGTGACAGCCCTAATGATAATGTAATATTATATTTTAAAACATAATAATAAAAAACATAATATTTTTGTTTCATTATTAATGCCAAGGTTTTATTTAAATAAAATAGACATTACTCTTTTTGCATTATAATGCAGTAAAAAAAAAAAATCACTTTTTTTTTTCTCTGCATTATAATATTTAAATTAAATAATTTCATTTATATAATTGTCTTGGCATAATACATATAGAATAAGAAAATCAAATTTTTTTTACACTGATGCTATGATCTTATTATATCGCAGTGGCAATTTGTTTGAAAGACCTCCGCTGTATTATAATGCTAAGAAAATAAACTTGTTTTTAAATGTTATTTTCTACTGTATTATATAAGTATTTAATATTAGGTCTTAGTTTTCACATTAAAGTCAAAATTGAAATAAAAAGACTTAATGAATAATATGAATTGTATAAATGTAAAACATTTTGCTGATGAGAATTAATGTATAAATAAATATTGGTTACAAAAATGTGCTTATTTATTATGAAAAAATGAATAAATTCTCAAATAGGCTACTTTTTCTTTATGCAAAATATTCTTTCAAAAGGTTTCTTGTTTTTACGGTGAAACGTGACCTGGATATGTTTTCATGAGATTCATGCCATGCTGAAGATAATAATAATGCAGCGTTTTTAATATGACTGATGAAAGAGAAGCAAACATGAAAATGTAGAAAAGTTACTATTTTAACTTGCTTTTTTAGAGACTGCGTTTTTAAAAGGGAAGTTAAAAGCGGTAGAGAAATATATTTTGTATAGGTGTTTTTCCGGGTTATTTCCCCAGCACAGATCATGTGGTTTCTCCTGCAGGGTTTGTCCCTGCGTGTCTGTACAGTAAATAAATACATTCCATACGTTTACAAGTATGATCCACTGTCCACCCCGAACACGAGGACCTACTGTACGCTTTCAGACCCGAACACGAGCTTCTTACTCTCACTGCGCTTCTGTTTTTCAGCTCTTCTCCCTGCACAACATTTGCTGTAAAGTTTTTACTTTGGAAAAAAGATTTGGATTTGTGAATAAAAAAGTTCCCCATTTCTGCGGTGCGTTGGTTTATTCACACCCGTTACACAGCTTTTTATCTGCATTCCCCAACACTGCTCAGTTCATTTAAAAACATATTTTCATTTAACACTAACATTATGTTCGGTTCCCTATTTAAACAACAGCATTGTGTTAAACTGACTTGAGACAGTTTTGTTTTGTTTCAACTCAATATTTTCATTTTGAATGAACACAAATGATTTTAATTGTGTAAGTAGGAAGGGGATTTCCCCTTCCCATCATGCTTTGCACAGGGCTGGAAAAGGATAGTTAATCTTGAAATAAAATGTTATTTTGGGCATTTTTATTAAGATGATAAAACTAGGAGATTTGTTGATGTTTAATGCTCTTTTATGTTTGTATTTAAAAGACCTTCTGCTACGGTCGTGTTTTTGGGGGTTCGAGACCTGCTAACAAGGTTAATTTTAATAATAATATAGAGCTATCGAACGATTAATCGCATCCAAAATAAAAGTTTTTCTTAACATAATATATGCATTTATGCTGTGTTTATTTATTCTGTTTATATTAAAACACACACGTACAGTATATATTTTGAAA
>JAUCMS010000034.1:13057421-13070803 GCA_032357445.1 Enteromius radiatus
AAAGGTCCAATTCCAACACAACACAGACTGTTTGGTAACAGTCTAGAGGCGTCATAGTTACGCTCACCACATTTGCACATTTGTTCCCCTTACCTAAGCTACATACCTTCTATGTACATATCAGACAACAATTTAAAATATTCTTTCAATGCAGTCTATGGCACTTTTAAAGCTTATTTTTATGATTTTAGCTAATTGTGTATATGAAGCATGCGCAGTTACAGGGTATGGTACTTTTGTGACCTTGGCAACATGGTGGTCACTTTTTAGTATGATTAATATAACGGGGAACTAAAGATGTCTAGCTTGGAAAAGACTCCAAAATATTTAAAAAGTGGTCTTAATGAATCATGTGTCATATATTTAGAATCATCTGAAGTCATGCTATTGATTTATGTGAGGAATGGGGCAAAAAATAAGAATTGTTTCATTTAATAAAAATTATTTGATTTATTTTTAATTCATCAACATTTCCTTGAAAATCAGTTCAAACGTATATGCGTATTATTTTAATTATTAGTGGTTAACATCTTGTTATCAGTCAATAATGGATTAAATTGATGTCTGTTCTTTACACAAAGCTATCGTATGACACTGAGCTTGAATGCTTAAAATGGTAAACAAGCGATATAAATTTTTTTGGCTGAACTGCTTGTTTATTTCAATATACTGCAAAATTGCTTGTGAAATACACCCCGTTTGATGATAACACCAACTTCATTTGCGTTAAAATAACCTGAGAAAAATGCAAATTACAAGTCATCTAATATAAATTTCACTTGCTTTTACGCAGTGATGTAAGAGCACACTGCGGTATAATAATATAATAAGCGTTATAGGGTTAGTAATCGTACAGCTGATGTGAGGTCAGTGCTGTATGGACTATTAAACACATTCTCATTTTGTCAGCAATTGGTTTTAATATCACTTCTTTTTGCTCCACTTGTTTTCTTAGTCCGGTGGCCTTTATAGTCCTTGTATTAGGAGGCCAACAATGTGAAAGCTGTCAGATGCACATCACATGACCCACAAGCCTGTGTCTTATTGGCTGGTAAGTGTGATCAATCAAAACACAAGAAAAAACCAAATGAGCTACAGCTTCTGTCTCTTTATATCCATGTGGTGAATAGGTTAGCATGGGTTCTTTTGATTTTAAATCCTGTTTATTTGCTTTCCTATTACTCATTTCTGGCCTGGTGGAAAACGATTAATCTGTGTATGTAATTTTAAATAGGAAAAAATGTTTGTTATTATTATTTTTTATTTGTCAATCACTTTTTATGTACTTTAGATACACAGTATTACAATAGCCTATTATTTCCTGACAATGAGCAATACATTTCTTGCTTGATTTATTAACTTTAATAGTTAATGTTAATAAAAATACACATTAAGGTTCTCAAAGGTCTTTATGACAACCTGTCCAAATAAAAGTTTGGGTAACAATAAACAGCTGTATTTTTTTAGGGATTATTACTGTATTTTAACAGAAAATCTCTCTTATTTGGTACTTTTGTTTGGCAAAAAAAAGTAATAGTTAAAATATTTTAAAATATTAAATTGTTTATATTTTATGACATTTATGATAATGCATTTTAAATATTACATTAAAATTTCAGAAAAATATAAACATAGAACTTCAAATAAATAAATAAATAAATAACATTTCATAGTGCTATATGATTATAAAATAAATTATTAGGTTATTTTATATTATTTATTATGATTTGTTTTTTTTATATTATTGGCTTATTAGACATGTTTTTTGATCATTATACTAAATAAAATAGATTTCATAGAGCCCTAAAAATCTAATGACTGATTATTTGATTAAATTGATCAAGTTTTATGATTTCATTTAATTAGACAAGCTTTTTGATTAAAATTGATTTTAACTAATCAATCAGTTAAAACATGACCAGGGATGCTTCTCATGGTCCAATCACTTTCAAGTCTCACTGAGTATCAGAAATAAATCACATTTTGTCTTTCTAATGCAGTTTCACGTAGACTTTAAGCAGTTACGTTTAGGATTATGGAAAGGGATTTAGCAGTATGTACACATGTCACAGAGATCTTTTTAGTGAAGCAGAGCATTAGCCTGAATATGTGCCCTTATTTCTTCCCTCTGATGGCTGTGCTAATCCGTGTCTAGACTAGAGGGCGACAGTGAGCCGTGATCTGCTTGAACATTCCAAACTCATGCTTCCCTCCGGCTCTGGTTCATCTCCTCTCTCCTCTCTCTCACTCACACGCCCCTTTTCTGGCGTAACACGGGCAAAAAGAGTCTGGAAAGGCAAGCCGAGACAAATTAGCGGCTGTTTGCGGGATTACATGACACATCCCCTGTTTCCTGAGTGATACAGAAATCATAATAAAAGCTTTGGAAATAGCACGGCGGCTAAATTAAGCGGGCTGAGCTCTCAGCTATCAGCTCTAAACCAATCGCAAATGATAATCATATTCTACAAGGACGCAGAGACTGTAAAAGATTGTGCTAACTATAGACTCGGTGAGCTTTGTATATTGTGCTGAAGCTCGGCGTTTGATTATATTCATTTTTCTCATGCAAATTGCAGGGAGAACAAATTTAGTAATGAGCGCAATCATATTCTATAATGTGGTATAATGAGATGTTTTGTTTTCTGGAGAAAGTGTGTGTGGTGGTGTTTTATGTCTGTGCAAAACTCACGTTCATTAGGCTTATTTATACTAGAGAGTTGCTAGGGTGTTGCTAAGCAGTTTAGGGGATGCTCTGCTTGATTTGTCATAGATAGATGATATTTGGAACTGTCTTTTGGTAACACTTTATTTTAGGATCTCTTAGTTGCTTATAAGCATGCATATTACTAGATTATTAGCCATTTATTAGTAGTAATAAAGCACATATTAATGCCTAATTCATTTTTTATTATATATATATATTTTTTATTAGTAAACGTTTAATTTCCAATTAGTGCTTCTTAAACATTTCAATTACAGTAGCTTCAAAGGTGAATATTTTTATTGCATTTCAACTTAATGTTAATAGTTCATGTTTTTAATAGTAGGTAACGACTGTAATTCTGTATGGCCTTGGTAAATCATTTCTCTGTTATCTAGTTGCTTCTAGGAGTACATGATTGCTTAAGAATACTGAATGCATTGCTGTGCATTTAATAAGATTTTGAGGGTTGCTAGATTTCTAGTGTGTTCTAGGTCATTGCTATAGTAGGAGGATTATGATTTGAGAAATCACGAACGCTGAAGGGCGATGCACAACGTTAATACTCAGTGCTAAAGGTTCGTTGCATGTACTAGAGATGTTTGCATTAGAAAACACAACGAATTAGAGGATGAATGGAATGGACAGAATGAGAGAGAGGTTAAGACGAGGGGACATTGATGCGAGGGTTTAATAGCTGCAAGTCAGTCTTCGATTCTGTCACACACACACACACATTCATCCCGCCTTCCTGCTGTGCATCTCATCCTTTCCCATCCTCCCTTCCCTCTCTCTCTCTCTCTCTCTCTCTCTCTCTCTCTCGTGTCACGTGTGCAGGTCTGTGAATCGCAGCAGCAGCTTTGTGCATCTCTTTCTGTGTGAGCAAGAGAGAGGCTCAGGGCTGCACTCCTCCAAGGGCTTCTCGTACTCTCTCTATTCACACACACGCATCCCGTGCATCCAGACGGGGAGCTTTCACCGTCCCAGACACACCGTCTGCTGCCGCTTCTGTCTGGGAGAGCCGGACGGAGAGGGGGATTTTACCCGGGATCCTTCCGTGATTTGCAACAGCATGCTCCCGCCGAGCCAGACTTCATCCCAAGGTTGAGCGGAGCCCTGCAGCAGGCAACGAGGGAGGAATGGATCGCAGAGAGAGCCGGACGTGGAACTGAGGGCTCGCGTTGTGCGTTTGCGTCGTCGTCGGAGGATGCTCCGGGCATCGCGGCAGGACGTTTAAGAGTTCGGCGGACGCTAGTGGATGGATTTTGCATGCTGTCGGAGAGCGCTGTGATTCAGGTACGCGTGTGCACTTAACTTAAGCTGTTGCATCTTGAATGTTGAATTATGCATCAGTGCATCACTTTTTTTTTTTTTTAATGCCATTAGACTTTGTGCTACGCTTGATGCTTTCAGCTCACTGATCAACATCTGGTGGCGTGTCCTCACAGGCGGAGCGGGATGATTGAAGCACTCGCCGGATTATAAAGAGCTTTCTAATTCCGGCAGCTCTGATTTGTTGAATGCATCGCGCTCGCAAATTAGCGTTGGTTTAATGCATGCACGGATGCATGCATGCTGGGACGGCCGCCCTGATGATGTGAACCGATAGCCAGCATGTTCTTGGACAAGGGGCCTCAAAGTCATGCATGCATGCATTTTCAGATTTAAAAAGCATATGTCGAGGTGGATCTGTGCATGCCGAGGGTTCGCGGGGTAATGAGTGAATGTGAGATGAGCAACGGCTCGTAATTGTGTTAGTGGGTGGGGCTCTCTCTCTCTCTTTCTCTCTCCCTCTGTCTCTCGTCTCTTTATCTTAAATATGCATCAGGAGGGGCTGAGGTTGTCAGAGTGTCTGTATGTGAGGTACGGGGTCAGAGCCCTGCGTCTGCATCGGATCGATAATCCATGTCTTTTGCATGTCAAGCTCACAGACGACCACACATGAGAGTCGGCTCTCCTCGGGGCGACAGAGGGAGGAAGAGAGAGCGGCTAATGAGCTGCCCGTCTTTATGAAGCACTGCACAACACGCTGTCAAGCGCAATAATTCGGAGCAGCTACATAATAAATGAAGTAAACTAATAACTGCCTGAAAAAATAACTTGCAAATAAATGCACGGTGTGCTTTCACAATAGGCTAGTAGTTCTGTTCATTTCAAACCTATAACCTGAGTAACAACCCGGGTGTTGTTAATAGCAAGCAATTAATAAGCAAGCATTGCATTTTTAAAGAAAAATGCTTGGACTTTCGTTGCGCAGGAGAACTGAATAAATATTTTATGCAAAAATTAGTTTGTTTCGTCATCAGATTTGCATCATTTGCTGAGCAATGGATGCTCTGCAGTGAATGGGTGCCGTCAGAATGAGAGTCCAAACTGCTGATAAAAATATCACATTGATCCACAAGTAACCCACACCACTCCAGTTCATCAGTTAACCTCCTGAGAAGCCAAAAGCTGCATGTTTGTAAGAAAAAAAATCACCATGGCCAAAAAAAGAGTCCTCTCGAGGAGCTTCCACTCTTCTTTCCAGTAGATCTTAGTTCATGCATGCAGGGAATTGCTCTCTTTCAGATGCAGGAGCATTAGTGCATCAATCAAGTTCTTTCACACCAGAGTCAGTAAACCATTTCTTTATGGACCTCGCTCTGTGTCCGGGTCGTTATCGTACTGGAATAGAAATAATTGCATTTCTGTATGTGGATTGTTAGTAGTCCGTGCAGCTGAAATAGCAAGAACTGTCCATTTGTAGGTGCTGTCACATACAGTATGTTTGGTCATTCAGTGTATAATTTTTATTAGCTATCCAATAAAGTGACTCTAATAAAACAACATCAATTCATAATCAGAATAAAACATACATATTTTCCATAATGGCCTCTGTAATGATCTTTAGCATTGCATTTAAGTCATATCCAATGAAACTTGATTAGCGCTGCCTGTGAAATAATAGTTGATTACATGTTGGGCTTGTGGTGGAAATATGACAGTTACTCTAATCAGATTGAATTGTCTTGTCTGTATTTTTCAGTAGATTGATTGATTGAGCTCTGTAATACTGTAATGGCTTCATAAGGAGACAGTGATTTCAGCCATTAATCACAGAAGAGCTAATAAATACATTGGAAAAGAAAGTTAGAAACCTCTGGTCTCAGCATTTGTTTCCATTGGCCTGACTGTACTTTTTCTGAGTAGACATCAATGCCCAAAGTCTAAATCATTGCCTGAGAAACCACATGCTGGAGTTTTAGCTGAATACTTAGTTTAATTAAAAGTATCAGAGAGTAGATTTGTAGTAAATGAAGTGGTCTGGTGAATTGAGTGGTTTGGATGTGTCGAATAGGCAGAATGTGTGCCACACAATTAAAAAAACAAAAAAAAACAACTATATATATGTATATATATATATTCTTTTTTAAAGACAAATTGTGAAGATGAGATCCTAACCATTTAGATTTTTTCAACTGTAATATATTACTTTCAAGATGAATTTGTCTTGAATTATTATTATTGTAATTATTATTTAAGAATTAAGAAAATATATTGAGATTTACGCTTAGAACAAGAAAAAAAAAAACAGGAATGTTTTTGTCAGCAGTGAACAAAATAAACGTAATTCAAGATTCAAATTCCATTGAAAATAAGTTATAAATCTCAGTTGCATGACTTTACTCGTGAAGCATAATTGTCTAATTACAATGATATTTTTTAACAAGAAAAACTACTGATTTGCTGAAATATGACCAGGTACTTGACAGGATACAGAGTGAGTTTAGCACTGATCATTAAATGACCTCTGATTAGATTAATAACATTTGAGTGTACAAGCTTTGTTTGGTTATAATTACATTAGTGGAGTAAAAACTGCATTAGTGGGTCTGTGTGTGTGTGTGTGTGTGAGAGAGAGAGGTCTGTAAGCATCAAGGTGTGTGAGTCACAGCAACACATCTGTCAACAATGCCACACACACACACACACACACACACACACTTTGCACAGGCTGTCACCTGTTCTGTGTTATAGAGGTATTACTACTAAACTGAGAAGAATGTTTGTATTGCAGCTGAATGACAGATACTAAGTCTATTTAAATATAATTCTGTATGTTTAAAAATGCATATGTATAATTAGATATTTTTGACTTTCTGAAGAAAAATAAAAACAAATTGTCCCTACTTGCAGTATATTTTCTCCCTTCACACACAGAATATCATATCTCTTTTCTTATGCTATTATTCATTTTTAGGCCCTGCATGAACCGCATTTAATTAGATACAAATAAGCACTTTTAGTGCAAGTAATACAGTATGAGCGTATTCCTTACCTTTCACCTCCATTCATGAATAATGTATGAGCTTCTAGACAAAACCATTCATATCTGAATTATTGATATTCAAACATATTCCGCTTTTTTCCATAGCACAGAGGGTCTTTCCCTTTACACTTGTGTATATTGTTCTGGTCAATGTGGTCATGTTGCAATTTCTAGTGCATTTTAACTGCACCGTTCAGCTGTGATCATTAGGTTGTGTGTCTGTGTCATGGGACATGTTGTAAGTGATGCAACTTGATTAATGATTATGTTGCCATGCTCATTTTGAAGCTAGAAATGCATTGATTTGCAAAGTAATGTAAACACAATTATTCATGTCAGGCATTTTAAGGGTTTATTGGATACCCTAAACAACACTGTAATCTTTTCTGCTCTATTTTCGGTGAAAATAAGAAGCTTTCCGCAATTCTCTCATAATACAGTACGTGCAGTGTAACATTCAGAGTTATGCATTTTACATGCTGACCTTCAGTGCAAACCGACTTAAAAGATCTTCTTTTTTCTTCTTTTTTTTCAGAGACATGATGCCTTTTCTGAAGAACACACTTGTATATTTTCATCACTGAGGATGTGTGATGACTTCTGCTCAGCACAATCGCATCTGAGGTCACTTCTTCTCTAGACCCTCTATTATACCTCAGGGTTGACTTTCAAAACTCGTAAGTGTCTGTGTGCTTCGCTGGATTTGAGACCAGTTTTGCTTCACTGCGTCTGGAGTGCAAAACTGCTGAAACATCGCCCTCCATGGTTTCTGCCCGTTTCAAGAAGCTATCGTCTTACATCGTAAAGATTTGCAAAGGAATGTTTACAAAGAAACTGGCAAATACCACAAAGAAGAAAGAGAGTAGCGAAAACAAAAAAGAACCCAAAACGTCCCCCGAACTGCATGCACGGAACCCCACGTTCTCGACCACGCTGAAAAGCACAGTTAAAAAGATCTCCAAATGCTCATCGGCACGCAATATATCTCTTGAGGAGGATGACGGAAAAAACGACTGTTCTTCTCTCTCACCAACTTTCAGTTACCGTGTAGCAATTGCCAATGGACTTCCAAAAAATGCCCTCTTTCTGAACAATAATGAGTTTCATGAGGTCTTGTCAATTGATAGCAATTACTCCGACTCTCTAAACGAGGCAAAACTTGTCCATAGATTTGATGAACAAAAAGCTTATACGATGCCAGTAAGAAGGAACAGGAAAAGTTTGATTAGTTTAGCGCCCTCCGATGGCAGCTCCGAGGGTGAGCGGGGAGAACGCAGCAGTCTCCACACCCTTCGATTGGGCGCTCTGAAAAAACTGAGGAAATGGAAGAAGAGCCAAGAATGTGTGTCCTCGGATTCAGAGGCAAGCAACTGGAGAAAGACTCTTGGCATCAGAAGCAAATCTCTGGATCGAGCCGGCCGACACCAGAAAGCCACTACCCTGGAGCCGGGATCCAGCTCGACAGGATGCATCAGTCAGACTCAGGACGTGATGGAGATGATTTTCAAAGAACTTCAGGGAATCAGTCAGATCGAGTCTGAACTCTCAGAACTGCGGGGGCATGTTAACGCCCTCAAAAGCTCCATCGACGAGATCTCCAGCAGCGTGGAGGTGGTGCAGAGCGAAATCGAGCAGCTCCGTTCGGGTTTTGTACAGTCCCGTCGCGAGACTCGGGACATCCACGATTACATCAGACAGATTAGCCAACAGACCAACAAAGCTACTCTGAGATTCCTAAATGTGCCTGAGGAGAAGTATGAAAAAACGGAAGACCTTATTTATCAGATCCTGAAAGAGAAAATGGGCTTCGCTGAAGCCCGCAAGACGTTTAAAATCGAACTGGCCCATCGCCTAGGCCAACAAAGAGAATGTTACAATGCTAAGCCTCGACCAATTGTAGTTATATTTTCAAGCCCCCAAGACAGGGATTTAGTTTTGAAAAAGTGCTATAAGCTAAAAGGGACTGGGATATCTATTTCGACGGATAGTCTAGCACACGATTCGAAAGAAAAAAGAGACAAGCCGATGGCTTCATCTCAGACGTACGAAAGCATGGACATAAAGGTCTCAGCCAAAGACAAAGCTGAAAGTGATGACTGGGACTCCATGGAAAGCGACAAAGAGCTTGACGAACTAAACAAGAACAAATATGCAATCGTGTCCAAACCACTTCCGAAAAGTAAATCAGACAAGAAAAAGTCTCACGATCACCGAAGGATGGCTGATGAGTACTCTGTGCATTACGCCGATAGCGTGGCCTACGATGACCACGACAAGCAAAGCAAGTCCTATTATTCTGATATAACACCAGGATGGCTGTCTCAGAGCGACTACTCCACTCCCAAACTCAGCCGGTCTGAATCGGACTGCTCTAAACTTTGCCAGTCTTACTCCGAGGACTTCTCCGAGAGTCAGTATTTCACCAGAGTCAACGGCTGCTCTTTGCTCTCCTCCTCGGATCAGGAACTTTGGCAACGGAAACAAGAAGACATGGCATCCTCTTGGTATGCCAGTCCCCCCAGTCAAACTCTGAGCCAGGAACGACCTTATGCGGAACACAATGAAGTTGAAACCACAGAAACTATTGACAGTGGTGTAAGTAATGGTCTTGTCTGTATTTCAGGGGACAGGAGCCACTACAGCGGCTCTCAGCTGTCGCTGCAGGGTGACCTCTCACCATGGAAAGACTGGCATCACCTTGAACAAGGTGCTGATTCAGGTTTGGACGCCTCCACCGAACAGAACATAATCTCTGAAATCAGTAGCCCCTTTGACCCTGCAGCTAACCCTGGTTTCCCTGAGAAAATAACTAAATGCCTTGAGGTTGATTTGCAATTTGAAGGCGAGACCTTTTTGACGCTAGATAGCACTCCAGAGACGGGCCAAGATCAAGATATAGATATAGAACCTGAATTTTTAGAACCCGAGGCAGAGCCAGAGCCAGAACCAGAGCCAGAACCAGAGCCAGAGCCAGAACCTGTACTGGAACAAATGCCACAGCCAGAACCTGAACCAGAGGCTGTGATTGAACCCATACCAGAACCAGTACCTAAACCTGAGGCAGACCCGCAACCCCAAAAGAAGCCCAAGACCAAGAAGGTCCAAGCTAAGCCTGAATCGGCTCCACAAACTTTGCAGCGACAAGATGTGAACCACCTCCAGCAGGGCCAGAAATCTTCCTCCATGTATCGGAGCCAGAGTGAGATCAGAAATGAGAAAGTGGAGGAAGTCCCCAAATCTTGGAGTAGCAGGCTCAGCATAGACCTCAGCGAGAAAACCTTTGGCTTTGGAGGATTTGGATCCACCCTGCAAAGAGCAAAGTCAGCTTTAGATTTTGTGTGGAATAAAGGCTCCCAAAGCAATAGCGCCCCGGTTGAAGAACCGAGCAACACCTCGTTCATGGGTCGATTCAGAACCATGTCGCAGTCCACAGCGAACAGCTCCAGCACAACCATTGACTCGGACGTCTACACGGAGCCTTTCTATTACAAGGCCGAAGAGGAAGAACAACCTGCTGAGCAATCAGTGGACAATGAGACACATTACGTTGAGGTGATGGAGCAAGTCCTAGCCAATCTGGAGAACAGAACAAACTCAAACGAGGCTGAGGAACAGTACCAAGAAGAGGAATACGACGTCTTGCAAGATTATGACATCTCGCAAGAGGGTAACCTCGTGCTGGAATATGACTGCAGCCTTGATGAGCAATACGATGAGGAATACAGTGAGGAGTATGATGACAATCCCATGACCGAAGACACGGCGGAGTATGAGGTGAGTTTGGTGGATTACGTGGACGAAACCGAGGAACCAGAAGCAGAGGAACAGGAGGAGAGTAAGGAGGAGGTGCAGGAAGATCAAGAAACACCAGAAGCGAAGGGAGCAGATGAGGTAAAAGAGACTGTAGAACAAGAGGATGAGAACAAAAACGTTACAGAGGTTCCCGTGCAAGAAGCACCACCCAAAAAAAGGATACGTCCCACCTTCAAAGAGGCTGCGCTAAGAGCTTACCGGAAGCAGATGGCTGAGCTGGAACAGCAGATCCTGGCAGGAGGTATGAGCCAGTCAGTTTATTTGTTAACTTATTATAGTTGTCTTGAAGGGTTTTGGTTGGTGAACCATTGATTTTAAATCCAGCGTTGTCCATGCTTAAGGTCTTAGTTCATGGTTGTTGTGAAGGGCAAAATGCTGATTACTAGTATTTGATATTGAGTGGTTAGAATTGGCGAATGATTTTGTGTGTGCGTGCATATGGTTGCAGTTTAGTGCCTCAGAAATCAGATGAAAGTGTGCTTCACCTTTTGCGGTTTTCATTAACCTTGAGTTTAATGAAGTCCAATCGGCAGTTCTTTTCATATTTAAGCATTTATTTTGAAAGGAACAGTTCACTCAAATAATAATGTTCTTTTTATAATTTACTGTCACTGTCAGTCCAAAACCAGATTTTTTTTTATCGTGCAACATGAAAAGAGACAATGCTTTTCCATTAAGCACCTTTCCATTCAGCAGAAGCATACATTTATCATTGGTTGTCCAAAAAGGCTTCATAAAATTTGTCCATTTGACTTGTGTACTACGTTACTTCTACTGTCATACAATAGCTTTGTGTGAGTGGAGTACTGAAATTCAAGTCGTTACTCACTAGAAATCACGCCCATCATAGCTCTCAGATTTCATTTGTGCACATCAGGTTTGATGTCAATGAGGGACAATAGCATTGGCGTTTATGTGTTTTATTTTTGAGTGAATTTGTCCTCTGTTTTATTAGCAGTTTTAGCATTGTCTCAAATGTGTTTTCAACCATAGTTTACCCTATAAATGCTAATATGAACATGTCAATTTACGATTAATGCAGTGATTAAAATGGTAACAGCTGAAACGTGGCTATGCTAGTAGTTTACCCCACAAAAGCAGAGTTTCCTTTACAGCCAGTCAGGAATCAGGGGAATTTCCACCCAGTCTTACTCACACCGAAAGCGCTCTTGACCTAGATGTGAGAATCACAGTCACAGCACACGGCAAACCCAAGCGCCGCTCTCAACAATGCTGAGTACTGTTGGGATACTGTATTTAGGCTGCTCATTCATGCTGCACGCTAACAGCCAGATGCTCTGTGTACTTTAGTGGATTCTGATTCCCTAAATCACAAGCCACAAATGCACAGACCAAATCAGTTCATTTCAGGCATTGCAATGAGGATTGGCACCGGCGCACAATTCAACAATTGGATTCCAGAAATGATTGCACTTTCACTGCTAGAGTCTGTGTTATTTTACATTTACATTTAATTGTTTAACAGATTTTAAGTTTTGTTCTTCTTACATAAATAAAAATAAAACAAGTAGATGGAAGTGTATAATAGAGAGTACTAGTGTTTTAGCCCTAGATTCACCAAATGCACAATGACTTTAGCTCAATATTGCATTGCATCACTATTTTTGTGTATTTGTCATCTGACTAAGGTTTTATTGTGCATGGTTTTCCAACACTACAGATGTTTGAGATCTGAAAGGATGCTTTCTACACAGTGACAGGTGTACAGTCAACAGAAGCTTTAGTCTGGGAAAATAAAGCATCTATATAATTAGAGAAGGAACAGACTGTTCTGCTGAAACTGAGTCGGTGTGTTCGACATGTGGAGCATCTCAGCTAGAAACCTACGAAGAGAGTGCTCGTCTCTCAGGCTTTTCCCAAGAGAAAGGCCCTAAGAATTTTTCTTAATTTTCTATATGAATATATATTTATATTCCAACATATGTCCAACATAATTATAAGAAACTATAGCCATACCGTAACATGTATCCGCCTATCTGGCAAAATACCTGATAGCGTGAAGGACCAGCGATGTTGGTCTCTTGAAGGTCTCTTATTTATGACACTTTCTCTAAAATAAGATGATAAATGATATAAAATATTGTGAAAAGTACAGTTGCAGTGAAAAGTTGTGCCAAAAATGAGCTAGCTAACGAAATGTGCTTATTTACAGAATTAATCATGCGACTATATAATATGATCAAATGTGAATAAATTTAGTGTATATGCAATCAAAGACATTTCTTAGAAATATATTTTACCTTAAATGCACTTACAGGGTTTTTGACCAATCGAATGTGTGCAAATGCATGCATTAAAGTGCCCCTATTATGGATTATGGTTCATATTTGGTTTTGGTTGACATGCATGCATTTATTTTTACCTTATTTGTTCAACAACTTCTAAATGATTTGCTTCACGGATAATCGGGCGATTGATTTATTAGGCGATTTGCATTTTAGTGGTGAAGAAGGAATTTGGGTAACACTTGAGAATAGGGGGTCAGAATAATGCATTAGTTAAGCATTAATTAATGGTTAATTTGTTCACAAT
>JAUCMS010000034.1:13087255-13111804 GCA_032357445.1 Enteromius radiatus
TTTGTCTATTTTTAGGTTTGCTTCGCTAATTAGCCTGAATTTTCACTCTGCAGTACGCTTTATTTCACGAATAGCCGCTTGGACGCTGAAATCTCGGCAGCTCTTAGCGTAATGACTCTGTGGGCGGAGAGCAGAACACACGTCTCAGCAAAAGTGCATCATGGGAAAGGAAAGTGCCGTACATCACCAGCCCACCTCTCCTTCGCTCTTTGTCTTTTCCGGCTTTAAAAGGACAGATTTATGTGCACATTAATTCTGCTCTTTCATAAGGATACAGAAGATGCGGGCAGTTTCTCTCCAGCACTTCTGCCTGTGAAAGCAAACCATTCACAACGATGACGAACGTCCACTGAACGAATCCCACCAAACCTGTCCAGAACATGACTTTGGATTCAAAAGAAAGAACAAACTTATGTATATGTTTCTGTTTATTTTGGGGTGAAATGTGGCATACTGCGCATGCTCTTCACAGGTTTGGTTTGGTGAGATTCACCCTGTTACTCTCAACAAGGACAGATTGAAAACACCGCGTGGGCTTCGCATGCGCGCTATAATTAGTGAAATTAGTATCAGCTTGATATCTTGAAAAAAACAACAACTATATTATGATTTTCCTGCACACCAGCTGATCGAGGCATCTGTGATTTCAGAAGTGTTTTGTTATGAGCGAAGATCATGTAGATGAATCTGATTTAGAAATATATGTCAGAGGATTAAATGTCGTATGTTTAGGCCCTTGATCAATAGTTGTGGTATTTGTTTTATTAAAAATATGTATAGGTTATTATTGCTATGTATTGCTGTTATACTGATCCATATTAGAAAGAAAATCCTTAAATATTAATGTTTAAATCATTTATTTTATTTTTAATTTAGCAAAAATATTATAATAGTGTTTATATAATAATACATTTGTAATGTATTTTACTTTGTGCACACATAAACAATCCAGTAAAACTGTAAAATATCATTACTAAGTAAATGCTAACTCAAATAAAATGTATTTTATCTCATCTAGCTGCCAAAACAACAATTCTTGTTTTTGTTTAGTTTAATTTGAAATGAATAAAATAAAAATAAAATAAAAAAATTGTAAAAGCTATTATAATATAAATGTCAAAACATAAAACTAAACTACTAAAATAAAATTGAAATTAAAAAAGCAAAAACATAAATCTTTCTCAAAGTTGCAGTCTTGTTCTTGGTAGCTACTCCAAGGAGCACATTTTACCCTGAAAACTGCAATAAAACATGTTTTAAAACCACATTTATTCACAGCAGTGGTGTGCGTATCGAGTGCTGTGATCAACACGAACGCTCATTTTTCTCCTGAGACCGTCATTGATTTGAGAAAATCATTGATTGCTCATCTTTGTTGTAAATTCTCCCTCTTTTCCCAGAAACTGCACGTGCTCAGAAAGACCCTGCAAGCGCTGATCTATCCCATCTCCTCCACCACACCCCATAATTTCGAGGTTTGGACGGCCACGGCACCCACCTACTGTCACGAGTGTGAGGGTCTGCTGTGGGGCATCGCCCGGCAGGGCATGCGCTGCACCGAATGCGGGGTCAAATGTCACGAGAAGTGCCAGGACCTCCTGAATGCAGACTGTCTGCAACGTGAGTCATTCATTCAGTTTTCAGGCCGCTTTACCCGACCCCAGTGCTCTACATGATTATAGAAGAAAGACGGAGAAGGTCAAATCCGTCTTTAGAGACTTTTAGTCAAGCATCACTATTACTTCTGCATTAAAAGGGCTGTTAAAGTGTTTGTTTTCTTTTTTTTAATTCATTAATTTAATTATTTCATTATTTTCTGGGTGTAATTTTACAAAAGATATGTGATGCTATTTTAACAATTAGGATACCACATTTACCATATCATTTACAATATGACTCTAGAAGTACAAAAATCATACATGAAATAGAAATAAATGCAGAAAGCATGTTTATCTGGTGTTTCATAAAATTCTGAAACAAGATATTAAAAATAAGAACAAAGAAGCAAATTAAAGGTACAAATTCAATAAAGAGATATAACAAGGTAGGTTTTAGTTTTTAGATGGCTGCCACTAAATAGAAAAAGTACTGGTAATTGCAACTTTTGTCTATATAATTATAAAATGTGGACCTTTTTGTGCAGTTCTGAGTTTATATCTTACAATCCAGATTGATTTTTGCACACAATTCAGAATTGAGGACAACTACTATTCCTTTATATACATTTTATATTAAAGTATTTATATAAAAGTATTAAAGAAAAAAAGAAATAATTAATATTGAAACAATTATTTTTGGGATTCTTAAAAGATTGGTTGTATATTTATTAGCTTGCATGCATTCATTCATTCATTATTTTTATTATTTGTATCTATATATTATGTTTACACAGTACATTTTAGATAATATATAAATAAAATAAGAAATATATGAAATAATAATATTTTATAATTTCCTACTGTAAATATATTAAAACTTGTACTTTTTGTAAGGAAAAAAGTACAAATTGTGAGAAAAAAGTCACAATTTCCTTTTGACATTATGAGATAAAACCTCCCAATTATGAGAAAAATTATGCAATTATATTTTTTATTCTGTTGAGAATTGCAAGTTTTAAAAATTCTGAGAAAAAGGTCGGAATTGTGAGAAAAGAATTCAGACTGTATTTATTATAAATATACATTATGAGAATTGCGTAAAAGACAGAGTTTCTTTCTCCTTTTTTATTCTGTGGCAGAAACAGGTTTTTATACAAAATCCTACAGAAATTAAAGAATTAAATGTAAAATAAATCACCTCTGCGCATGAATTGAATATACAGATCCTTATTAAAGCTACAAAAGTTATTCAGTCAAGAGCAAGGAGTGATTTTCTTTTGTCTTCTGCTGTTTTGATTAACATTAGGAACACAGATTAGACATGTCAGTAGCACTGCACTTATTTATTTTACAGTTAATGGTGAATTATGAATCAATTATGCAAGTGTCACTGAATCATGAAAAGCTGCAGAAACTGAAAAGCGCTCCACAGCTAGACTTTAGCATTGTAAGAGTGAGTTTTGCATGGATGAACACTCGTTTTTCTCGTCTGCTTTATCACGCTGCAAGCACCATAAGCAGCGCTCATCGTTTTGAAATGCCTTTGTCTGTCTGTCACATCGCATGGCAGCTCTCGGCTCTGACGCTCTGCTCTCGGCAGCTGTTTGTTTTATTGTTTCTCTGGTCTGCCGTTTAAACAGTTCGACGCTAAGAGAATAACCGTCTTCTCTTCGGTAGGACTTGAGCTCTCAGACGAGCGCTAAAGTCAGGCTGTGGCTGAGATATATATGATGGAGTTCCCCAGTAAACCTCACATACATGGCCGTCTGCCAAAGACACAAATGGGCCTGTACAGAGAGAGATTTATTAAACGAGCCATCAAACCCATCATATTTAGAGTGTGTGTGTGTGTGTGTTTAAATGTGCATTTGGTTTGGCTTGTATGGTTTGTGAAGGGAAAAAAAACTCCCACATCCAGCGCTTCTTCAACACTCTTATAAAGCTTTTGCTTGGTGTTTATGATGCTCCTCTGAATGAATGATTCATTTTAATAGGGTGCTGAGAGATACAGTGAGTCATCTGTACTCCACTAAGCGTCTAGCGATACTACAGTACATATAATTCAAAATCAACTGGACTTATGGGTTATTAGCTCTTAAAGGGAATATGTAGAATTTAGAAACCTGTAATTAGCGGTGGCTGTTAAATGAACTGCAGTCAATGTGGTTAAATTCTCTTTTGTTCTTCACTTAAAAGTGCCATGGCAAACTTCATGTTGGCTTGGGAAAACCTAGCTTGAACGTTTGTAGCTGTTGTCAGAGCTTGAAAGATAGATACAGTAGATTAGATGTTGATAATCATGCTGCTAGCCTATGTTTTTAGCATGTTTCTAGCAGGTGTCTAGTATAGTTACCATGTTGCTAGCACATGGCTAACATATTTTAACATGTTTTTAATGCAATTTTACATGTTTTAGCATGATTAGCATGTTACTATCATGCATGTTTATAGTTTCTGCATGTTAACATGTTAGCATGATTGACTCATGAATGGTTTAACACCATGTTTTAACGTGATTAGTGTGTTAAAGTGTTGCTAGCACAATTAGCATGTTTCTAGCTTGATTACCAAGTTGTTTAGCACATTGCTAACATATTTTGTTAACATGATTTAACATGTTTTTTGCATGATGCGCAAGCACATTGTTGAAATGTGTTAAAACATGATGATTAGCATGTTTGGCACATTGCTAAAATATTGTAGCATGTTGTTAACACGCTTTAGCAAGCTTAGCAGGTTGCTAGCTTGTTTTAGAATGATTAGCATGTTGTTTGCATATTTTCTGACGAAACAGCTCAGATGGACAAGGAAATAATTCCCTGCTGAAAAAACAGCATATTCTGGTTAGGTATGTTTTGATGAAGGGATGCTAGTTTAAGCTGGTCCTTTGCCAGCACGTGACCCAGCATCAAAGCATACCTGACCAGCATATGCTGTTTTTCTTCAGCAGGGTTAGATTCAAGCAGAATGCATTTTTGTGTAACTTGCACACTGTGATAATGTAAGAACACATGTTCTGTAAATCAATCGGCAGGTGCTGTGGAGAAGAGCTCCAAACACGGAGCCGAGGACAAAACCCAAAACATCATCATGGCTATGAAGGAACGGATGAAGATCAGGGAGAAGAACCGGCCCGAGGTGTTCGAGGTGATCCAGGAGATGTTCCAGCTCTCAAAGGAGGATTTCAATGCTCACCTGAAGACAGCCAAACAGGCAGTTCTGGAGGGAACGTCCAAGTGGTCCGCCAAAATCACCATCACAGGTGAGCAATGAGTCAATCTCACAACACGAACACGTTTCACACAAAAAACAACATGACAATGTCACAATGCCTGCAAATGTTACATGAATAGTTCACTCTAAAATGAACATTTCTCAGTTCTGCTGAACACAAAGGAAGATATTCTGGAGACAGTTGGTAAGCAGGCTGTTTTGGTCACCATTGACTTCCATAGTAGAAAAAAAAAGTACTATGGTCTTAGTATAAGTCAACAGTGACCCAAAACAGCCTGCTTACGAGCTTTCTCCAGAATATCTTCCTTTGTGTTCAGCAGAACTGAGAAATTCATACAGGTTTGCAACTACTATTCCTTTATATACATTTTATATTTTTGAAATATTTTATATAAGTAAGTATTATTGCTACAGAACTATACATAATTGTCAATTATGCAATTATTATTGTGGTAAACTATATGATATAATGGTATTTAATGTGATTTTTGTGTTGTTTTTAAAGAAAAAAATAAATAATTAATATTGAAACAATTATTTTTGGGATTAATTATAGGCCAAATATATTCTTAAAAGATTTAGTTGTATTTTTATTAGCTTGCATGCATTCATTCATTATTTTTATTATTTGTATGTATATATTATATTTACACAGTACATATTAGATAATATATAAATAAAATGAGAAGAAATGTGAAATATATTATAACATATTTTTTCATTAGTGATATGCATTGCTTTTAAATTGAATTTAATTTGGATAACTTTAAAAGCAATTTTCTCTCTATTTAGATTTTTTTTGACACATTCAGATAATATTGTCCTATCCTAATAAACCATACATCAATGGAAAGCTCTTCTATTCTGCTTTCAGATGATGTATAAATCTCAATGTCTCTTATGACTGGTTTTGTCGCCCAGGATCACGTTTATTTATTAGTTGTTGGTGTGAATTCTGTATAAGTTTGCTGAGATTCACTCTCGTGTCCGTCTGGAGGAGACCCTTCAGCGAGGAAACGCTGCTCAGTTTAATTTTGGGAAATCTGCCGAGAGTTTGGTTGTTTTCTGACAGCTCAAAGCGCCAGACGACAGCAACCATCTGCTTCGGACAGAAACGTAGGCCGTCGCAGCCGCTTCTCTGAGTCATAAAGAGCCCTTTCTGTCCATCTGCAGATGCACATCCTCTCGTTGCTCTGTTTCAGTCGTAGTTTATCTTCCAGAAGGCTCTGTATGAGTTCAGCTGTCTGCAGGTAAAGTTTGCTCTGTGTGTCCGTATCAGTGATGCTCCTTCACCTGACTTTGAGGGTCAACAGAGACTGTGAATTATTGCCAAGCTTGCAACGCTGCCAGAGTGTCAATAGAACACAGAGAGAAAAACAGCTCTCTGCTTTAATTTATCCTGGCGTACGATCGAATCTCCCGTTTTGGAAAGTATTCATACAATGATTTATTTATCAAGGGCTTCATAAACACTGGTCACTGGTCACATTAACCAGGTCACCATACACTGTAAAACATTTTTGTTTTGCAATAAAATTGCTACATTCACAGAGGTTAACATCTATAAATGATTTCCTTGAGATGTCAAAATACTGGTTTCTGAAAATCTAATTGAATTACCTTTATTTGGATCAAATTTACAAAACAAAACTACTTTTCGTGAAATAAATGAATTTTTATTACCCTTTGGAATTTTTTCTTTCTTTCTTTCTTTGGTATAAATCAATAAGTATATGTTTTATTATTTAAGCTGTTTTCACCACGGAATAAAAAAAAAAATCTCACAAAGACCTTTTCTTGTAAATTGGAAGTTCAAGCCTTGTATTTCTCAGTGCATGTCTTGCAAATCCGAGAAAAAAATCAAGATATTCTTCACAATTCAATGGTTTAATCTTACAATCTTACACAGAATTGTTTTTTTTTTTTCTGTGGTGCAAATAAAATTATCTTTAAAATCATTATCATTTTATATTAATTAAAAAATATATAATAAAAAAATGATTTAAATAAAAAATATACTGTATATATTTCACTATTTTAAATGTGAAATAAAAATAATGTATTTTATATTATATTTCATATTATAATCTATTTTATTGTTGATAATTATACATTTTTTATTATTTTATTTATGCTGCCAATTCATGATTTATTTCCCCTTTTTAATTATGCATGCTCATATGGCCTGTTGCACTTTTATATTGGCATTGTTTTTTATGTTATTTATTAATTAATTTATTTTATTCTGTGATGGAAACAAGCTCATGCTTAATGCAAGAAAAAAAATTCCAATGGGATAAGTACAATACACGTAATTATACATCATTTCCAAAAACAATGACTTCTAAAGTACCTCTCAAAATTGTAATTTCTCAAGTACTGTGTGTTTATCACGTTTTAAGGATATTTTTTTTTAATCAAGAAACAAAAACATACTCAGCAGGAAATTAGTTTTTTTGGTTTTATGTGATGTTTTTTGCGGTACAGAGATAGATTGTTGTGCCGTGAGCCAAAAAACAATCGGTGAGACACACTGACGTGACATGAATGTGTGAACACCCCTCTGAAAACACTCAGAGACGCCATCCTTCCTTCACTCCAGCTAAACCGTCCAGACTATATTACCCTCTTCAAGCGGCCCGGTGACATTGCACCAATCTCTGTCTGTCTCCAAGCCCAAGGATGTATGTTCCCTGAATAATTTAGCACCCTGCTCGTTCATAATTAATGAGGCGAGAGCTTCCTGTGAACTACTATTGGCTCTGTGACGAATGGCATCCCCATTGACTGAGTTCAGTGCCACTCAGGCTACACACTGCTTTTATGTTGTATTATTGCACATTCGTCTGTTCTGAATTGACGTCGTAGTTATTAATGGTGCTGCACATACACACTGGACATGTTCAAGGATTTATTGTGGTCCTACACTGAACAAAAACATGCTGTAGAAACTATTTTCACTTAGAAATTGATAGTGCATTTCACAAATAAATAAAAAGAAATGGCAAGTAACAAATTGAATTAAACGTGGATTTTTGAAGGAGGTCGAAATAGCATTTTCTCATAAAGGTTTATTTACAGAATTAACAAAGACATTTTTTAAGATTGTTTAAGTTTGTCGTCAGTATGCCCTGCTCTGGGCACCAACATTTTCACATAATAAATCACATTGTTTCTATCAGTATCAGTGCAGGTGGTTTCTCTTTTCTTCAGTTTTACATCGCAGGGCTTTGTTTTCTGGTTTCAGGTCACTGCGGGTCTCCAAGCTCAAGGACTCTTGTGGTCCGAGCTCTGGCCTCATCGACCCCGCAATGCGCTTTATATTGCTTTGTGTACTGAAACAATTTCAAAACGTCCAATTGTTCAGACAACAGCATTTAATCTCCCATGCAAATAGAGTCTTGCTTGCTCCACGAATGGCCAGTTCACAAAACGCTGTCTTTCTCTGTCTTTCTTCTCTAGTTGTATGTGCTCAAGGTTTGCAAGCCAAAGACAAGACGGGCTCCAGCGACCCCTACGTCACTGTCCAAGTGGGAAAGACCAAACGCAGGACCAAAACCGTTTTTGGGAATCTCAACCCGGTCTGGGAGGAGAAGTTCTTCTTGTGAGTCTCACAGAAAGCAGATGTGTTTTCTGTTTATTTACCTTCTTTGTTGCAGCGTGCATCTGATATTGTGCTGATGGTAACAGATCCAGGGTGGTCTGGATCTCAGTGGTTGCTTTTGGTATTGCAGTCAGCACAGAACTGATTTTAATATAGAAGTAAACTTAACCTTAATATCATCAATTTATATTAATTAAAAAAATATAATAAACAATGATTTAAATAAAAAGACTGTATATATTAAAAAAATTTAAATATGAAATAAAAATATTGTAATCTATTTTATTGTTTTATATTATTAATTTGTAATTATTTTATTCAACTATGTTTATCATTACCATTTTTATGTTGGCAAATTAGACTGTCTTTTAGCAAGTGAAGATGAATTTGCACAGAATTTAGGCGCAAAGTCTTTGACGTCAACAACAAAAGATTTGGGATTTATTTATTTGCATGCTCATATGGCCTGTTGCACTTTTATATTGGTATTGTTTTTTATTTTATTTTATTTATTTTTTTTATTTTTTATTTGTGCAAGAATTTTTTTTTATTTTAAAATAAATATAAATAAATATTTTGAAGTATAAAATAAAAAAGATATATTATATATAAATTTAAAAATATTTTGAAAAAAGACACATCTGTACTTTTTACAGTTTTTACAATTAGAAAAAAAAAAAAAAATAAAAAAAAAAGCTGTGGTAGCCAGAATAATTTTGTAAAAATTATAAAAAAAAAAACATTTATGATATATGGATTGTAAATTCAACTCACACTGCTATTAAAAACTTAGCAACCTTTAATATACTGACAACCTCTAAAAAAAATGGTTTAAAAAGGGAAAGCCACATGAAGACTTAAAGCTCGTCTATTTTATTGTTTTTAATTATTAATTATTAATTATTTTAATCATGCTGCCAGCAATGTAATGCATTTTGTGTTCAGCACAAACTATGTTTATCATTACCATTTTTGCGTTGGCTAATTAGACTCTCTTCTAGAGTTTCTAAAGGATTTTTTTCTTCGCCCCCTTTCAAAACTTGAAGCTTATTTATTTGGCTGTTTTAATTATGCATGTTTATATGACCCGTTGCACTCTTATATTGGCATTCAGCATTGTTTTTTTCCCTTGCCTCCCACGAGCCATCAGAACAGACCCGAGGCTCATATTTAGGGCGTGACCCTCCAGAGCGCTGATTGAGGATGAAAACAGAGATTTTATGAGATTATTGGACACTCTTATGCAGTGAAGCTTTTTGAAATTAGGTTGAACTCAAAGGGCAGGGACGCGGTTTCCATTTCACAACATTTCTGCCACTCAATCACAAACAAATTTTCAAATGGCATATGAATTATTCAAAGTAGCCTTTCATTAATTTGACATTTTCTGTAGAGCCCTTCCATTACGAGTGTGAATATTTTTTGGGGTTGATAGTCGAAGGAGCTTTTTGGTCTTTTTGAAAAAGCTCTTCGGGTCCTAAATGAGGAGTAATGGAAATCATCTGTATTCCCGTTGGCTTTGTCATGCTCTCACGGGACTGTTTCTGATGTATATCCTTCAGGCTTCTGCAGTCATGGCTGTTGCGTCTCACTGTCCTGCTCCATCCATAATCCTTTGTTAGGATTTGATGTTTCTAATGATGTACAAAACCAATAAATCACAAGCCTGAGATCTCCTGTTGTACAGTCCAGACAGAAGTTTATTTCAGCTTAGTGGTTTTTTCGCTGAGGTCATTATGAGATCAAATCTATCCATTCATTGATGGTTGGGTGGATATAAGGATTAACAGATGGCTATATGGACATATGGATAGATGAATAGTTGAATGAATGGATAGATGGATAAATATATGGATGACTGGCTATATGGATGGATAGATATAGGCATATATGGATAGATGGGTGGGTGGGTGGATTGATTGATTGAATTATATATGGATGGATAAATGGTTAGTTGAATCGATAGATAGATGGATAAATATGTGGAGGGGTGGATAGATATAGGGATGATGGATGGGTGAATGGACAGAAGGATGGATATATGGATGGATGGATGGATGGATTAATTAATATTGGATGAATAGATGGATGGGTGGCTATATAGATGGATGGATGGATAGATATATGGATACATAGATGGGTGGATGGACAGAAGAACCATCGCTGCTGGTTTGAAAGTTAAAGTGATCTCCTGCTGCTGTGAGGAAGATTGCTGGATTATTAGAGCTATACGACCCCTAATCCTCATCGCCCACTTTAATTTTCCTTTTCAATCCGAGTTTGTGATCTTAATCCTGAGAGAAATGCCAGCCTCTGTCTGTGGAGGAGGGTTTCTCATCTTTAATGGATTCTTCTATATGCTTAAGGTCATACAGACCTCTCTCTCTCTCTCTCTCTCTCTCTCTCTCTCTCTCTCATATGTTTCTCCACCGTGCCAAAACAGGCCATACTCTATATTGTCTTTGTTAACAGTATTCTAGACTAGATGCTTATGTTGTGTTTTAGGTCACCAAAAAATGTTTATTTAAGTATTTATTTGTAATAAATATATAAAACGTTAAATAGTCTTTTAACTCTTTCCCTGCCATTTTATTAGCTTTTTGTTCAAAATAATTCTATGCAATTTTTCAATAAAACAAAAAAATTAGTGCTGTCAAATGATTGATATTCAAAATAAAAGTTTTTGTTTACATAATAATATGTTTATATGCACTGTGTATATTTATTATGTACTGTATATATAAATACACACATGCATGTATATATTTTAGAAAAAAATATTGGTATTTTTTAAATATATTTGCTTATGAAGTCATATGAATCTAAATATAGACATCTAAATACATATAAATATTTTCTAAATATATACTGTATGAATGTGTATTTATATATACACAGAACACATATTATGCGAACAATTTTTTTGATTAATCAGGATTTGATAGCACTAAAAATTAAGCATGAAGCTAGATTTAAATAGTTACCTTTTTTTGTTATTTCATACTGAATGTTCAGCTATTCATGCAACAAAATATTCAAAATGTTCAAAAAATGTTATTTTTTTTTTTAAACACTGGCAGGGAAAGAGTTAAAAAGGCTTTAATACTCCTATTTTCTGTCTTGCTCTTTTTCTCTTTCCATGTCTCTCACTTTCTCCTTCTAAACAGCTGCAGTGCTCCTCTTTCATCTCATCTTCTCCTTGATTGGTGGCTCCAGTGGGAATTGTTTCTGATTGGTGCAGAAAGCAGTGGGGAGGGAAGGGTGAATGTGAGGCTGGCAGACTAAACCCTTTAAAAGGGTTTTCTATAGAAGCGTCAACATAAACTTTCCCATAATGCTTAGAGGCCATGTCCTCAAGCTCCTGGGCCTGTCAGATTTCTTCATGTCACTACGGTGCGTGCTGGCCGCTCTTGTCGCCTGTAGAGTCAGTGCGGAGTTCCTCTTTAACTGCATGAGATCAGTGGAGGAAGTAAAGCGTGCATTACTCAGAGCACATCACTCTCACAGCAGCCATCAGCACCCATTAACACTGTCATAGCCTGCATAAGAGCGGCCCGGGTGAAATGACCATCCAACACCCCTAATGGATCCCACCCAACAACACTCAGCAACATACTTACTGATGCTTGCTAAGACAAGACTCTATTACTGCTGCTCCTCATCAACCCGAGAGATCTGAACAAATGCATCACTCGCTCAAAAGCACCAATACTTCAGTATTCATTTGCTAAAAAAATAATATTATAATTATAAAGGACAGGACACACCTTTTTTTGTGTTAACCCTACACTCACAAAAATAACGGTGCTTAATAAGATTCTTCACGGCAATGCTTTTTATAATCTGAAGAACCTTCTTTTACCACAAAGAAGCTTTTGTGAAGCAGAAAGGTTCAAGGTTAAAGGTTTATGGAGCCATTGAGACAAAAATGGAATTGTGAAGCACCTTTATTTTTAAGAGTGTAATGAAGACTTAATGCAGTCCAATATTAAATTCATTCTGTTAAATTAGGCAATATTAGCCATTTTGACCTGGATAATTTACTGTAAACTGTAAAATAATTTACCTTAATAAATATGCATAAAATGTGAAATACTACATATATATTATATTATAAAACATTTGAAGTGGATCAAAAACGTTTGTCATAAGACAAGAACACATTTTGGTTTTAAGGATGCATGAAGCTAGATTAAAATAGTTAGATTTTTTATAAAGCAGGTGCTTTGTTATTTTATATTACATGTTCAAATCTTCATGCAACTAAATATTCCTGAGCATTTTTTTAATCTTTTTTTTTTTTTTTTAAACGCTGGCAGGGAAAGAATTAAAAATGGACAAGGGTTTTCCACTTTAAATGTTGACTACTGTACATGCATTAAATAATATATATACAGTATATATATATATATATATATATATATATATATATGTGAAGAGTTTATTTGGAAAAACAGAAAACTTTTTAAATTCAAAAATCATGTGTTTTATTGTCATTTTTATTAATTTAGTAATTCTAAAAAAAATTATCTGTTTTTGCAAATGATCTCTTCATAAATGTGTGTGTGTATATATATAAATGTATACAATGATTTTTCTATTCTATTTTATTCTATTCTATTCTATTCTGTGATTTTCAATTACCACGGTTGAATTGAGCTCCTCCACAGGATGGGACAGGTCATTGGGACGTGTTTTTTACACCACTGGTCTACAAGACAAACAGGAAAAACTGTGGCTGAAGAATATAAAGCTGAAACTGAGAAAGACACACACTGCAGCTGCAGTGAATATTAAAGAAGAGATCCTGCTCTCTTGCTGTTGTGTAGTGTGTGTGTGTGTGTGTGTGTGGTCGACCTCGCGCTGGGGAGAGAAATGAGAAATGTGACAGGTAATTACATCCAGTCTGGGACTTACTCGTGCAGTAATGTCTGAGGCCGGGCTGGATTGTGAGTACGGCTGCACCTAAAGGCCGCTGTCAGACACAACAAGCAGCGACGGGCCCCTGACCCCTTCAGCTGTGACTGGATTCACATTTAAACAGCCTCAAGTGTCTTATCACTGTCAGAACACGCCCACCTTCTGCCATTGGTCCAGCAAAGGCATAGTTCCGCCCCAAACGTATGCCATTGGTTGATTCGGTGATGCAGCACCTGCCTGGGAATTTGGCCAGTGTGACAGTTTCAGATGTAAGTGAAACAGAGAGCGTGTGGGAATTTCTTCATCTAAAGCTCAGGATAAATATCTGAGTCTATAGGGTGACGAGAAGCTCCAGAGCTTGCTGGATTTGAAGGGATTTATGCAGGATTATGGGGAAATGCATATTATAAGATGAGCTCTTCCTCTCACCTGTTTAAACGTTTTCAAAGTTTGAGAGGCATTAGAGAGATTGATCATGTGTTGTCTCAGGTTGATAGGCTGTCTTTCTCTGTCATAATAGCAGATTAAACCCATCAAAGCGTCTTCACAGTAGGTGTTTTTATAACAGCCGATGAAGAGCTGCTATAAATCTCCTCGAAACCTTCTGCTGCGGTGTGTTTTCTCTTCTCACCCCGCTTTTTTTCTGTTTGTTGTGAAACATGACGGCAGATGGAAGTCGATCTGTGACGTTGATTTGGTTTGTAACTCATCCACCTAAAAGTGTGGCTAGGCTCGTTTGCATACAGTATTAGCACACTTTCTGGATTAGCCTTAAACTAAAACTTTCTAGTGCTTTCAGTTGAACTTCAAAGCGCAGATACTGGGCTCCTCACATAACAGGTTTGGTTTGAGACTGTTAATGAGGACACAATGTGCTGCTGCATTGCTCTATTTGTGGTTTTGTATATTTGCAAGGCTTTTTGAATACTTTAAATGTCACTTCAGTGAACATATTACTCAACATTTGCCTGTTTTTTTTTTTTTTGTTTCACAGCATTTTAGTTTTTGACTTATAACGCAAAAAGGTTTTAATACGACAGCTTCTGAAGGTTTAAAATCTGGAGTCCAGTGTGAGTGCATGAATTTATTTAAAACAAATATAAAAATCATCAAGTGAGGTTTCAGATGAACTACTAATTTGTTCTGCCGTACAAGTCAAAACATTGAGAACGTTTATGGAAAATGCCTTTGACAGATGACTTTCAGATGTGTGCGCTCAGAAAACACATGATTTCAGTGCGATAAACATGATCATCAGAATCAAAAACAGATGTTTTTAGCAGGAACAAGCTGTAATGGCCCAGCTCTATTCTGAAAAGGGGGGCGGGGACTAGCAGCTCATTTGCATTTAAAAAAACAGGCACACAAAAAAAAGTGTTTCAGCTTCCACTCAAAATAGGCATTTTCAAAGTGATGTAATAAATGATCTGTGGGGCATTTTGAGATGAAACATTCTGAGGACACCAGAGATATTACATATTGTAAAAATGTTCTTACCTTCACTAATTTACAGTTTTCAGCTATTTATTTGTAACTTTTTCTACATGTTCAAAAGTTTAGAGTCAGTTTTTTAATGGTCTCTTCAAGGCTGCATTTATTTGAAATTAAATTAAAACTTAAACGTGAACATAACATATTATTACAACTTAAAGTACCTGTTTTCTGTGATTATATGTAAAAATGTCACTTATTTCTGTGACCAAAGCTGAATTCTGAGTCTTCAGTATTACATAATCCTTTAAAAAATGAATAATATGCTGCTCAAGAAACATTTTGGATTATAATCAGTGTTAAAAACCGTATTTTGTTGCGGAAACTGTGACGCATTTTATTTTTCACGACTCACAGATGAGTAGAAAGTTCAAAAGAACAGCACTTATTTGAAATAGACTTTGCATTATAAATGTCACTTTTGATCATTTTAATGCATCCTTGCTGAATTAAGTTCTCAGTGAACCCAAACTTTTTTAAAGTTAGTGTCAGAGCTGATCTCTACATCATAAAGCATAGTGGTCCGGATTTGTCCGCCATCAGCGTTCCTGTAATATGATGATATTTATATTTCCTCCTCAGGTTGGTATCAGTCAGTGTGATTTGATGTGATGTGTGTCGGGGCTGCGCTGTGAGGCCGTGGTGTGTTTCTGCATCTGTGTGAGTGACTGTCTGTCTGTCAACCCGTCTCTCTCTCAATTCACTCCTCCACCGGAGAGACAGACATGGAGACGGACCACAGGAGGCTAAGTGCCCTGTTTGGAGATTCAGTGGAGCATATGACCTTTAAAAGCAGTTCGGCAAGCAGCTCGCCACTCTCCTGGCAGCTCATGTGTGTGTGTGTGTATGTGTGGACTTTCTTGGCTATACTTTAGGGACAAAACTGTCCCTTGACGTCAGCTAAATAACAAAAGACTTCCCTTTGGGGACGTCCTCAAAGGTAAATTGACTCTTAAATGCGGTCAGTAGTGTTTTGTCATGAGAAGGAAAAAGCACAAATGAGATCCGTTTGATATATGTACTATTTTTTTCTAGAGAGCAGTGAAATCAAACGGAGATTTTTAAGATTCTTTGCTCAGATTTCCTGAGATACCAAGGTTACAGTATGCTATTAAATGTAAGAGATTAAACATTTCTCGTTAAACCATCTAAGCTGCTCTCCACCTTTATTTTATGCACTTTCTTCCTCAGTGTTTTTGTCTTTTAAGATATTCGAGCGGTTCTTTCCGGGTTGTATTTTACCACAAATAAAAAAAAAATGTTTTCTATGTACAAATATCTTACCAGATACTTAGATTTATTTAAGATGAAAAAATATATATATATATATGTATATATATGTATATATAGTCATTCCAACTTAAATTATATTCAACTGACTTTAAAAATTGAGTTGAATTTCATGCAAAATGAAAATTGCTTAACATTTTTGATGAGCTAAAGTAATGGAGTTTGTGTGTCTCTCTCTTCTCTGTCTCTGTCTCTGGCTCAGTGAGTGTCATAACGCCACAGACCGTATAAAAGTCCGTGTTTGGGATGAAGACGACGACATCAAGTCCAGGGTGAAGCAGCACTTTAAGAAGGAGTCTGACGATTTCTTAGGCCAGACCATCATCGAGGTGCGCATGCTGAGCGGGGAGATGGACGTCTGGTATAATCTCGGTAAGTTATGAGCTGGTATGGTATGAAATGTCTATAACGGGCTTTGGTTAAAATTCCTCAACTGTCATGCAAAACAACACCCTTTTTTTATCTCGTCAAACTGATCTGTTTACAGCGAATCGTTTTGATGCGTGTCTCTTTAAATGATAATGAGATCTGCTGACCCCGCCCCTCTCTTCAATGAAATACACGAACATATCCATATATGGCTCGGAGGTGGTCTTATTCAAATAGCCAGTCTATCCACATAGAAAATATTTTATCCAATGTCCCTTTTAAAGAACTTTTGAAGCATTTTTCCCCCAGAATGACAATTTAATAAATACATAAATAATGCAATTATAAAATGAGTAAACAATAAGAATGAGCCATTTTTTTTTTCAGTACATTAAACAGTTATTTACACTCTGGTATATATGTAAAATTATTATTATTGTTATAGCCTACTGTATGTCTTATATTATTTATATGCATCATTATTCTTCTCAAATAAATGTAACCTCTTTATTAATTTTATTATTTTATTGACTATTTTTAAATTCCTTTTATGTAAATGCTTTGAATTTTCATTAAGTATGAAATGCTACTGTATATAAACTTGCGTTGCCATTATATCATGTATATTATTATTTTTATTTCTTACATTTTTTGCATTAATTTAGCTTTTAATTGTATGCCTATTTTTACCGGCTATAAACTTAAATTTTTTAAATTTATTTTTTTATTATTATTTTCTTTTTTATTGCATTAAATTAAAGGGAATTTAGGCAGGACGTGTGTTTAAATGTCCAAGATAAGTTGTCAGTGCAAAGGCATCGTAAAAATAGGTTTCAACATAATATCATCTTTTAGGGTGATTTAAGGATGCAATGTGATTCCTTGTGCTTTACTTTGTGAGATTTACTTAAAGTGAATAAAACAAGAAGCAGCATAATATAAATTAATTTTGTGCCGAATTTCAGGCCATTTCAGTTGAATTATCCCCTTAATGTCTTTAAAAAGGAAGTGGAAGAGTTCCTTGGTTTTGTTCTGGTGCAGATGGCCTCATTGTTCCACAGAGAATGGTTTCTGCTTTTGTTGATGTTTTATTTGTTGGATTGTGGGTTTGTTTTGCTTGGCTCGGAGCAGAAGCGTGTGGTTTATAGCGTGACTCGGGCCAAACCCGTGTGCTGATATCTGCTCGCTCCTTCTCCATCTGTCCACGTCTCTGAGATGTGAGAAAGAGCCGCTCCGGCCGCAGACCAGACATCAATTAGAGCAATTAAGACGTCTGTAAAACAAGGTGACTGAAGTCTTATCTGCAAAGAGCCTTTTTATGTCATGTAGTAGTTCAAAAGCAGCTGCTGAATGTCTCGAGAGATTTCAAGTCAGCATGAAATTAGACTGTTTTTACTTTCTTAACCCACTTTCCTTCCCGAAATTCATCATCATGCATGTTAATGCAAAGAAGAAAAAAAGTTTTGATATATTTTATATTTTTACAGTAGAAAATTCATTAAATATCCTAATGATTTATGGTATAAAAATGTAATTTCACGAGTTCTTACTGGTAATTAATCAAAATGTGTTAGCTAAGCATCATACAGTGTATTGTTGGCTATTGCTACAAATACAGTATAGGATTGGTTTTGTGCTCCATGGTCACATTTTGACATTGTCCAGCTTAAATTTGTCATCTGATCCCGGGTCAGATTTGTAATGGGACGTGGTGATGAGATTTTCTGCAGGTCACTGTTCTGAGATCAGCTGCGTTACGTGTGTTACTGACAGGGTCAGAGAGGTCCAGAGCTCTTCACTGATTAAACTCGTTTCATTTCTGTTTCTTCTTGTCTTCTGTTCACGTGCTCGTTCTCCGTGCAGAGAAGCGGACGGATAAGTCGATGGTGTCGGGGGCCATCAGGCTGAAGATCAGCGTGGAGATGAAGGGAGAAGAGAAGGTGGCTCCTCCTCACGGACAGTACACATGTTTACACGAGGTTCGTCTGACATCAGTATCGGTGAAATATACAGTCTTAATCAGAACTTTGTCTTGTAAAAATATTACATATTATATAACTTAAAAATATGATAATTATATTAATTTAGGAAAAAAAATTAAACTAAATGTTATAAATAAAATTACAATTATTACGATTTATTTATATATATATATATATTTTTTTTAAATAATGCAAGATTTTTTGCTTGGAACAGCAAAGCAACCACTGGGTGAGAAAAGCATAAAATAAACTTAAAACAAGTGTATTTTTATAATATATACTGTAAGTTTACTTTGCTTTAAGAATGTTTAGATTTTTTTTTGTACTGTAAAACAGGAAAAAATACTAAAACAATTTGACTTTGTGACATTTTGTAATTTAAATGCATATAAGGAATAACAATATAAGGAATATAGGGAAGATAAATATAAGGAATTTGATAAATACCTCACCTCAATATTTTCTTATGTATAAGTGATATTTACATTTAGTCTTATCATAAATCATCTTGCATTAACTGTTATATATTATATTTAATATTATAATATTTAATAAAGGTGATTTAGTCATGTCATCACATATATCATATTACTACTTTACAGCAAGTTGCTTCCTATATTATATTATATTATATTATATTTGAGGTGGATGAAAAAGGTTAATCAAAGTTTTGGCTTTAATTTAATTTTTAAAAATTAGAAATGTTGTCACTTTAAATGCTGAATTCTATTCTATTTTATTCTAATATATTATTTTATTTTATCATTTTGCAAAATAGACATTTAATAGCTAAGTTTATGTGAAACGGCAGTATGTCCACCATATTGAAAAGTTAAAGATCTGCCAAAACAGATATTTGCTTGAATTTTGAATTGCGCTTCAGAATCCGGCGATGTGTGAAATCGATCGTGTGTAGCTGGAAGGCTTTGTGTTGATGTGTTTGTGTTCGTCTGGCCCACGTCTCGCTGGTTTTGTACCGCGGTGTTGTGGCATTTTGGCCGGTGTGTTGACAGTAGGTTGGCGCCCCGAAAATGCTGACCTTTCCCGAGCTGGCTGCGCTGTTGATGTTCCTCGACATTCATTTCATATCAATGCTGCAGCAGTTCATGCCCTGCACGCTTCCTGGCCCCTAAACAGCTCACTGTTTCCCTGCAGAATCTCTTCCACTACCTGACGGAGGTGAAGAACAGCGGAGTCGTGAAGATTCCCGAGGTCAAAGGCGACGATGCCTGGAAGGTGTACTACGACGATGTGTCTCAGGAGATCGTGGATGAGTTTGCCATGCGCTTCGGCGTGGAGTCCATCTACCAGGCCATGACGTGAGTGGAGATCTCTTTCAGTCTCTGATAGCGTGTAACGTGACTGACCTTGTTTTTATTTATATATGTTTAGTTTTTATCCTCCTGCTGTAGATAGTGAGTCAGTTGTTGATCAGAAAGCAGCATGTGTTTTCTGTGTTGAAAAGACCACACCTGGCATTTTTCACGACTGACGCTGATTGTGCTTCAACAGGAATTTGTGTTGGAGTCAGTCAATGACTCACGCTCATACATGCTCATGATGGCTTTATAAATCACACTGTTGACCAGAAAAGCTCAGGCTCCCGATGAAAACCTCTCAGCCTCGGCACACACTCTCTGTTGGCCATTTGGAGTTGTAATTAATTTGGGCCCCTGATGTGCAGCCGCTCCGCTCTGAGGACCCTTACCCTCGTAATTGCATCTTTATGTCCCCTATCTTTCTGTCTCACGCTGTCTTTCTCTCATTCTCCATCTCATTTTTATTTGGGTTTAGTGCACTATTGCATTGCTGTTTAAGAGATGAGAAAATCATGTTTGAAACCTTGCAACCAAAAGTATGGGGTTGGTAAGATTGTATTTTTTATTTTTTTAGTAGTCTCATTGAGGCTATTATACTTTTACAGTAGATTCATTCATCATTCTTTTTTTTCCCCCAATTGAGCAATACATCAAGCAGTTTATCTTAAAAAATACAACTTGCAATACAATATATGCAAGAGAAATTAACAATTTGCTCATGGACAGCTAGTTAACGTGGTAATAAATGACTACAGAACTACTTTAGTAACTTGTGCTAAATGTATTAATTTAATTACATTTTTTAATTATTAATTTGATTTAATTTAAGGACTGTCTGTTTACAAATTTCCAGAAAGTGTAAAAAAAATGTATTTATATTATATCATTTAAGGACTGGGTGTTTACAAATTTCTGAATTATCCAGAAAGTGTAAAAGCTTGTATAGTATAACATATAATATGTTTATATGTAATTTATTCTTTAAAATGTTTTTAGATTCATTAGATGGGAATAGAAATGTGAAATATTATTACAATTAATTAATTAATTAATTAATTAAAATAGCTTTTTTTTTTTTGTTGAGAAATTTAATTAATTTATTTTTTTATTCAAAGCTGTATTTTCAGCATCATTACTCCACTCTTCAGGATTCACAGATGAATCACCTGTAACTTACTGTCACTTTTGATCTGTTTAATGTGTCGCCGCTGAATAAAATGATTAACTTCTAACTTTGGACTAGCGTGTTTACAGAACAAATGTATCGTGGGTTTGAGAGTGTAGCTTAAAGCTGGTGAACATGTCGAGTTGTTTTACTCATTCGGTTCAGTTCTTGAGCTTCTCGTGTTCAGAACGAAGTGGGCCACATTTAACGGCTCAGAAAAAGGTCAGATTGAAGCAGAAAACTCGACCGGTGCAGTCATTGACCTCATGTTTGAGAAGAGCCTCTAAACGCTGACAGCTCGAGTTTACATGATTGCGATACATAAGGAAGCTTTACCCTGCTTTGCACAAACAGACTCACCACTCCTGCCAACAGTGGGTGAAGTGAGTTAATAATGCATTGTTTTTTCCATTGTTCCTTCACTGAAAAATAGATTTTCAGTGCATATAACCCTGAGCTACATTAGATGGGGTTATTTAAGATCTTAAGGTAATTGCATCACACACAATAAGTCTGTCTTTGGCCTTTTGTCAAAAATGCACCAAATCCTTGTTTTTTTAGTCTTGTTTTTGTCTTGGCAGCTTAATGTGAGGAATAATGTAAGGAGTACAATAACGTAAGGCATGCTGCAGTTTGCATTGCACATCATGACAGAATTTCATTAGTAGTTTTTTCTTTTAATCGTGCACATGTGATATTGAGGTTTCTGGGTAATTGGCAAAGACATTTTGGCACTTTATTGAGATCTGAATACTTCTTGTTGTTCCAGAGAGATCTGCTGATTGGTCGAACTCTGACTATTAAAGCGTCTGTTAATTTGTTTTTCTGTTTTAGGATAATTGATATTGATTAATTCAATAAATGATAGTCTTCCAGCAGTAAGTGTATGGTACTGACCTGCTGAATCAGGGGAACTGGCCTCGATGATTAGATGTAGACTTATTTACTGTATACACTCCATGTGGAAATCTGCTGTGATTATGTATGGAGAACTGTAATGAACCTGCTGAAGCTGATGCAAATGGATTTTGCATGTGCATCTGTTGCATATGCATGTGGTCACTTCTTTAAATCTGATGGAGGATGTGTGGAAATTTTTACCGATGACCTTTCCTTGGCACTGTAATCATAAACAAAGTCATGTGACCTGACCTTGATGTTATTAGAGATGCAGCCTGTATTTTCTACCATTCAACACTTTTTTTTGCTGAAGGGAGGATAATGATTTCAGGGTGAAATCACAGCATGTTGGTTCATAGGTTTACAGAACATGCATCAAAAATGAGATCCAGCCTGTTGAGAGCTTTCTAAAAGGAGATGAAGATTTTAAAATACGTCTTTTCAGTCTTCACTTTAGGAAATTAACTTAAATTAAATTAAAAATTAAATAAAAATTTAATTTAATTTAATTTAATTTTAAATGTTTATTTTTTGTTGTATTTATTTATTTATTTTAAAACAGGTATTTAAGTTGTATTTATTATATAAACATAATCTATTACAAGAAATCTTATATTTTTATTTATTTAAAAATAAATGTGTAGGTTATATTTATTATGTAAATATCTTTTATTACAAAACATGTTTTATTTTATTTAAAAATAAGTACATAAGTTATATTTATTATAAAAATATAATCTATTACAAGAAAAAATCATATATGTTTATTTATTTAAAAATAAATGTGTAGGTTATATTTATTATGTAAGTATCTTTTATTACAAAATATATATTTATTTAAAACAAGTATATCAAGTTATATCTAATACATAAGTGTAATTTATAAAAAAATAAAATAAAATAACTGGAGGATTTTGATTTGATTCTGATTTACCCTTTACAATTCCAGTGCCTTAATGATATTTTATTGTATTAAATTGTTGTATTAAATATTAAATTGTATTTTAAATTTTTTTTAAAGAACAATTAGTCAAAAAAAGCTGGATTTTCATTGAACTGTGATTCAAATATAATATAAAATATAAAATATCTTTTTTTAAATATACTAACTTTTACCAGAACAATCCACCATTCTCAACCATCATGAAAACACAAATCCTGAGATTTTCCCAGCGATCTCAGGAGTAACTCATTACCAGATGATATCACAGATATTGACGTTGTGTGGGAATTTAAGAGCTGTTTTGGAGGAAGGTGCGCAGAGGTTAAAGAGGACAGCAGATAGAGAGAGAGAGAAGATGAGTCAATACTTGCTGGCGAGTTTTATTTCTCTGATTTACAGCGGAGCTCTGCGGATCACTGGAGCAGCAAGACCACGATTTTAAAGATGAGGAAGGAACGACAGGAAAGCAAGCTGTTACCAGGCAACAAGTCAACACCCTCCAATCAGATATCATTTATTCTGATTTAGCCGTTAGCATTTTTCAATCATGTCTGAAATGGGAGGAGGGAATATGGAGAGAAGAACAGATAACTCTTCAGCTTTTCTTGGAGGCATAATAATTCTTCATTCCCTTGTGTGTCATGATGGCTCAGAGGTCACACTATCAGAGCGAATGAGGTCCAAATCAATGTCTACAGGTGCTAAAGTACGGCGTTCTGCTCACAGACTCACTAGGAGTTTAAAGCAGCATTAAAGAGTCAAGGAAAGTGAATGAGGAGGCTGGCAAACTCTGGAAATGACAAAGTCAGTGGGTTTAAGTGAATGTGGCTTCAATCTGTGGGTTAGTTTAAGTGAGTGAGGCTTTGAACAATTGGGTTTGTGGTAAAGGGGTGTGGCTTCAAACCTTTGCTTGGTTTAAGTGGGTGTGGCTGCAGTCTGTAGGTTAGTTCAAGCGGGCGAAGCTTTGTACAGTGAGTATGTTTTAAAGGGGGGTGGCTTCAAACCACGGCTTGTTAATGTGGGTGTGGCTTCAAATGGTGGGTGTGGTTTAGTGAGTAGGTTGGTTTTAGTGGGTGTGGCTTTAATTGGTGGGCATTATAATGGTCTATCCCCAGTAAACAGTGCTATAGGAATAATGCAATATGATAGTTTTATTTTATTTTAGTTATTTTATTTTATTTTAGTTTAGTTTTATATATATATATATATATATATATATATATATAAATATATGTTACTATATATTTTATATAATTTATTTGTTATGTACTTCTTTAATTTTTTCATATTTCTATATAACTTTAATTTATTTTTATTTCAGATTTAATCATTTTACTACTAAGTCTTTCATATAATATTTCTATTTTATTTTATTTATTTCAATTTATTTACCAAAAAAGGTATTTTTTAATATTGTTGTGTTCTCAAAATCTGTGTATTCAAGTGGGCAAATATGAACTTGCATATGCGCAGATTTCCACATTCTGTACATTTATTTATTTTAATGCATGAATGGCTGTTTTATGGCCTGTGTGCTGCGTCCAGCCGATTCATTTGTCATTACAATCATTCGTCAATAATTCATTCCCGAATTTGTGTTTAGCCTATAAATGATATACATTCATAACTGATAATATACCAAGAGGAGAAAGAGAGAATGTGTTTATATGGAGCATCTGTTTATGCGTAATTTTCAAAATTTACAAATAGTTTTGTTCTATATGTGTGTGTGTG
>JAUCMS010000034.1:13115581-13130090 GCA_032357445.1 Enteromius radiatus
TTAATTGTGAACAAATTAACCATTAATTAATGCTTAACTAATGCATTATTCTGACCCCCTATTCTCAAGTGTTACCTATTTTGGTAGAAAACATCAATAAATGTTATTTTTTTTTAGAATTCACAGATGAATAGGGAGCTAAAATGAGGTAGAATAAATATGATATGCACATGTTATAAAACTTGTAAATAAATAAAAGTTCTAAAATTAAAAAAATAATAGCAAAAAAGTTGGTTTTAATTTTAGTTTTAGTGTTAGTTAACTAATAACGCTGGTAGACAACACAGCTGCACATGGTATAAGATCTTCAGACGTTCTGATGGTTCCTCTCCTGTGACACTCACAGTGTAAGGATCTCGTACCTGAGCAATCTGTTACCGGCACACCGACCAGCCTGAAGCCCAGCCATATGTTCATATCTCTCTGCTTTTCTGACATGTCACATCACTCAAGAGCTTCTGCTTGCGTATTCGTCACCTCAAACAGCCACAGAGACTCTCAGAGGGAAGCACAGTGTTATTTTAGTGATGTTATATGAAGTCTTTACTGGCACACTTGATTTGAGACACCTCCGGGCTCTTACACACTAGAGCGTTTGAAGAGTTCAGTTCGTTTGGCGGAGGGTTCGTGTAAACGCGAGCGGTTTGCAGTTATTTTGAAAACGATCTATTCTTATGTATTGAGGTAAAGCATCTTTACATACTCCTAGTGATATTCATAATAGGATGCATTTCTGAAAGCTTGCATTTGTTGCATCGTTTGCGATGGAAGATTAATGCAGTTGATGTAATTGGAGAGATGCATAGATGGAGAGATGTGGATGGTGTATGGATAGACAGATAGATAGATAGATAATTCTCTGCTTAAGACTATTTGCCAACAGGCTGCAGAAGTCTTGCTTTAATAAACATATATCCTCTGAGAACGAGTGCGTTGTTTCATTTATCTTGTTTGAAGGATGTTTTTAAAGAAAAACAAGACCCAAATCCAGGACTCGGGGAGGTACAAACCCAAAAATACTGCGTGAAGTGACCCGCGGCGGAAGAAGGAGGGATGTGGAATCAAAGCGAGTGTGAAAACAGCCTAAATTGATTTGCGCAAGTCTCTGTTTTTGGTGGCTGTTGTTGACAAACAGCTCCTGCACTCCATTACTCGCTCTGAATAATTAGAGAGCCGCGGTCAAACACCAGCCAAGAATTACAGCGGCTCTGACGCTCTGGCATCAATAAAAGAGCTGTGAGCGTCTCTCAGACTAGAGGAGTCCAAGTCACAACTATTACGTAACCATCCCGGCGTGACATTTTCTAACCTGTTGCTCTGTTTTGCACACGTATGCACGCTCTTCCTCTCACACTCACGGTGTGTTCCTTCATGCTAGAACAAGCAGACTGATAGCTTTACAGCCCAACAACACATTTTCTCTGTCTGTTGCTGGTTTTTCTCGTGCTGTTAAATTATGATATATTTTGTCATCGGTGCTCATGATGACGGAACACGTTTCGCTTAATAATATTGCTGCATAGTGCTGCAGGGTGAATGAAGATGACTCAGGTTGACATGTTTTTAACCATTCATCTCTGCCAAACCTCCTCAACTTGAGTAAAAGGCCATGTGAAATATTAGCAGGTGAAGCACCCACCATCTGTAATGCTTCAAATAACGAATGACTTCTTCAATTATGTTGATTAGAAATTAGTGTTGTCAAACCTTTAATCGCAATTATTGTATACAAAATAGAAGGGTTTTTTTTCACATAATATATGTGTGTGTTTGTGTGTGTGTACTACTGTGTATTTATTGTGTATAAATATGCACACATGCATGTATATATTTCAGGAAAAAAAAAAATATATATATACTTTTTTTTTTTAAACATACATGCATGTGTGCATATTTATATACACATAATAAATACATAAAATTATACATAAAAGTATAAATAAATAAATAAACAAACAAAATATATACATAATATACGTATATATATAAACATATATCTATAGCTGCATTTATAATCTTAATCCATGCATCTTTTTTGTTAGAAATTCTCTTAAAATGATGTAGAAATGTAGAGATGATCTGATGCTAACTCTGTTTACAGGATAACTTCCCTGCTGGGAATCCAGAGAGACTCCAGGACTTGAAATCAACCGTAGACCTGCTGACGAGCATCACCTTCTTCAGGATGAAGGTACGACGCTGCCACACACACACACACACTTACATACAGAGAGAATTATGCAAGCTTTAACGCTGAAATGAAAGCAGCGTGACTCAGCACTGTGACTCACACGCATAATAAAAAGCCCTCATGCATCTCACGAATGAGAATTCTTTCAAATAAAAATATGAATGAAACTATCAGGGGTTTTTATGACTTTCATGGGCAGTCAAAACATTGTGGTAGTTATTATTCAGTGTGAAGGACTTCTGAAGTAATTCCCGGAATGAAACAGTCAAATGCATTAAACAAGAATAAAAAACCCTTTTGGCACAAATATTCCTCTATGCACAAAGAAAATGTCATTTAATTTAATTTAATGTTTTTATTTTAAAACGAATAGTGCACATTAATTAACGTAAGTGAACAATTTAATTTAATTTAATTTAATTTAATTTAATTTAATTTAATTTAATTTAATTTAATTTAATTTAATTTAATTTTATTTTATTTTATTTTATTTTATTTTATTTTATTTTATTTTATTTTATTTTATTTTATTTTATTTTATTTTATTTTTACATTTTAATTTAATTAAATGTTATTTTATTTATTTTTTTATTTTTTTTTTATTACATATAATTTTTTCTGTATAAATTCAATAGAAAAATTCTTATCAAGATGTATAAATGTTGTGCAATTAAAGTAATACGTCAATATAATTTTCTAAATTAGCAGCAATTACATTTTTACAGTTTTGCAATAAAAATAATGTGCCTAACAGTCATGAAAGCAATGTCACGATAAAAAGAAATACATCGCAATAACCATAAAACTATGCTTGATTTTCTTTATGCCTCTAAAATGTGGCGTGAAATACGGCCCTGGCGAGTTCTTGACTAGTTGAGTGTAATTCAGTCTGATGGTGAAATCCTGCTATATTCTGTCTCGTGTGTTAATGAGCTGCTAATCACAGCTTTCCTGATAACAGAGAGACCTCAGATGTGTTTCAGTTCAGTGGGCACAGATAAAGCCAATATATATTCTCTGATTGTTTTCATTTTTCCGCTCCATCAGCCGCGAATATAAAGCAGCGCTGCTTTACAGTCAGTAATGAAACATTTTTCACCGGCGCTGCAGGGTTTCAGTGATTTCTCATTTGTTTGCGTGAAATAAAAAAAAACCTTTTTTGGCTCTTGAAATACGCACTTGAGTCAAATTTATTTGAGCACAATAACAAGAGGTGCTTGTTCTGGGGGTCTCCTGGCAATAAAACTGTCTTTGACTTATAGCTCAGCTCTGTGTGAGAGAATACAACCTTTTTTGAGAAGTCATAAAGAATACGCTGATTTCTCACCGGGAAATATATTCTGAGTCAATGTGCCTGTAAAACCACACTACTCACATCTGTAGGGTGCAGCATTTATATGCATATATATTACAGCAATATTCCAGGTGTTTTTGTCTTGAAGATGTCCTGTAGACGTGACAGAGCCTCTGCTGTTCGTTCACTGAGCTTGCTTTTAATAAATGACCGTCTATTGTAAACACAGGTCAATATGGGTTGTAAAAAGCATTATATCCACTACAGAGAATAAACAGTGATTGATTTTTCTCCATTTCTCCTCCCGGGCTATTAAAGTTCATTTGCACAGACGTGCATGCATTAGCCTTTGAGTTTTGTCAGATTCAGTCCATGCTTAGAAACACAGACACTGACAGGATGTGTGTGAAAACACAGACCCAAATTCGAAGTGCCCTTCACATGTCTGTGTCGTTAAATCACACGTTTTATTATTAACCCATAACCTCAGCTAAACTGTGCGCTCACATTGCATTATGAATTGCATCCCGACACATTGGAGAATGCAGTGACGTAAATCAGGCTCGCATCGCTGGAAGCGTTTGTGTACTTGTGTTTCATGTGTTTTGGGACTTTGATGTAGACAGATAATGTTTTATGCAAAAGTGTATGTGGGTCAGTGATGATTCTGCTTTTCATTTTGCTCTGGATCAATGGATGCATTAAAAAACACATTAGAAATTCTTAAAAATGAGGACTGTATTGAAGCAATTTGTAGTGATAGAGAAAACATTGATAAACATATATTTATAGTGTTTTCAGCTCTAATATATTTTTTATTTTGATTTCTTATGTTATATTTTAATATATTAGTTAATTTTTAAGTATTATATATAATAGTGCTGTCAAACGATTAATCACATCGAAAATAAAAGGTTTTGTTTGCATTATATATGTGATTTTGTACCGTGTTTATTTATTACGTATGTATATATGCATATATTTGACAAATATGTTATGTCTATATATTACATATTTGTATAAAAATCTAAAATATAATAATATAAATATATAAATGTATATGCATGTAAATATTTTCAAAATATATACTGAATGTGTGCGTGCATTTATATATTTATATATATATTATTTATATACATAATAAATTAAATAGTGCTTATATTATGTAAACAAAAACTTCACCATTAATCGTTTGACAGCACTACAATATATATATATATATATATAGATCATTTTGCATATATACTGTATATATATCCTATATAAGGAGTGTGTTTGGATGAGTCGTTCCAAGTAGACTAACGCATGAGAAGATGATGTCACACACACACACACACACACACACACAGAGCGGCGTCAGTTCGTTATCCTGGCCTTGCATCCTATAAAAAGCGCTTCGTCATCTTAATGACTGACAGCTAGAGTGGTCTGAGCAGGCAAATCAGTGAAGCACAGCTAAAGAGGCAGAGGAAGCTCCGCCCACCCAGAGAGCACCGCCAGGCACAGAATAAAACCCCCAGCCGTCACAGTGCATTATGGGTAATGGAAGAATGCCCATGCCCGGGCGATGTTTATTTCTTCCTTTAGCGCTTGCGTTCAGACACGAGCGGAGGAATGGGACACATTAACCGTTACATAAGAGAGAGAAACACACTCTAATGTACAGCTTCAGCTTTCATTTACATACTCTGAGTGAGTGCTTTTAGTGTCTCTGAAAAGCATTTGAAAAAATAGAGAAAAAAAGCAAGGTTGTCCATTGGTAAGTGGAAGTGGTAAAATCTGTCAATTGTTATTTAGATTATTGCAGAAATAGAGTCTTGCTGTATTTTTTGACATCAGCAGCTTTCTGAAATGAAAGCCGTTTGAACATATCTAGCTTCCTAATGCAAAAAAACGAACTTCTCAGAAGGACTAGGAACACTATAATATCCCGTAGCACCGCTCTGAAAAGTGTGCACGGGACTAAGTGAGTGTGCTGTGCTGCAGGTTCAGGAGCTGCAGAATCCTCCCAGAGCCAGTATGGTGGTGAAGGACTGTGTGAAGGCCTGTCTGGACTCCACATACAAGTACATCTTCGACAACTGCCACGAGCTCTACAACCAGCTGCTGGACCAGGTAAGAGCCGAGACTAACACAACACAAACTGACTTCTTCTGTGGTTAGTTTTCTGCTGTCATCAACAGCTGTTGGTTAAAGTGTTCAGGGCTCAATAATAAGGATGTTTTGAATGGCCAAAAAATGAATAAAAAAATTTAAATAAAAGAAAAATAAATAAATAAATAAATGCAAAAAAATGATTTGAATAAATAATATAAATGTGCATATTAAATATTAAATAAATCACATAAATTAATTGATCTATACATGTAATCAGCAGAATCAACATTTGTTGGTAAAAAGTTATTTTTTCAGGCTCAATAAGTGTTTTTTTGGCCTGTTTAGGCCAGTGATTCAAAGTTTTTCTTGCCCTGTCAAAATTTCAGCTGGCCAATAAATAAATAAATATTTCATAAAATCTATCAATACATTTTTCCTCAGTTACTTTTGAGCTGTGTAAGTTAGTACTCTTCTTTTGTTGTTTAATTAACGTTAAGACAGAAGCAGGTATATGAGGCTCTTACAGTGTAATGATACAAATAAGGCTTCTTTTCCAACCGTTCACTTAAAGCTTTAATGACGGTGTTCATGAGGATACTCGCATTTTGATGTTGGCTGCGTTTGACCTTTGAAACACAAGAATGAGAACTCAAAAATTCCCTCCTGCATCTTATTATTATCTGGCAAGATGTGAAAACACGTACATGTATATCTTTTAGTTGTCCAGTGATAAATGTGTTTTCATGTATATGATAGCACATGTGGTTTAAAAGCATGGGAAACCCATTCCGGCCTTGAGTGCTGAGATTTGTTGAATATGTGCTGTATGGTGTTTTGTGCAGAAAGAGTGTTTCCTCGCCGAGCGAGAGCCTCTCTCTTCTCACCCCGGTTGTAAAGTACATGCAGTGTTATGACACTGTTTATTTCTGCTGCTGTTGCTGTGTGTGTGTGTGTGTGATGCCGCTTTGATCTGATCCCTCCAGTCAGACACGACAGCAGAATTTCTCACGGTCCAATCTTGTGACCCACACCCACACACACATACACACACGTTCATACACAACATGATCTGATGCGCTGACCCCAGAATCCTCCGTCACAGTGTCACACTCGCTGAAAGTGTCAGGAAACTGGGCTGTTTTCACTCCCTCAAACTCTGTTCACGTCAGTTTTCCACTGATTTTTCATGTTTACAGCGGGGGAGGCCCACAAAAATCAAACATCACCCTCATGTTGTTCCAAACGTGTCTGTCTGTTTTCTTCTGTGAAACACAAAAGGAGATTTTCATGATGACCTTGACCATGGCTTGTCAGTCTCCAACACAACACAGAAAATCTCAAAAGTTCATCAGTACGATGAACATACAGTATAAAAATGATCATTTTTTGATAATTCTCTGACTTTTTGTTTTCACCATGATGGTGTTAAAAAAAATGAAAAAATAATATAACAATTAATATAAAAGTATGAGTAAGTTTTAAGAGCATTTTAGGAATTTTTTACTATTAACATAATGCATCCAGATATTTCATTGATGTGCTCTGTGACCTGGTAAAAAACAGCACTATGTATTATTTTAGTAATATTAATTAAATGCTATTTTAGCATTTGTTATTATGTATAAATATAGATTTTATTTGTATATTTTCAGATTTAACTTTCATTTATTTAAAGTTTTAGTAAATTTTTATTTCAGTTTTTTATTATTTTTATTTGTTTGTTTTTATTTACCATTTAGATTGAATGTATTTTTATTCAATATTATTATAATTTATTCATTATTATATATCTCTTATATTTATTAATATAGCTTTATTTTTATATTTTCTTATATTATAGTTTTTGTTTTGTTTTGTTTTGGCATTAGTTTGTTTTAGTAATTAATTCATTTTATTTATTTATTATTATTATTTTTTTTTCATTTTTATTAGTTTAAAAATTTTTTAAACATTTGAATTATTTTTATTTTGGTTTTACTTTAATATTTTGAAACATATTCAATTTATTTCAGTTAGTTGCCAACATTTGTCATTTTTAAAAATAGTTTCTTTATACTTTATATTCTCATTATTTAAAAATGTATACTTTTTTATTGCAGTTTTGATTAGTTTTACCTGTAGTAAGTGATAACAGCGATCCTGTAGAAACTCTCGTGTTTCTGTGTTTGTTTGTTCAGCATCACGACAGACAGAAAGGGATCTTTGATCAGCCCTAAATAACAGCACGGATTCCCCGAACACAACGCAGCTAAAATTAGCAGCCAGGGCTTCTCTCTGGCTGGCGGAGAGCTTTATTTTTAGTGTTTTTTGGAGCAGAACTGACCCATCTTCTGCTTTAAATGAGGCAAAGGCCCCATGGAGAGGAAAATAGGGTTTTATTTGGTGCACACTGAATGTTCCTGCTCTAGATATTTTATGTATAAAACATAGCAGCATCAGTCAGAGGTGGGTTGGTATGTTATATAATCATCTCAGAAAGCTCTTAAAACACGTGCACGGGAAACAACCAAATCCTGTTAGTGTGATGGGAATGAAGGAGATCCGTGGAAACAGGAGGACCGGGAAAGAACAAAGACGCACGGTCGGTGGAAATAAGATGAGATGCATTGAGAACAAGTGCAGAAACGCTCAGAAAATACTGTCATAAAACCAGTCGGGTTGCATTTCATTTTATAAAGAAACTAAGACGAAATCTTGCGCACTATTCAAACTTTCATCATCACAAAATGTATTTAGTTTTTTTGCATGTGAGCTAAGCCAAATGTTGCAAAAATAATGTTGTCAATGGCATTAATACTTAAAGCAATTAAATAAAAAACAATGTATGACATTTGAATCATTATATCTTTGCATCAGAGCATTGTGTAGACATGGGACTAGGTTCTTTTGACTTGTGCTAGTTTTCCAACATGCTACACACGCTAGCAGTTAAAGACTACAAGCTAAGAGTGGTTAGCTAAGTGCCTAAAATATTGCTAAAAACAATATTAGTTAGTTTAATGAGACTAAAATAGACATTTTTTATGCAAAATAGATATATTTTATTGTTGGGATGAAATATGGCCTGCTGTTCTCACCTGTTTTTGCTCAACCTCTTTACAGATAAATTTGCACGTATGTTGTATAAATAAATAAATCGTGCATATTGTAGAAGTAGCAATTATCAGAGCAGATAGCTGTGATTTACAAGATGCACTTTAAACTCACACCTACAAGAGCATCATCTCAAACCTGTAATAAGCTCCTCTTAATTAGAGCTGAGGGTTTAATTACAGGACCGGCGTGTGTTTTAGACCATTATAGGGAGATATTTAACACCTAACTATGAGCTTAGGGATCAACCTTATTCATCAGAAACATACCAACCCACAAATGAATAACGTGCTGCTGTTCCCAATGCTAAATTATTGTTGAGATGATGTTTTAGTAGAGGTGTAAATGTAAATGTTGATGTGTAGTCTCAAAATCAAGCTCAAATAAGGCTTGCGAGGATAAAATGAGCCTCATTTCACCTCAGACAATCACCAGCTACAGTGACTCTATTGAGGGCAGAAAATAACCACAGAAAGACAGAGCGGCTGGAGCGCTCCATCTTCATCCAGGGGGAGGATGAGGACGGAAGAGTCCATTATGAATCTGTCAGGAGAATCAGGACACAGAACATCATAATATCTCCATGTATGTCATCACACTGATTTGTGTCGATGTGGAGTTTTGGATAATCCGAATGCATGGATGTAAATGTTATGTAATGGATTCGTTTCTATAGCTATCTCACGTCAAACACCGTTTGCAGCTGGAGGAATCAGAAAGGGGTTACAGTGTATCATAATGTTTTTCAAATTCTTTATGTGATTTCTCAGTGCAAAGATGTTACTTTGTGTGCTAAACTTCTACTCCCAGCCTAATTTTCACAATACAGGAAGATCATGTTTCTACCTGCATAATTAAACGTTCATGATTTCAATGCATTGACTGAAGATGCACAAGGAAAGGAAAAAGGACAGATAAACAGTGCGATATAAACCTTGTTTGATCCTTTTTTAATTATAATTTATTGCTGGAATTGATTTTTAATTTTTAATTCAAAGTATACAACCTACACACACACACACACACACACACACATGCACGCTAAATAAGGATCAAATATTTATCTTTCCAAAATCCTCTTCTTCCACGCTGGAAGTTGATCCTACAACAATCAGTTACACTCTAGTATCTGATGCACACACACACACACTCGTGTGCCCTGAGGAAAATCCATCCCTCATTAAATCTCACGTTTGGGTGGAGTGAATCAGCTGCATGAGAAATAGTCTTCGTGTGGAGAGTGTGTCGTTGTCCATGACAGTGTGTGTGTGTGTGTGTCTCATAATGATGACCGTACTCGTGTCTCAGTGTGATCACAGGCAGATGTGGGCGCTCTTCCTTGTCATTGTTGCTCTGAACTTGCATAAGAGATGTGACACACACACACACACATGTTGGCATTAGTGGTTTCTGGGGTCTCTCCATAGGTGTAATGGTGTTTCTACTGTACAGACTGACCCTACACCTAAACCTACCCCTTACAAGAAACTACAGGCAATTTTAGATTTTCAAAAAAACACCATTTACTATGTTGTTCCTCATTAACCACCTTCGAATTGTAATACCTCTGTCATACCCATGTCATTAAACTAAACTAATTTCCTCATAAACCACAAGTGCCGACCCACACATATACAAATACACACACACACACACACACACACAGTTAATAAAGTTAATAAGTAAAGTGTAAAGGATTCAAACAGACATTCAGAAAGGATTGGATTTAATAGCTAGATATTTTCTGAAGACCTGCTGTTTTAATTCTAGGTTGCTGTGTGTTGTTGAGGCTACTTTTGTGTATAAGGCACTCTGGGCGTTGCTTTGAGGTTGCCTGTATTTTAGCACTTTAAATTTCATTTGTTAATGTAACATATGATGCTGGTCCACGTTCATGATAGGAATCAAGGACAGGCGTTTCTTTCATTCTTCAGATGCAGCGCTAGAGGAGTGTGACTTTAATGTAATTCTGCACGTATTACTCAACGCCCTCAAGGAGATGCTTTTTCCTTCTGTAAAACTGTGCTTCGCACACTCACATACCACATACAGACCCATATACACAACACTGATGTCAGCGAGATCTCGCTTATGAGTCACTTATTTTCTCCAACTAGGTTGTAGAACAGCATATATGTGCAGGTGCAGAACATTTCTGCTGGACTCACTGTAAATGTAGTCGAGTACACACACACACACACACACACACAGAGGTCTTAGTATTCAGCTTTGTGGTGCTTAAGATAAGACAACTGAATAATGAAAGACTCGCTGCTGTGGCCTTTTTTTTTGTTGTACAAAAAAAAAAAAACAGTAGTTCATTTTTTGTGTGTGCCACAGAATTTAATGTGACAGAGCATGTTTAGTGTGTGATGAATAATTCATGATGCATTTTTTGCGTTTGATAGTAAATGCTGAATTGACCATTTTAAAATGTTTTTTTGTAAACTGACCCTTGTGTGTCTCCTCTGCTCACAGAGGCTCTGTTTATTTGATCAAAAATGCAGTAAAAAGTAATAATATTACCATTTCAAATGCTGTAGTAATATATTTTAAAATAATTTATTCAAAGCTGAATTTTCACCAGCCGTTACTCCAGAACTGCATCCTTAGAAATGATAGTTTTCATGATACATTTTTTCATAATTGTTTCTGAAAATTTCTTTCTATTCTTTCAAAATTTCTATTATTTTTAAAAAATAAATCTTTTGTACATACTTTTTTTTACATTCATTGCTTAAAATGCCTTCTGTAACGCTGTTTTTTTACACCTCACCTCATTTCGACTAAGTAACGACTGAGCATTTCAATTGAATCCATAGTGTTCAGTACCATGGACAGCGACTGAACACAGTAACTAGTGTTCAGTACCATGGACAGCGAATCAGCACAGTAAATAATGTTCAGTACCATGGACAGCGAATCAGCACAGTAAATAATGTTCAGTACCATGGACAGCTCCGGTTCTCACTTTTTGCCCACACTTCTGGAATCTAGTCCCAGAGACCAGAGAATTCCAGAGTTCTCATGTTTCACTGAGAATTGTCTTGTTGTGGAAAACAGCCCAGAGAGATGCCTGAAATAAACCTGGCATGATGCCCAGTTGTCCATCAAATAAGCCAGGCCTGTTGTCGGACAGAAGTGCATTGTGGGATAGTCGGGGGAGGGAAGTGAGAGTGCTGATTTTACCATCCAGATTCATGATAAACAAACATCCCCTCGGAGTAAACTCTGACCTGTCTGCCAAGAGACGGTGGCACCTGTAATTCAGCTGATCACACTCACAGTGTAATAGCTGGTGTCTTTACAGCTACAGCTGTATGTGAGCACTAAACATGCACACTGAATGGTAATTTCCTTGGATTTAGGCTGTGCTCATACAAGGCTGACCACACTGTTTGGAAGGATAAATGTGATTCTCTTTATTATTTTTCTGCTGTTTCCATGCATCTTTAATATGTTAGTGTTTGTCTACAATGTAAGTATCTCTATAAAAACACATTGCAGTCTTGTTTATGCATTTAGCGTAACACGCATCATACTGAAGAATGTTTGTACTTTCTTCAGTAGGGAATTAAACCCATGACCTTGGTGTTGCTGTTTATAGAGGTCAAGCACATTTTGAAAGCAACTTCAGCAGATGTGTGCTGTTTGAATCCATTGCAGTAGAAATGACTTAAGTGCATGTTTCACAGGATATTCGTTGTTATACACTAATGCCGTGGCTGTCAGTCTCTCTGAGGTTACGAGGAACGACAGAAGTGCTGTCACAGAGCGAGACTAAACTCCTGTTAAATGCTTGAGGATGGAAGTGGAACAAAAATGTCAGTTTAGTAAGAGAAAAAAATCCTTGAACTTGCAATTTTTACTCTCATAGTAGACATTCTGGGCTTTATAGTGCACAATTCATCAATATTTATTTGGCCTTGTAAGTCTTTTTCTTTTTTCCGTTTCTGTATACAAACCAGACTTCTACTCTAATCTACTCTTTTCAATCTACTGTACTACATGATAACCAGCTGCCGCCAGTCTCCCTATTACTTAATTATCCTATCAGTTTCTGATACAGTCCTTTATATACCGCTAAGGCCAGGGCAGGGGAGATCGGGTCCCCACTAAGTCTGGTTCTCCTAAGGTTTTCTCTTAAGAGTTGTTTTTCAGTGCCACCATTGCGCTTAGCTCGCTTAGTCTGGGTCACCCGGTTTCTAGCTCTTCCGCATTCGCTTCCAAGCAATCGGCCGCTCCACTCTCCTCCCGGGGGCATGCAGTGACCAGGCCGGGTCTCCGAGCTCTTCTCAGCTCTCGCCCGCCTAGGGGTCTTTCTCCCGCCAGGCTCTAGGCCTGCTCCCCGGACCGTCCGCCAATCATGCCCTATCTTGGTTATTACTGAGGAAGTGGGAACTCGTGAAATGGTTTGGCTGCAGAACTCAGGATTTACATAATTAATGAAGACTTTAATGAGCTTAAAGAGCAGGAAACACAAAATGTGTTGAGTATAAATGATTTTAATCAGAGTGTGTGTGTGTGTGTGTGTGTGTTCACACCACCTAATAAAATGTGTCTTTTGAAACAGAAACACTTAACCGGAGTGCCGAGTGCTCAGATTCTCCTCTGTCCCATCAGTTAACTGGACTGAATTATTTAAACTCTAAACACGTGGGAGAAGGACAGATTTTCATTATCTGTATTAATCTTCTGTCTCTCTGTCTTTGCAGGCTAAGAAGCAGGATCTGCCGCGCGAGGAGCAGGGTCCGTCCATCAAGAACCTGGACTTCTGGCCCAAACTGATCACGCTGATGGTGTCTGTTATTGATGAAGACAGAATGGCCTACACACCCATCATTAACCAGTGCGTAACACACACACACACACACACACACACTGTGAAGGCATCTGAATGTACAGATATATGTGACCCTGGACCACAAAACCACTCAAAACTGAGATTTATACATCACCTGAAAGCTGAATAAATAGGCGTTCTGTTGATGGTTTGTTGGGATAGATACAAATATATTAAAATCTGAGGGTGCAAAAAAAATCTAAATATTGAGAAAATTACCTTTAAACGTGTCTAAATAAAGTCCTTAGCAATGCATACTAATCAAAAATTCAGTTTCAATATATTAATGGTAGGAAATTTACTAAATATCTTCATGGAACATGATCTTAATTGAATAGGATTTTCGACCAACAATTGCAACAATCTCATAGTCCGCCTGAGATCATCTGAAAGCATATTTTAAATGAGCATTTTCATCAGGCTTCTGTCTTCAGGTTTAGTAATTTCACTTTAATGGCAAAGAGTTTTAGTCAGTTATTATATCCTTATTTAAAATCTTGAGACATTGAAGAGGAGTGTTTCAGCAGTAAAAGCTTCCCCTTGTAAGATGGATGACTTTGGGATGTTCTGAACATGTCTGTAGATTACAGTATTTCTTAAGCACATTGCAATAACATGCATTATGTGACGTGTGTGTGTGTGTGTGTGCATGCAAAAGAGATATCGATAGCTGTTTCTGCAGCAGAAATTCACAGGCAGGCATTAGTTGTGAATAATTCAGCATCCTGGACAAATCCAGAGAAGAATAGTCTTTCCCTCAATTTGTTCTCCTTTCTGTTTATTCAACTCTCTCTTATCTTTTATTTCACCTTTTGCAGAAGTGGCTCTTTGTGTGTGATGTTGCTGGACTTAGAGGAACATTAGTTCTCAATTGAACTCAATTGAAGGAAAACTAGATTAGTTTGAGAATCACACTGTAGGGATGCACCGATAGCGATCGGCCGATATGTTTGCGCGTTTTGTCGGTAAAAGCGGTTCTGTAATCAGCAGT
>JAUCMS010000034.1:13130190-13143747 GCA_032357445.1 Enteromius radiatus
AAAAGATTCGTTCATTTTGCTGAACGAGACTCAAAGGTCCGAGTCGGTAAAATGATCCGAACTTCCCATCACTACAGAGAAACGACATTGTTGGAATAATTTTCAGAACGACACAAACATTGGCAACCAATCAGAATCAATCCTGCTATCACACGCTTGAGAATTTAAAGCGGCAGATGCGCTTGAGCTTATAATGAACAGACGATATTGTTTGCATGTGTCAAATGCAAAGTAAGGATCAATTTTATAATAATTTAAGGCTAATTTAAGTATTTCTCAAAGCTTAAAAGCTCCAGTCACTGTAATTTTGTGTTTCACAGAATAAAGAAAGTCACACATTTGGAACATCATAAGGATGAGTGAAAGATGACAGAATTTCTCATTTCGAAATATAGGCTTTAAAATGTGCAGTGCAGGTAAGTGATTCTACAGTATATCCCATTTCTTATCTGTTCCTTATTTTTTCTTCCCATGATGCATCCTGCACTCTGTCTGAACCTGAAGCTTTTGAAGAAGCATCAGGCTGCTGAGTTTCAGTCATGATTAATTAACTCAGTGAGTCAGTATGGTATGTAATTTAGGAATGTGCCCATCCATATCAGTTTCAGTCATCACACAGACATAGTGATGGGGTTAAAGGTGGACCTGTTTACAGCTGCATGCATTAATAATATAGATTTGCTCTCTTCACTGTGTCAGGAAGTGACATGTTGTCAGCGAAACACACAGATTTCCTTCATTCATATTCTGCAAGACTTTTCTCTTGGACATGTTGCTCTCTTTGCTGCATCCCTCAGTGTTATTGAAGTAGTATGTGTTTGATGGCATTTGTTTGCCCCATCTAATTGTGAGTCAATTGTATGGTCATTTTAAACTTGATGACTTTCTAAAGATGTTTTAGACCCCACTGACTTTGATTGTATGGATAATAAAAGTGGCATTGTATGACACTTTAAAATATTTTTCTATGCATTTTAAGGATTTGGAATCAAATTGTGACATGCAGGAAAATTATAATCAAGTACTGCAAATTATATCAAGATTGCGGCAGTCTGAGTTCCCTCTTTGTCATGACCAGAATGACTTAATAGACAAAGCGGCTATAAAATATCTCTTTGTATTCCATTTGCATAGGACTACCATATTAATGATGGACATTGTTTAGATATTGTCAGTCAACTGTCCTAGCAATCAATTGTCCTAGCATGCAATTTTCTCCCTATAGTAACCCGGCGCTTGTCTCTTGCGAGTGCATTTGCAGAACTGTCTTCCATCAATTCATATAAAAAAATGTCACATTATTTTCCACTGTGGGGAATTCATTTCTGGATATGATTTTCTTTGGCGGTAAAAATGGATATCTTGTCTTTAAATCAGAATGTCAAAAGACTTTTCTAGATGCTATATTTTGGTGCACTCAATAAAACCGAATCAACTCTTATTTTTAAATATGTCCTATTGTTCTCTTATTAGCGTCATTTTCATAATTGTTAAAAAATGTGTTAGTACCCAATATTATAATGATTTCTAAATGATTAAAAGCTAGAGCTAATGAAAATACAGCTTTGCCAAATATCAATGTGTATTATTAGGAACACTCTTGTGATCGTTTTAGATTGCACAGTTGTAGAGTTTTGATATATACCTCACTGTTAGGCAGGTAGTGTGTTTGACAAACATCTAAAACGACCTCTTCTACCCCTCTACCTCCTAATTTTTCTATGAAAAGGAGAGTCAGCACTCCTCTCAAAAGGCACTTTTTTGTTATTTTGCTGAGTGCTAAATTCAAAGTGTTGTAATTAAGAGCAGCCAGCTCACTGTTGCAGCTACCGCACAAACTGGCACAGCAGCAAGGTGGGCAGCTCTTGTGCCAGAGGTTCATTAGAGTACTACGCACGTTTCTACGCCTGCCGACCTTAAAAGCTGTGATTTGATCACTGTTTGATGCGGTGAGACTGGCTTTAAAAGCACTTTGTTGTCCACGCCATAGCTGGCACCAAATAACAGCATGGCTAGGCATTGAAGAAATGCAATTTAAAGACCCTGTAATGATGTTTACATTTTTAGCATGAACAGGTCTGCATTGCAGATGTTCAAGCAGAGCCAGGAAGTGTATTAGCCAATATCCTTCAAGGTGTGCAAGTGATCTAACCACTTAGAAGATAAAACTAATTGATCCAGATATGATCTTCCAGTCATTTGTATTGGCATCCAAGCACTATGAGCTTTTTGGATCATTTAGTTGCAAGCCAATATCATTTTGTAATAACGCCAAAATTATCCTTATATCCAAATACTGCAATAGACATCTTAAAGCTGCTTATGCTAAATATTTCTTTGCACAGCAAAGAGCTTTTAATGAACAATTTGCTACCGACAATTGTACAATGAGAAGTAGTTAATTAAAATAAGCACTAATAAAGAAATGGAGCACCAGTCTTAAAGGAAATATGCTGCAGAAGATTTTGTAAAATGTCTTTGCCAGTTAATTTTGGCACAATCATTCAGTCTCTAAAATAAATAAATAAAACCAATCTCTATCCCTATCAAAATCAAAACACCACAAGCAAGAACATAGGCCTACATGTACAGAAATAAACACCACACTGAGCTCTGTGGTCTATTCAGGGATAGGGAAGTTTCCAGAGAGTGATGTGGGTGTGGAGGGAAAGAGTGATGAACACTCATAGCCAAGGTCGCCGGCTGATTTGCCATACTGAAGAGTCATCTGCCGAGCCCATCGCAAGCCACGGCAGTCATTTAAATCTGCTCTTATTGGTGCTGATTTTCCTCTTCGGTACACACTCCTCTCTGTTAGCGGCAGAACATCAATCCCACTAAAGGCCTACATTGATAAAAGGCACTGTATTTATCAAGGATATACACACTTGAATGGAAGTCCTTCTCTGGATTGCCAGTATCTGCAGGGAGGAATGCTTTTGTTGGAGTCAGGGTAAAACCGTAGTGAAAATGGGGTATATATATATATATATATATATAGCGCTAAATCGATCTTTAAAAAATGCTTAAATAATGCTTAAATAGTGTTAAATTAATTATTTAGCAACAGACAGCATATCGTATTTTTTACTTTAAACTTGTACATCAAATATACAGAGGAATAAACAGTACACAGTAATAACATCCACTTGTAAACTCAAATATGCTCTAGATATTGTACATGTTAACATATAGTACATTTATTATAGCTTTTTGTCTGCTAAATCTGCCGTCTGAATGACAGTTGTGCCTACTTGTTTGAATCACACAGAATACAGATGTAGACAGAACATGATTTTTAGATTTTTTTTTTTGTTACAATATTACATGCATTGAACAAATGTTGAGACTGCTACAGCTCTCTCACAAGTATACATCTTTAGCACAATGTTTTAACTGCTCCACGCTACTCACAACAACTGCGTTAACCTTGTTTTGATGAATCCTGACAAGCCTCCATTATTTTCAGATGTCATCTGTTTGTCTGTTTGTTCATCTGTCTGAGGTTGAGATCTGTGAATCACACAGAATACAGATGTAGACAGAATAGACTTCATATTTTCGGTTACAGTACCATTGATTTGTTTTAACAGATTTCAATTGGTGTGCTCTGTGTCACAAAATGTAAATATATTTCAAAATATAAAGAAATTCTCGTATTTAAATTGTCATAATTTACACAATCATCAAAATTAAATAGGACAGAGAAATATGAAGGCTTCAAATAATACACCAAAAACACATTTAAAGCAGCACCAGACCAGTTTTGGGGGCGTGAGGATAAAAGTTCTTTGTAGAGAATCGACACATTTCCCAGGACTTTATGGTAATCACACACAATGAACAACAAAAAGTGCAGCTCACAGCCTGGGCGTATCTTTACAGAAACACTGTACTAGGTAACAAGCTGGGATATTCACAGCTTTAAAAAATGACACATTTGAGCGAGTTGAGGAGGGGGTTTGAGAGAATCATCTTGACTGCCCAAGACGTTCTCCACATCTCCCTCCCAGACTTGTTTCTCTAACACGCTTTCAGCTTGCACTTTAAACCAAGATGGCTCAAATCTGTTTTTCTTTTAAAAACATTGAGACAGTTCTTGGGGAGAGACAGACAGTGTATGTTCCCTTACTTTCATGAATGATTCAGCAGGTACAACCTGGAATAGAGATGGTCCCCTGCTCCCACCCCATCCTGAGGGGGCGAGAAGTTGAAGATGCAGTCCTGGAGGGCTGGGGAGGGCTTTGGTGTTCTGTCTCTCTCTGTCAGACTGTATGAGGAAATGAGAGGTGGAAAGATATTGAATTATGAATGATTTTTATCTCACAGTTCACAGATGAGAGAGAGTAACGCTGGATTAGCATTCAGGGAACGTCTTGTGAGCGAAGGGGGAAGAGCAAAGGGAAGAAAGAAGTGAACAGAAGGGCAACCACTTCACCACACCACCCAGAAAATGCCCTGAAGTACATCAAATCTAATGTAACAAGTCACATTAGTAGAGCTTTACTACGTGTAAAAGCAGCCTGTTTAAGACCTGTCTGACATCTGTTACTGTATCTGAATGCTGTATGCATATTTGGATGTCATAAACATAACTAGGCTGACATATACTCAGATGTTGTTGTTTTTTTAACACTCTCAGGTAGGGATGCACCGATAGCGATCGGCCGATATGTTTGCGCGTTTTGTCGGTAAAAGCGGTTCTGTAATCAGCAGTAAATGCCATCAGGTGCGTGATTTCACATTGAGCCGTATATACTACACAAAGCCGTTGTTCGCTGACGAGCTGCGCAAATCCACGCTGATAATGAACATGGGTTTGCGCAGCTCGTGGCAGTTAGTTTTCTCTGAATCAGAGACAGTTGAGTCTGTGTTTTGTCTTTCTATGCCAGATCAGTGTTTTAATTGTAGGCTTTATGAGGAAATTGCGCATCAGAGCTATTTTGCAGCACATAAGAACAACATAGTTTATTTTTATAGATTATGTCACAAAAAAACAAAACAAAAACAATAACAGTTTTAAGTATAACAAGGACATCTTGTTTGGAGGGATTTTTAAATCTTACGTTTATTAATGTATAGCATGATCAGATGGCATGAATATGCATGAATTTGTAAATTGCATTAAATCCTCAAAAGCTTACACTGACATTCAAACGTTTGAGTTGGTAAGATTATGAATGTTTTTGTTAAAGAAGCTTGTTCTGCTCACAGAGGCTGCATTTATTTGATCAAAAGTGCAGTAAAATAGTGAAATATTATTGCAATTTAAAATAACCATTTTCTGTTTTATTGCTGTGATCAAAACTGAATTTTTTCAGCATCAATACTCCAGTCTTACATCAATACGTCAATACTCCCCTTACATGATCCTTCAGAAATTATTCTAAGATGCTGATTTGCTGCTCAAGAAACATTTCTGATTATTATCAATGTTAAAAAAACAGTCCAAAATGTTTTTTAAAAATATAATACATTTAGTTTTTTTGGGACCTCAAAAGGACAGCCTTTTATATTAATCATTTCTGATTTTGCATCCTCTATTCCCACATTTACAGCAGCTACAGCTATTTAAAATCAACATTGCTCTTTTTGTATTTCCTTTATGCATGTTCCCAGGCTTATTATGAGCAATTCATCAGCGTGTGCTGTTATAACAAACAATGTTTGTCATGTAATCTTTCATCGTAGTAATAATGGCATCCTCCGCCTTCTTCCTCCCATCAGTTCGAATCTGTTTTGCACAATAAATCACTTTACAGAAGCAAACGTCTCGTGAACGACATTTCATGCTGAATTGAAGTCATTGCTGTACAGTATTGTCTGAACATCATTTGCAAAATGACAGCGTGGACGGTCAGTCCGAACGATTTGGAAACTGGAAATTGGATTTTTATGCTTTGTGAGAGTCTAAAATTCATTTTTACATCACAGAGTCAGCGAGGGAAACGGTCTCTAATGAAGCACAGTAAATGACTCTGGTTCAGTCACTGTGAGAGAGAGGAGTTCATGATCGTCCGTCTCTGGGCTTCTTCTGTCGCTCCTGAAGCAATTAAAGCAGGTTTGGTCTGGAGTAGATTGATCTGAGATTGTTTTTGATCAGTGGGGGAGCAGAGAACCGATCGCTTCGCTCGCTGATACGGTACGGCAGCAGTTGCCATGGAAACAGCTCGAGCGGCGGGAAGTAAGCAGAACGTGCTTGTATGTGCAAAAACACACACGTGTAACCCGGGACAGGACCCTTGTACACCTCTCTCCTCTCTCTGTCACTGATGGTGTGTGTGTTTGCAACAGAAGACCAGAAACTACTGGATTTATTACAATAATCCTTTCATCTCATGTCTTTGCTTTTTTTTCTATGTTTATTGAAACAAAATAATACTAAAAATTCTTACAATATATTAACAAATGTATTACAACATTCATTTCAAATGAATATTTTTTAATTCCTTTCTAGATATATTTGGACAAATTATTAATTATAAAAATAAATTATACAATTTTTAACACAATTGTTATGCCATTCATTTTATTTATAATAAATTTATAATTTCCTTCTTTCTTTATGAATTTATTAATAAAATAATTCTAAAAGATATTAAATATGTTTTATTTGTTAAAATATTTTAAGAATTCTTTCTAGATTTAATAAACAAATATATGTTAACAAATTTATTACAGCATTCATTCCAAATGTTTGTTATTAATTTTTTTTTTCTTATTTTCTATATTTTCTTTTTAGATTAATTTTAACAAAAAAAATTGAAATTAAAAGTTGTTAAAATATTTAAAAACATTTATGCCATTAATTTAAATAATTTCTTTCTTTCTTTCTTGAGATGTATTTATTTTAACAAAATAATTCTAATAAAACTATTAAAATATATTTTTAACAAATTTGAGATATTCATTTTGAACATTTATTATTAATGAATTAATTCTTTCTTAGTACATAAAATAAAATAATAATTATAATAATATATATAAAATATAATAAAATTCCTTCAAACACATATTTAATAATCATCCTTGAATTTAATATTTATTTATTTCTATGTTTTAATACAAATTATATGAATAAAAATGAAAATAAAAAATGCAATTAATTAATATACAAAATTACACAATTATTTGTATTTTATTTTTATATAATTGTTTTTAATAATGAGTTGCTGCATATGATACACCCCACAGATAACAGGATGTTTATGTAATTTTAAGGGCAGAACCACTAGATCAGGTCTCTGATGGAGTGATGGTGAATGAACTGCTGTATGCTTGTAACGATGTCTGTTTTTATTTAATTTCAGATTCCCTCAAGAGCTGAATATGGGCAGAATCAGTGCTGAAATCATGTGGAACCTCTTCGCTATGGATATGAAGTACGCAATGGAGGGTGAGTTTCTCCCGTCTCTGAGGGCTTGCCGGTTTCTGTTTTACATCACTGAATGTTTGAGACACATCATATGTGATGCAGGTTTGTGCTCGGATTCTTCTGAAGCCTGTTTGGTATTGGTTTATTTTTACCCTTAAGTGTCCTTGTAACATAACATAATGCAATGAATGTAAATGTGGGCAGTCCTATGTTAACGAGCTGTGATAAAGTTGTTTTTTGATCTAGTTTCTATAACTCTGGCTGGTCTGGAGAGGAAACTGTTTGTTGAATATGTCTGGAAACTACATTATCCGTATGTTTCTGTTGTGTTGTTTGTGACGCTGACGGCAGCAGGACAGTGTGACATCAGTGCTTTATGGATACATTTGGAACAAACTCTCTAGGATTCAGATTCACCTGCGAAATTTGATTCAACCACAGATGGTCTGCTGTCAAAGGCTGAGACACACACACACACACACACACACACCGCTCTGCGCCTGACCACAGATTGTCGGCTTGGGAAGCTAAGAGAATGAAAGGCCACACACACACACACACACACACACACTGTTCTTGAAAGTAAAAGGTAAATGAATTGCAAGGTTATTGTCTCCTGCACACACACACACCTAAGTCCCTCTGATTCAATCTTACATACACTGACTTCAGTTATTTTTAAATAAAGTTAACACAAACCCTCAAAGGCAGCATTTTTCAGTTTTAATCTTTCTTGAAATCTGTATATTTTATGCTTTTTTTTAAGGTTTTCATAATTCTTATTAGCGCAGCCTGTAATCTTTTCATAAATCATTTACATGCACTTTTGATTCATAAGCATGCATTTAGAGATGTAATACATAAAACAAAGAGACACGTGGAGCTTGGTTTTGATCTTCTAATGCGTTATATTTTCTAAAAATGTGAGCCTAAATATTTAGCTTTAATATGTAATTTATCTGTACCAACAGGTTATTTGATTAGATTCATTTTGAATTGCAGTGTTTGCAGTTACTTTCATTATTGTTAGTGGTCATTTTCATGCTCCATTATTATTCTCTTTTCTTTCTTTTTTTTTTTGCATAGACGTCTGATATTTGTTTTTGAGGGTTTTTTTTCTCTTTTCTGAAGTAATTAACTTTTAATAAAGCAAAGTAATGAAATACTCTTGATCTAAATCTCAAACTGTTTCACACAGCGAGTTATATATATTAAAGGGACGGTTAACCCACAAATAAAACTTGCCATTATTTGCTTACCTTTGTGTTGACGGCAGCCATTCACTTACATAGCATGGTGAAAAATACAATGGAAGTCAATGGCTACCATCAACTATTTGGTTGCCAACATTCCTTAAAATATCTTCTTTTGTGTTCAACTGCTAAAAGAAGCTCGTACAGCTTTGGAACAACCAACCTGTGTGAGTTTCATTTTTGTGTGAACTGTCCCTTTAAGAAAGACCAAAAAAACACTGATATTAAAAACGCGCACACACACACTTGAACACACCGGGGATGACCTGCAGCTGATGTCCTTCTGCTGTTTCTGTGGCATTTAAACATTTATATGTGTGTGTGTGTGTGTGTGTGTGTGTGTGTACCCCCTCACACAAACACAGCATCAATCTTAAGGGTTGCCATAGGAACCAGGTATCAATCTATAGATTTCACACACATACACGCAGTTACCGCAAACCTCTCAGCCTCTGCTGTCATTTCTTTTTAATTGGGATTGACATGTTGAGATGTCACCGACCTTTGTGCAGTTTCGTTTTCCTTTCAGCTGTGTTTTTCTGGAGGGCACGTTCAGAAATCTCTCTTTCATTTGAATATAATCCAGATTAGTTTGTGTTGACACGTTGACGTTGATGTGAGGCGGAACGCATTGGCTTTAAGGCACATAAACACACAAATACACACATTGATCTGTTGGTTTGAACTTGTAGCTCAATGTTTAGACTTTTGCATTGTGTGTGTACTGAGACAGTGGGACAGTCATATTATGTTTAACACAGACGTGATTTGATACATCAGAAAACAGAGGAGCTGCTGGATGAGAAGGTATGAACAATGCATGTATTGTACAGTAGATAGAGCGCATATTATAAGTATTTCAGAATACTTTTGATAAAAGCATAAACATACTGTAATGCACCCATATTTTTGTTCAGAAGTTCTCATTAGCATCCCAAACAGCAGCAGTTATGAAAAATACTAATCTCATTTGCTCTGTAGCCTCGCCATGCACGATATAAATAATCATATTGTATTGATCTCATTCTGTACTGGGTGCTAAAATATTGACATTCTCTGCTCAACAGAATAATGTTATCAGTTCTGCGGTGAAATCCCAGCATGCATTCATTTCTGTGCGCTGATATGATAAAGGAATATTGCAGAAATGTAAGCAAACCTGGCACTTTTAGATCGCACTCGGATCGAACTCTGTTCATGTTCAGTGTTGTGAAGAGAGAAGAGCTTGACTCGACATGGATCGGCACTAAAAAAAGCACATATTCAGTGCTTAGTGTTCACAGCTGCTGTACTCAGGTCAGAAATGAGCGTAATGCAGTACTGAGCGATAAACTTTACTACCTCACTTATGAGAGAGAGTCATAACCTTATAATCATAATCAGTTAACAGCAAAGCTACTGAATAGTAGTGGAAATATTTTTACTAGATTAGTGGGAGATTTTTTAAATCTCTTTAAACTCAATTTATCCTCAATATTTCAAAAAAGGGCATAATAATAATAATGATGATGATAATAATAAAATGATATATATTTAAATTTATGTAGATCACAACAAAGGTCTACTGCGCCGATACACAATAATTAACGTCTGACTCTAGAAAGTATAAAGACTGATTTTTGAGAGAGGAATGTTTCTCAGTTTTTTTTTTTTTTACTTTATATTTAAATGTCTTGTGGTTTTTGTTTGGGTTTATATTGAGACAATCTGTAATTTATTTTCTTTCATTGACGTACATTGTGTATGGTCATGTTAAAATACTTAAATAAAGTTAAATGTAAAGGAATTTATATATATATATATATATATATATATTAATAAATGTATTTATAATTATAATATCATTATTTATGACTTTTTATAATTTCATTAAATAAGTGATATATATATATATATATATAGAGAGAGAGAGAGAGAGAGAGAGAGATATTTATATTTAGAAAATAATTATAATATCATTAAGTTATATATATAAATAAGTGATATACTGTATATATATATATATATATAGAGAGAGAGAGAGAGAGATATTAATATTGTTATTTTTTTCAATAGACCACATAATAAATAAATAAAATATACTATAAAAAAGTTTTAGTAAATCTTAAAATATAAAATATTATATTACAGTTATACTTTTATAATTTCTGTTATACAGTTTCTAATATTCTTTATTGCAGTGTAATTTTTAATGTTTGTAAAAACACTTTTATTTTTTATTTAAAGTCTTTATTATTTAGTGATCATTGAATTCATGATGTGTACTATTAATTATTTATTTATCATTTTTTAGTTTTTTTGTAATTATAATTTTTCAGCCCATGTGTAGTTTAGGATTTGCCATATTACATTGATATAAAAAAAAAAAATCTTCACTTATCTTCATTTTAATGTAAAATTTAATTCCGTATACGTATTTATAAGAAATACAGTGTATTAGAAATACATTTCAGTGTAAATCTGTGTTCTTTCACAGTTTTATCATGCCGCAGGTTGAAATAGTGTGTCGCTTCAGAGCTGCAACTCCGTTTTAAAATCTCCTTTATATGTCAACGTGTCTTTTATTGCGGTTGTTATCAGTGGAAAAACTGACTTGTGGATTACAGCAGATCTGCTCTTCCACCCGGAGCCTCCACCTGCCCCCCGACCGAACCAGATTAAAGACTGGGATCACATGCGTCTCTCTGCAATACATTACAGCATACGTGATATACAGCCTGAACGCACATATTCAGACTAACATAATTTCACACAATGACATGTCATGAATATCTAATGCAGGTGTTTTACATATATTAGCATGGTGATTTATTCATATCTAGTAAATAAGCATATGAAACGATTGCAAAACCAGCAATCCCTCTCTCTGTCGATCTCTCTATATATCTCCCGCTATTTCTTCCTCTCATAGAGCATGACATATTGTTGATGGATGTTAAAGGCATCAGGCGAGCAGCTGGACGGCTCAGATTAGGAGTTACAGTCAGGTTGGGTTTGTCTTTAAATGTACAGTAAGTCTTTGGGATTTTTTTGAGCTGTTCACCGTTTATCATTATGGGTTTGTTAATAGATTTTTGTGCATGCTAGTAGTGTAATCTATAATAAGCTGCATTTTACAATTCAAAGAAAGAATTTGTGTGTGGTTTTTTTTTCAGCACCTGGTTAAAGTAGATTGCAGTTACAGCTAGTGAATAAGAGTTATGTCAGATCAGCACCGAGCTGGAGATGGGGGATTTCACCATGCTAATTGTGTTGAGCACACATTTTGTGCCGTTACCTGATTTGCATAATTCCTTTAGTGAATCAGATGCTCGAGCAAAGCAGAAGCACATGCAAATAATCTGAAGTGAATTCCCGCCTCATTATTTCTGTTTGGTGCAGCCAACTGTGCAGAAACGACACTACTACGCCTTTAAAGCAATAGTTCACCTAAAAAAAATAAATAACTGAAATGTGGTGAAGATGAGATGCCATTGCATCATTTTCTCACCAGTGGGCCCTCAGCAGTGAATGGGTGCCGTCAAAATGAGAGTCTGATAAAAACATCACAATAATCCACAGCACTCCAGTCTATCAGGAGAAGACAAAAGATCAAACTAATCCAGCATTAAGATGTTTTGAACTCAGATATGAGTCTATAATAACTCTTCCTCCAGCGAAAAAGTGTTGTGGTCTGAATCAGGAGAGAAATCTGCACAGATCAAGCAGCTCTCAACTAATGTGTGGCTAGATATTGATTTTTATTTTATTTTATTTTTATATTTATTTTATTTTATTTTATATTGTTCCAGCTTTGGTCTTCTCAAGATGGAATAGTTCACCCAAAAATAAAAATGACCCCATCATTTACCCACCCACCCATCATTTACTTTTTTATTAAATCTTAGAATGTGTTCGTCTCAAAGAAGAAAGTCATAAACACCTAGGATGACTTGGGGGTGACTAAATGATGGGTTAATGTTCATTTTTGGGTGAACTATACAGTACCTTTAACTGATGGACTGGAGTGCTGTGGATTATTGCCATGTTTTTATCAGCTCTCATTCTGACGGCACCCATTCACATCCATTGCTGAGACACTGATGCAATGCTACATTTCTCAACAAACCCATCTACATCTTGGATAGCATTTTAATTTTTGTATGAACTACTCCTTTAACGCTCTGGAGGAGGATTCATCGGATGAGCCTGGCGCTGTATGTAAATGACTCTGTGCTCTCAGAGCTTTTATCTTACGGGTTCATTGCTTGGCCAGGTTAAGTGAGAGACATTGAGTTTATGAGTCTAGGTGAGATAGAGTTCACATGCAACGTGTTGTTTTCTTTGCACGCATCTTATATGTCACGCAGATAAAACACATTCAAACCAAAACCAGTCAGGGGTTTTATCTAAGAGAAGACAATGTTTGCTTTGTGCAACTTGTTGGTTTTCTTCTGAAATATTCTTTTGCTTCAGGGTGAAATCATCTGCGCACACGCACACACACACACACACACACACACACACACACACTCCTGCTGTGTTTTGCTGGCATGTTTCTGGTGGGTTTTTGTGCATAGCCGCTCTTTAAATACTCCAGACGTCATACAGTATGTCAATCAAATGATGGAGAAAAGTTTTGTAACTGGGTGTTTGTTCAGTAGCGCTGGATGGCAGTGGCAGGCTGATGCTGTAACTGAATACAAGATGGGGAATAGCAGCATGCAAATTGCTTTCAGCACAGATTTTATGGGCATTACCTGATTTGCATAACTCTTTTAGTGAATCACTATCAGTCGGTGCTATTAATTCTTGTGACTCCATCCAGCAGTGCTTGCACTCTTCAGGAAGTCAATATACTCCATATATTTATAGTAGTGCTGGGCAATGATTAATCGCGATTAATCACATCCAAAATAAAAGTTTTTCTTTACATAATATATGCGTTTA
>JAUCMS010000034.1:13145685-13157183 GCA_032357445.1 Enteromius radiatus
ATTTTAGGTGTCCGGTCATTTTAGACCGGTAGGACCATGAGTGTGATTCTGAAATAAGGAAGGCACAAGGGTTAAATATGTTTGTAATTACACATTTGCAGTGATTGCAATTTACTGCATTTAAAAGCATGTAATCCAATAACACACTATAGTAACAGTTATAATCAGGTATTTAACATTTTAAATAATATTATCAAAATAAGTGTGCTTCTTTAGTACAACAAAAGTAAAACTTGTAATTTGACAAAGTGCACTTTTTAAAAAGTGTACAGAAGTTTTAAGAAACTTTTTTTGTTTTATATTATTTGTATACATTTTTAATATCAATGGTGGCAGAATTTCCATTTCTTGAACTGAAAGATTTCTTTTATTAAGTAAAGCAGGACAGCTTTCATCGACGACACACGGCTCGAGTCGATGTGGGAGCGATCGTCAGGAAGAATTGTATTTTCTGTGGCATGAGGGAGACCATTGTTGTGAAAATCGTTCATTGAGCTGTGAAATTGTTCACAGTCGAAAGCGTAGAGTCCTCTGAGGTGGTCTAGTTTGTGTGTGTTGTCTGGGCCAGAAGTTCAAGACCACTGAAATAGAGAATAATCCAAAACAGCAGCCGCAACCGATGTACAAGCTCAATAAACAGCGACGGACGGAAGCCGAGAGCGCTGAACGGTGGAGATGTTTGTAAAACACAGGGCCCAGAAAGAGTGTTATTTATTCAGCTTCAATAACAGTGTTCAATCAGTTCAGTTATGCAAGCACTTCAGTTTCAGCTGGAAAGCAGCTCTGCGTCGGTGAATTAGATCATGTGCCCATTGTCAAAAAAACATTTGTTAATTTCTAGTAAATTTAGTAGAAAGGTGAGATTCTTGTTTTATCTACAGCTTTGAAAATCTGTTATTTTTATAGTTTGACAGCGATTGTTAGTATATTAGTTAGTGTATTGTTAGTGTGCAAACTTACTTGTCAAGTGTGTTTTTGCATCTTTCTTTACAATGAATGATACTTTATTTGATACTTTTGACCTAACGCAGTGACTTTCAGATGTTAATCGTTTTTAAAGGAGCAGTTCACCTAAAAATGCCCAGGTCATTCAAGTTCAGGATGAGTTTGTTTCTTCATCAGGTTTGGAGAAATGTGCCTCTGCATCAGTGTCTCAGCAATAGATGTGAATGGGTGCCGTCAGAATAAGAGTCCAAAACATCAGCTAACATCTGGAAAAGACAAAAGATCAAACTAATCCAGCATTAAGATGTTTTAAAACTAAAAATATAGTTTTGGATTCCTGCGGTGAAAATGGTCTGGTCTGAATCAGGAGAGAAATCTGCACCAGATCAAGCAGCGTTTACAAAACAGCTTGCAAACAGAAGACGACAGAAGATGTTTTTTTTAGTAGAGGAAAAGTTACAGTATTATGGATTAGGGACTCTAACATCTTAATCCTAGATTTGTTCCAGCTTGTGTCTTCTCCAGATGTTAACGGATGGACTGGAGTGCTGTGGTGATGTTTTTATCAGACTCTCATTCTGACGGCACCCATTCACATCCATTGCTGAGACACTGATGCAGAGACACATTTCTCCAAACCTGATGAAGAAACAAAGGGGTAAAGTACAGTGAATGTTCATTTTAGGGCAAACTACTCCTTTAAAGTGCCTCTACTATGGGTTATGAAAGGTTCATATTTGGTGCATTATGAATGCAAGGTCAAAAAACACTTTCACAAATTTTATACTCCTAAATGATTCGTAACTCCTCCAGTGATTGGTTGATTTGATTTAAAGCAGTGTTTGTGAGGTTTTATCGCTCCTAGTGGTGAAGAACGAATTACATTTTCATTCAGATCAAGGAGAAAAGATCAACAAGTGAATATGCTAATGTGTCATGTTGACTTCAGCGTGAAACGGCTTGAGACTTATTTTAAAAACCACTCTTTCTTCTGAGAGACAATAACTTTCTACACTCTGCACTTTCAGATTTAACACTTTCCAGGATGTTTTCATTCACTTAGAGCTGGGTTACACACTGCATGAAAGAGCATTTACAGAAAGACACAATAGAAGCACTTTAAGTACCTTTTGGTGGCCGCTGATCTTGAGGTTTTCTTTTTGTCAGGATCAGGAACAGCTTTTTACTCGGTGTTTTCTCTTTTCTCATTAAGATCAGCACTAGGGACATCACAACAAAAATGTATTGGTTTTTGGGAACTGTTAATCTATTAATGAAGAGGTCAGTCAGTGTTGGACTCATATCAGCCCGGTGTTAATCTTCATGTTTAGCAACCTTAACACTCTGTAAGACTTTCTTCTAATCAAGCCGGACCTGGCGACACGGCCGTTAATCTTTTCCGCTGTTTGCTTGTATCGATTGACTGTTAATCTCAATGAAATCTGGATGGAGCCATGACTCCTTCCTCCTGTGAGTCTGTCTGGGCTCTTTGTGTTTTTGTACAGGACCGTCTCATGAAGGAAAACACCAACACTTTTGAGAAAAGAAGTTAACCTCGTGAGATTGACTTGAGTCTGAGAGAGTGCAGTGTGTGATGAAGGAGGATCCTGAGCGGATGTCTGTGATGCTTGTATGTTGTGTTTTGAGTGCTTGCTGTTTGGTTGCTAGTGTGTTATAGGTAGTTACTAATTGAAGAAAATTAATATTATTATTTTATATTTTCAGTCAAGTTGTTGTTCACCAGATTGCTGTCACTGTTTGATTATTTATTTATTTTAATATTTTATTTTATTTAGCTTTTTGTCAGGCATTTGTGTAAACGTGTTTATATTTTTATTTAATTTATTATTATTTATTTATTTTTCTTTGCTTTGTTTTTGTTGGCATGTCTGGCACAGGTGTGTTAAATGTGTCTTATTCTGTTTTTTCTACAGTATAAATCGCTGTCATTTTTATTTGATTTTATTATTTGATTTGATTTTATGATTATTTTTATTTTCTCCTTGGGCCTTTTGAAAACACGAAAAGATATTTTCATTGTTTTTATCTTTATTTTATTTTATTTAGTAACTTTCACATTGCGTTGTGTTGCGTTGCTTTGCTTTGCTATTTTATTTTATTGTTATATTTTTTATTTTATTTTATTTTATTTTTATAGTTATTTTTATTTTCTCCTGTGGCTCTTTGAAAACACAAAAAAGTAATTTTAATTGTTTCTATTTTATTTAAATTTTATTAAATTATTTTTGCATTGTATTGTGTTGCGTTGCATTGCATTGCTTTGATGCTATTTAAATTTTTTTTATAAATCACTGTCAATGTATTTATTTGATTTATATATATATATATATATATATATTTTTTTTTTTTTTTACCACGGTGGATCTCTGTTTGAGTGAGTTTATAAGGTTGAGGGTTGAGTTGAGGAGAAATTAGAGTCTCTTAAAGAGTCTGTTAAAGGAAATGAATTCGGTTCCTCCTTGTTTGCAGCACCTCAGGGACTGATTTTCCTCGAGCAGCAGAAAAGAGGGCAGCAGTGACGAGAGGGCTTGATTTTCTGGATCTAATGAAGGTTGTGTGAGTTATCAGCCTCTCGAGTAAAACAGTTGCCGAGTTTCTCGCAGCTTCACAAACACTCAGGGTAAAGTGAAACTAACCAAATTAAACTTGGGAAAGATTAATATCTGTATAACATTTTATGCAAATTGCTACAAAGTCCCTCCCAGGACCATGAAGAAACATGGGTTGTTTCCAATAAATCCAGGAGATTTGAAACAATCTCATCTAAGAGTGTCAAAGAAGAACAAAACAGCCTGTTCTTTCTGCCTTCAGCCTGAACTCAGAAGTGATTGCACCTTTGATGCTTTTGAGTTATAGCTTATATTAAAGGAATAGTTCACTCAAAAAAAGTCCATATGAGCAGAAGAATCATCAAACAGCCAGTTTGTATTGAGGCTCACAAACCTTTCCTTTAAGAGTTTTAACATTGATGCATGAATTTGATTTGGTTTTGAGTTCACAGCGTGACATCTGCACATAAAAACACGACCTGTTCTGCAAAGAAAGTGAAAAAGTGTTGACTGTGACTGTGTCTGACTGACTTTAGCTGTTTGGCAGCCAACATGAAGATTTAGAGAGCATCTGCAGGGCTGATTGTGTGTGTGTGTGTGTGTGTGTGTGTGTGTGTCAATTACCACTGTGTGCAATCAATGTAAACAAGCAGGTTTGTTGTGTTGAAAGCGCCACAGGCAAGCTTCTTTGTGAAACATGATTGGTGTCAATCAGCAGGCTACTGTGTGTGTGTGTGTGTGGCTCATCTGCACATACATGACTGGATAATTACACATATTGGGTGTTATTCATATTCTGTGTTGGTCATATATTGTGACGCTTTGGAGTCATGAACTCAGCTGTCTATCTAGACAGTATTTTAAGGCATCTTACACACCGCTTACACACACACACACACACACACACACACAGAATCACATGCATGCAAACACATTTTATTTGTTGAATCACTACTACTAAAGATCATTTTATTTATACAGTTTTGTTGTTTAAAAATAACAAAAATATTTGTATAATATATTTATATTGTTTATTAATATTAATTAATTTTTATTTCATGTTTATTATATTATTTAGTAATACTACTACTACTAATATATTATTATTCATATTTAAAACATACAATTGTGTTAGTAAGTGCAATTTTGATGTGGACATATGTCAAAATAGCACACTGAAAGCACTGTAAAACTTCAGTATTATTAATATAATCCATATTTCCATTACTACATTTAAATAATAATTAGGTTTTTTTTTTTTTATGGAAAAGAGAAGTGTGAACATTATTGGATTGAGTCTCTTGTGGTTATAATAATGATACATTTATTTATAAATACAATGTTTTGATAATGATAATAATATTATTACATTAATAATAATTTTAAGTTGATATGTATTATATTATAAATAATTTTATTTTGAATAATAATACAAATAATAATAGTATTGGAATTTAAAACACTAAAAAACGTCTGTATTATTAATATAATCCATATTTCCATGAATAAATATAAATAATAAATAGTTTTTTTTGGCTTGACTTATTGTCATCGTATGGAAAAGAGAAGCGTGAACATTACTGGATTGAGTCTTTTGTGCTTATGAATGATTGAATCCAGATCTGTGTAGAGATGAATCCATGAGAGGTGTGTAATTAAAGCAGCGATGGTGTTCTGTGTTTAATATCAGCGCTTCAGCTCGGGAATCAATACACTCCTCCCACAGAAATCTTCATCAGAACTGCTGCTTCATCTTTATGAGATCAACTCAGATAATGAGATCCTTCAGAGTCCAGCAAAGATGAATTACAGACGGATATATTCTTCTGAATCCTATGCTGTTAGTCTGAAATATTGTGTGGTCAGCTGCAAAAACTAGAGAGGAAAAAAAGATATATATATATAGAGAGAGAGAGAGAGACAGCTATTTTGTCTGCCTGATTTTATTTATTAAGTGTGTTTTAGTAATAATAATAATGATGTGCACACATATTTATTTTATATTTTGTAATGATTTTCTAATGAATTTATTATGTTGTATTTAATTTTTTTGATTAATGTTAATACTATTTTTATGATTTCGTTTTTCATTAAAATTGTAAATACTACTAATACTAATGATAAATAAATAAATAAATAAAAATGTATTATATTTTTATATGTAACCATTTTATATTACATTTTCTATGATTAATAAAAATAATAATACATGTTTTATAATTTTTGTTTTTGTTAAATTGTAAAAGAAGTACTAATACGAATGTATTTCTTTATTTTAATAATAATAATTTTAATAATAAATGTTTTCATGGTTTGGTTTTTTTATTTAAATTGTTATACTACTACTACCAATAAATAAATGACCATGACATATTGTTTATTGCATATTTTTAATGTTAAGTTTACATTTAATTTTCTATATGTTTAATAATAGTAGTCATGAATAATAGTAGTAGTACAGTAGTATTACAGGTAGTGGTGGTTTTTGGATACACCTGCTATAATTATATTGCAAAATGTAACTACAGTATATTATCACTCAGCTCTTCAAATATATGCTTATAGGATGTATAGGTGCGTAGCTTTATCCACGTACAGTACATACATTATGCTCACATAGCATGATATACACTTTTTAGCAAATCTTAGCTGCTTGATTGTGTTTATCATCACAGGATATGAACTATATCATTGCCCAGCTCTTACAGCACAAGATATGCAGTATATTCTTAGTGTAAACATTAATATGATGATTTTCTGTAAAGCCGCTGCAAATAAATGCGACTTGACTATTTGTTCTGTGAATAGAGAATGTAAGCAGCGGTTAGTTTAATGTTTGCAGGATTAGTTCAGCGCTAGAATACACGCAGTTATCTCTCAGTATCAAGAACAGCTCACCGGAGCTGTGTGTGTGTGTGTGTGTGTGTGTGTGTCACTTCTCAGGAGAGACCTAAAAGCTGTCGCTGAGCTCTGTCAAAACACTTCAGGATTTCATTATCACTTCTTCTTATTGCTCTACTTTTCATTTGGCTTGAGTAATTGTGCCTAGCATCATGAATAAATGGCATCTTAATGTATTGCTAATAGAGAAGCATTAGCAGGAGAGCAGAGAGAGTCTGTGATGACGTCTGGACCCTTCTGACCCTCAGTGTTTACCCACAATGCCTTCTGCTCTCGACAGCGTTTGTTTGAGGGGAGTTATTAGTGCTAAATCCACTTGGGATTGTTAATGATCGCAAGAGTAGTGTGGTGATTTATTGTAATGTCATTTTTAGCTATCGGCTAGGTTTGAGATTAGGCTAGGACTTTGTAGTCCGTTTTTTATGTCATTCATTGTTCCTTTTTTTCCATTTTGTCCTTGTTCTTTAAAAGCACAGTATTTACTACTAATTACTTACTAATTATTTTATGTTTTAATTTATTTAGTATAATTTAGCAACAACAATACTGTAATAATCTGTTTAAATACTTATTAATTATTTTAATGTATTATTATTATGAATGATTGTATTCATAATTGTAGTGCAGTCATTCTTAATAAAGTATTTATTTAAACAAAATTTGTTTTCATTTAATATATATTTAACTAACAATAAATGTTTTATAATTTATAATATAAATATATATTATTATTATGAAGAATGATTGTATTTAAAATTGTTAATTGTTTATTTTAATTACAAATATATATTTTTAATTTATTATAGTTTATAATTTATTATCATTTTATTTTATAATATTTTTATTAAAACATTAACAACCACACAACTTTTTTATATTATTATTTGTTATTTTGGTGTATTATTATTATTATTATAAAGAATGATTGTCTTTATTTAAATTAAATATGTATGTATATATTGTATTTATTATAATTTATAATTTATTATACTTTTAATTTATACTTTTTACAATTATAAACAGTAACAACAACAACACAATAATAACAGTTTAATTTAACTCAGTTTTTGTTCATTATTTTAATGTATTGTATTATTATTATTATTTATTTATTATATTTAGATACTTTTTATTCTTATTTTATCCATTTTTATTGTAATATTTTATTACAAATATTACATATATTACATATTTATTGTAATTTTAATTCAAGTCTCTTTTTTTTCTTTTTTTAGAATTTTTAGACATTTATATATCGTTTTTTTATGATTTTTTATTTTAGTTTTAGTTATTGACTATTTCACTATTTTTTGTTTAATTAATATTAAACTACAATAAATACAACCATAATGTATTAATACAGAATAAAATACAAAATGTACTAATCTTTTTATATTTTATTTTACATTTATTTTAGACAAATGTAAAATATTAGTATTTTATTTTATTTTTGAAGGTAGTTTATTTTACTTTTGTTTTAGTTAACTACACTTAACTTTTCACTTTTTGAGTTCTTATGATTATAATGATTTTATTTTGTATTGCAATTCCCAATTTTTAGTATCTGTATTAAACTACAACAAATACAACCATAATGTATTATGCAGAATAAATACAACATCTACTAATTTCAATATTTTTTTTCTACAAACCTAATAACTGCAAATATATCGAAAACGGGAAATAATGCAGGACTAGTCTAGCAGCATTTAATCATATTGTTTGTTTATATGTTTATATTATTATTTTTCTCTTTCCACGAAGCAAAGCTATTTTTCTTGATGCAAAACATGGATGTTCATTTCTTTGTTGTTTCTGGAGTGAAATATGACCCTGACATGTTCTTGGCAGGTTTCATGAGATTCTCCGTTTCAGCGAACAGAGACAGAAATGAGTTTTTTTCCAGCCTCGTTCTCCAGACAAAGAGAAGAATGTCTTTAAATGACAGACGGATGGATTTAACGGAGGAGAGCAGCAGGTGTTTATCAGGCTCCTCTTTGTGCTGGGAAATATAGATTATGAGCGCTTTGATGTTAAAGGGAGAGGCGTTTCTGATGATGAGGTGTTATATTTTATCCTCTATCTGATATCCCTCAGGCTCTTCCTGAGAAAAAGCACGGCTCCTTTAAGATAAACGAGCAATTATTGGCACATCCACACAAACTTCTCCGAGGTTTCAGAAACAATGAGCTGCCGGAAGAGTTAGTCATGCATTTTAATGCTTCATATAAGCAGGTGTTATTAATGTCATTCATTATGTGGGGTTTGGAAAACATATGAAGCATTATGGAAATGCAGAGCTGCATAAAGCAGAGTTTGCAGAACGTGTTCAATAATGACTTCCAGAATGAAATTTTCAGTAAGACTATATCTATATTGCACTTCTCTTGCGTAATGTGACAGATTTCAGGTGAAAATAATGTACACTGGAGTCAGTCTTATTTCTGTATTTTTATTAAAAACATTTTTTGGTTCAGGTTTTATTTTTACTATTGTAGTTTTCATCAATATTTTATTTTGTATATTACTTTTTTTGATTTTTAGAATTTTAGATTTAATTTTCTGTAATATGTGCTTCAACTTACTGTAAATATATTTCATGTTTCTAACTTTTATTAAATGTAAAATTTTCATCTAAATGTAAAAGCAAAGCAAAGCAAATTTTTATTTCTTTTTATTTCAATTAACGAAAATATTTTAATAGTTCTAGTTTTAGTTTTGTTTGTTTGTTTGTACCTTTGTTTGTTTTTTATGAAATAAAGTACATTTATATTTATGTATTTATTTATTATTTATTTATTTGTATTTTTAAATATGCTTAAAGTTTATAAAAATAACATCATAAGGCTTTCTTCATACTAATAATGTAATTTTGTTTATTTCAATTAACAAAAACTTTCTTTCTACTTTTTTCTTTTAAAAAAATAATAAATAAAAATAAATAATAAGAATAATTCTTCATTTTTTCTAATAAAAATGAAGAATTATTCTTATTATTTATTTTTATTTATTATTTTTTTTAAATGCGCATATGGTTATAAAAATCACAGTGCAAAAAGTCATCAAAGACTTCCTTTCCTTTATGCAAAATGATTGTTTATTTCAGTAATAGTTTCAGTGGTTATCGCTTATGATAATAATCCATGAGGATCTTTTGAAGTAGTTTAGCTGATTTTATTTTATTTTCTCTCTAATAACATGTATTGCACAATTAGAAACACATTTTAGAGAAAGGTAGCTGACTGGTTTCGTTTTGACATTAATGCATGTGTGATACATGTTGTCTCACTGTAATGTCATGTAAAGCAACAAAAATAGCAGCAGCTTTTGAGTGTAATTCAGGTCATTCTGCTGTGATATTAATGCAGTATATAACGCAGTGAATGGTGATCTTCGCTCTCAGACTGGAGCGGATGTTATCTGGGCTCATGAAGTGACCGAAGGTCTGGGTCAGACACGAGAGCGTATCACTTCAGCCGAAGGCCTTGAAATCAGAAGTTCACAGAGCAGTGATGAATGAGAGCAGCTAATGCCGAATTAATCATTGACTGACACTTATATTCAGATGCTGACAAGCGTTGCCTGACGGCGTGAATGTTTGAGATCAAACTGTGAATATTGGAGAAGGTGATCTGAGACCTTACTGTTATAGTGTCATGCTAGTGTTCATGTTGTGTGAATTTCTTCTTTATAAGGCTCTGATTGGTCAATTGCAGATTTGAGAGTCTAATATTATGGTATAATTCACTATTGTTTTCATGTAATGAATTGATATGCAAGACAGTGGACATGATTGTGGAATTAAAACATGATATTATTGGCTGACACTTACCAAAACAAAAGATAGAAACAATTAAATATTATGTATAAATATTAAATATAATATTTGAACTGTACTAACCGATTTTATTACAATTTACTCTTATTTTTTTATTACATGTTCAAATGTAGTTTTACATGAGTCAGTCAGATTTTATTTGAAAGAAACAGGATTTATAATTTTACAGAAAATGGAAATAAATTTCAAATAAATGCTTTGCAACAATGAAATATAACAAATGTTTGTTGGGCAGTAAATCAGTATATTAGAATGATTTCTGAAGAATCATGTGACACTGAAGACTGATGCTGAAAATCAGCTGTGCATCACAGAAATAAATTACACTTTAACTTATGTTTTAAATAGTAATAATTTGTCACTTTTTTCAGATTTTACTGTATTTTTCTGTATTTTAGGTCTCACAGACCTCAAACCTTTGAAAAGTACTATATATAGATCACGGTGTCAGTTTAGAGTCATTATGCAAATATTTTTGACTGCATAATGTTACAGTGAACCAATCACAATCAAGTATTCCATATCAGTTTGGAAATACAGCACTGAATCTGAATAAAGCTGAGAGGACAATATTTGTCCGAGGGATTCCAATGCATATCACTAATTATAAATGAAGTTTTGATATGTTTATGGCAGGAAATTTACTAAATATATTAATGGAAATTATCTGGCATAAAAGAAAAATGGATAATGTTGTTGGTTATTGTTACCTGTGCCACTTACGTCAGGTTTTGGTTACAGAAGCACTTGAAAAGGCGTGCTGTGTTGTGTTTGGGTAACTCTGAATGGATTTGTCCTGGAGTATATGCTCCTCTGCGCTCGGTGTCCTTCCTCCTCTAATGGCTGTCAGAAGCTGGTCTGCTGTGTGTGGATTAACATCAGCTCCAGCAGCCGCTGTAGGTCTCCCACAATCCTCTCTGACCTTTATTATGTGTCCGTCGGAGTCTATCCGTGTCGTATCGGCACAGGTGGGCAGGTTTTGAGTGCGTTCTTCTTTTCTGACAAGTCCTGGATGAGCACAACAACACTGATCAGTTCTCTCTCCTCTCTCCTTGGTCTTGTTCTTTAAGCTCCTCGAGGAAGGATTTCGACTCAGAGGATGTTTTTGTGCAGCTCAAGTCAAAATGTGAAAAAAGAACTGCTTAATAGATGTCCCTGATCTTATTGTGTGTATATTTATTAAGTATATATAAATACAAACACATGCATGTATATATTTAATGAAAATATGTTATGTTTATATA
>JAUCMS010000034.1:13157283-13169259 GCA_032357445.1 Enteromius radiatus
GAAAAACTTTTATTTTGGATGCGATTAATCGCGATTAATCATTGCCCAGCACTAATATATATATATATATATATTGTGCAAAAGTCTGCATTTACATATATATATATTTATGTATATTTATTATATATATAAAACATCATTTTTTTCTTAAATATACAGATGCATGTGTGTTTGTGAGCGTGACTCAGTGTTGACTCATGACTCTTTCTCTTCTCTTTCAGAACACGACAAGCATCGTCTATGCAAGAGCACAGAGTACATGAATTTGCACTTCAAAGTCAAATGGTTCCACAACGAGTACGTCCGAGAACTGCCTGCGTTTAAGGGGATTCCTCCGGAGTATTCGCTGTGAGTTTCCCTTCACATCATTGATATAAACAAAAATCAAGCTCCATTCCATCAACAACAAACCAATACTATACACTTTCTATTGTATAAATATTTATTTATTTACGTTATTTTATTTAATTTTTTATTATGGTGTAATAAAACCACTATATAACTGACATAAATGACTAAATTAATTCTCATTCTCAGTAAAATATGTCATTTTTATATATTAAATATATTTAACTTTAGATTAAACTTACTTTATGTGTTTATAAGTATGTTTTTAACATTGTTGCATTTATTTTAAAAAAGTGCAAATAATTAGTAATTTTAGCATTTGTTTAATTTTTCTAGCATATTAATCAATTATCATATATATATATATATATATATATATATGTATAAATTCTTTCCCCCCATTAATTGCAAGTAACACATCAATTTGTTTTCAATTTTTTTGCATTTTTTATTTTTCACCTCCTCTGTAAAGCACCACTGGTTTGCGGGTGAATGTTGCTCCATCCATTCATAAGCCATCATGCATCTGTCCTGGATCTGCAGACACACACTGGCCTCTCATTGGCTGCTGTCTGTTGTCAAAAAGTCACTCATTCATTACTGTGAGTTATGAGCGTGGAGAGGCGGGATGACAGATGGGATGGGACATCAGGGAAGAGCCACACAGCTGTCAATCAAACATCTCCTGCAGATCCGCCCAGCGTATTTATTAACATAAGTGACAGGAGAGAAAAACGGATTGTGTTTGCTGGAGGAAGTGCCAGCGTTTCCAGAGCAGCAAAGGAATAATGTTACGGTTTTAGCTGTTTCAGTTTGAAATGTGCTGAATTGAATTGAAATTAATTACTAAATTAAGTAAGGAGTTTGTGGGTTAAACAACTCAAGCTGAATTAAATGTGGAGTTAAAAATAAGAATAAACATATTATTCAAGGAATATTAACCCAGTGTTGGCTTATAAGCACAGTAAAATGTTTTTATGATTTCTGCTGCAGTAATACAAACTAAAACATACAGCATCAGAACACACACACACACACACACACCTCCTGATCTTCTCCTCTCTCAGCTGTTCTCATCACTCATGCATCTCTCACTATTCAAACTCTTATTATTTATTTTATTTCACAGAGATCCGTTACCTTCCTGCGTTATTACAGTTGCAACATGCATTTAAATCAGATGCATATTGCCTGTGCATATTTATTTATCAGTTTGTTTATTTGTTTCTCATGCATATTGCCTGCTACACATCATTTAATCAGATTGCATTTATTGATTGATTTTTTTTTTTATCAGATGCATATTGTCTGTAATACATAATTTACTCAAATGCATATTTATTTATCTACTTATTTTTTTTTTCAAATGCATATTGCCTGTTGTTGTTTATTTGTTTATTCAGGGACAAGTTTATTAATTTTTTTATATCCTTTTCTTTTAAGCGATTTGGCACCAGTAACCGTATGATTAATCTCACATGATAAACTAGACAGAAATCATAACTATCAAAGAGACATCTGTCAGATATCACTGCTGGAAAACATTGAATTTAAAGGTCGTATTTATGTAGAAGCATCTGATCAAATTGATTAAAAGTAATGCATATACATTTAAACTAATAAATGTCAGCAAGAGCATCTGCTAAATGTCGTCTTGACATTCAGGGACATGTAGCAAATGAGAAATGGCTGTAAAAATGACGCCTTCTCTCTGCGGCGCTCCTGAGCTGTGAGTGTGTTCTGAGCAAACCTTCACACGGAGCAATCCAGATCAATATTTAAGATAGCCAGCTAAATGCCATCATATTAATTCCCTTATTAGTGTCAGTAACAGTGAGCTAGTGCACTCCGTACAGATGTCAGTAAACAGCTAGCTGAGGTTCATTACATTAGCGGAGCTGTTAGCGTGATTCTGATGCCACCGGCCGTCCACAACAAAATATGTTTCTCATTTCTGCTATCTGTCTGTTATGATGTTCAGGGACTTTGTCTAATGCAAGTCAAATGTCTTTCTATACTGGAGGATTTCTATACTGTTGCTGAAAGTTTTGAACATACTTATATAATCTCGTCTTTATATATTTACTCAAACATTATATATATATACACCCAACTAACAGGGAACTTTCTCATTGATATATTACTTATATCTAAATTATCTATTTAACTTAATTTGATCAAAGTCTCAAAAACATTAGGATAAAAACATTATCATTGTGTTGTTGTTGGAACATTCTAAAAACCGTTTGAATAACGTTCTTATAACCAAACAAGAACGTTAATACAATGTCTAAAAAGCTGGACGTTTTAAACATTCTAAGAATGTTCAAACATAACATTTTAACAACTTAAAGGGAATGTTAGGAAAACGTTCTTATAATGAGAATGGAATGTTTTAATAATGTTTTAAATAACGTTCTTAGAACATTAATGTAACAAACAAGAGACTCAAAGGTTCTAAAAACGTTTTGAATAACGTTCTCATAACCAAACAAGAACGTTAATACAACGTCTAAAAAAACAGGACGTTTTGAACGGTCTTAGAACTTTATTTAATTTTAATTATTTAATTATTCCCAGTTAGCCCTTTTTAGTGATTCAGTGAAACATTTCTATTTTTTCTAAGTTGATTTATGTACTATTTTATGTTGTTTTAGCTTCATTTCAAGTTATTATGTGATGTTATGTTAACAGTAAATATAGCATATTTTGCAGTATAGAAGAAAGATTAGACAATATAATGTAAAATGAACTTATGGAAATAAAGTATAGTATGCATAAAATGATGTATAAGAAATGCCTCTGAGTATGTGCATGCAAATAAATTAAGTAAATAAATAAATGCAATATGCATCTGTTTAATGAATGAAAGAATATAAATAAATACATTCGTTTAAATACATTAAATGCAAAATTATGTAACTAAATAAATCATACAATACACATTTGATTGAATGAATGAATAGGTACTGATCATTACGACTAAAACAGGGTGAAAAGCACGCAGCATGAAGCGTGTTTGTACAGTCTCAGCCCGTGGCGTTGGATCTGAGGACTGTGTTGTGTTTGTCTTCTCTCCCCGCAGGTGGTTCGAGCCGTTTGTTATCCAGTGGTTGGATGAAAATGAAGATGTAGCGATGGATTTCCTCAACGGAGCTCTGGAGAGAGATAAAAAAGATGGGGTGAGTTTCTGGCACTTTGCTTCCGTGGAGCTTTTCATTTGTAAACTGGTAAACAGTCTAACGCTGCAGTTACCATCTAAACGTCACATTAACACTGAACACGCCATCTCTCTTCTGCTCTTATGAAGCACAGCTTTTACTATTCTAATTATGACGCTCAGGATGAAGTGAAGTTTATTTCTTACTCTCGATGGGACACTTTTTAGTGCCCTAACAAAAGGAAGTGCAAAGGATACACTTATAATCTATATTAATCACTCTTGTTCTGCACATGTAATAATAGGATGTGTCACCCGCTAAAGGAGTATTTTTGGCAGCTATTAACTATTATTCATCATCGGTACACAAATGTGTGCATAATAAATGGCACAATCTGCATGCACAGTTGCATCTTAATTATGATCAATATCAGTTTCCGTGTTTCTTTAACCTTCGTGTTGTGTTCCAGTCATTTTGGCCTTATTTCAGTTTATCCCATATGCCATTACTAAGTCTTGGATTCAATCCTTTTGTCTGCTTGTTTTCTTGTAGTTAGCTCAGGTTTTGTATTGCTTTTTGATATGGATTGATCATAAGCCGTATTGATCTGAGCTCATGTATAAGCGGGTAAACTGATTAATTGAAAGCATTAGGATCATGAGCGTTTGTTAAATAACAGAGCAAACATTTCATTTGTGACATTATGAATGTCTTTTGATCAATTTGATGCTTTGCTGAATTTAAAGTATTAAATTAAATGGTAATATTTTACAATGAGGTCCCTTCATTTAATACTAGTTGACACATTAACTATCTGTAACATTATTTATTATGTTAATAAAATTGATGGTAAAATTGTTTATGTTATCTCTGGTCCATTAAATAATATTAACATTTTAACTTTAGATTCTTTTAATAATATAAATTTAGATTTTGAGAATGCATTAGAAAATGTTGAAATTAAAATGAATAAAAAGTAATAAATGCTTAAGAAATATTTATGTTGTTAAATTAATTCATGCTAATGTTAGATAGTTAACTAATGTCAGCAGAAAGAATCTAAAGTTACAAATTAAAATAAAGTATATTAATTTAATAAATGTAAATTAAATTACATTAATATAATTTTATTGTTAGTTCATGTTGATGTTATGTATTTACCAAAAGAGTTAAATTTATTTTATTTAATTAATTAATTTATTTATTTATTTATTTGTTTGTTTGTTTGTTTGTTTGTTTGTTAATTTTATTTAATTTTATTTAATTTTATTTAAAATTAAAATTTTTCTTTTGTGCATATTAGCTAAAAGAATATACAAATAATGCTTTTTCACTCAAAAACTGAATGAGGCTTATGATTAATCAGTTTAAAAAAGAAAAACACAGAACCTGTGCTAACTCGTAAGCAAATTAAATACAAGATTTGATACAGGATTTCACAATTTTATAAAGGTTGGTCATTTCTGACTTGAACGAAGGGATAATTGCGAATCCTGACTAAAGTCAAAATGACTAGTAAAACAATATTGCATGTTTTAAATGCGTTCATTCTTCAGTTCGAGGCAGCAGTTCATAATTTCAGTTTCGGTAAGCTCTCTCTTTTTGAATACAAGCATGGAGATATTTTCCTCTTTAATTCATAGACGAGTGCATGTGTTTTCATCAGCTCCGACGCGATGAATGGAGTCAGACACGACTGAGAGCATTAGTCTGAAGAGTGTTTGTGAAATAACGCTTCTGATGTGAATATGAGCTGCTGTTACTGTACCCTGAAAACAAATTGCTTTCATACGCTAATTGCTTTCACCTGAAAAACACGAATCACTTAGTGCTCTTAATATCGGCCAGTGCAGTGATGAACGCCCATGTTATTATATAGTGACACGTTTCAGACACAGACTGGCGCTGCTTCTGAGAGGACATGAGCGCAGAGAGTTGCTATCTGTGTTTGGATGTTTAGCTGCTCTCGGATTCACGTCTTGAGAGATTCAACTCTACATTAAGATGCTAATGGAGCAGCACTCTCAGTTAATTGTCTAATGATTATTAGGCTAGTGTTTGCTGGCAGAAGCGCCTGGGGAATAAGGGCAGAAGCGCAGGATTATTGTGTCATAGGTTATGTTGGCAGGCGTTCCCAACGGCTGTGAATCATACCAGCCCTGGCTGCTTAAAAACATCTTCAGTGCCTCCTGGCAGCGTCTGAGCTTCAGAAATCATGTCATGTCAAGTATTAATACAGTTTAAAATAACTGCTTTAAAATGTAATTGACTGCTTCGATCAGAGGTGAAGTTTCAGCATCATTACTCCGGTCGTCAGTGTTACTTGGTCTTAAGAAATCATTCTAATATGCAAAGAAACATTTCTGATTATTATTTATGTAGAAAACAGATAGATATTATGGTGGAAACTGTGATAAATTATTCCCAAAGTTTATAAGAACAGCTTTACACCGTAGACTTATTGCTATAGTCTGTACCTATTCTGAATAAGAGTATAATTTTCCTTTAAACAAAATTAATAATAAAAAATTAAAAATAGTACTATAAATAAAAAATATAAAAATATAAATAAATTAATTAATTAATTAGGGGAAAAAATGAAAAAATAAAATAAAATAAAAATTATAAACACCAATATTTTGAATGGTAGTGTAATAAAATATTATGTAATAAGATAAAACTGCCACACTTGACAGTGTTACTAGAAACATAACAGCCTAAAATGCCATTATATTACTATATTGTTCTGCTGTTTTATTAATTTTTTTTAGTTTTTGAATGAAAAAAAACTTTAATGTCTTTTCTTTTGTTATTTTTAGTTATTTATGTTATTTATTTTAGTTTACTGTAAAAAAAATGTGTTAAAATGAAAATCTAAAATATTTTATGGCATACTTTTTATGACAAAGAAATTCTGTTTTGATTGTTTTTAAATAAATGAGTATTATTGTTCATGTTTTTATAGTAAATATATGAATTCCGGTACTTTTACCATAAAGTGACACCATTTGGTAGAGGCTGATATTTTAAAAAATTGGATAAAAAAAAATGCATTGAGTGTGGTACCTAGTAACATAATAAGATATCAAACACAAAGAAAAAATGTGTTTAATTGTCTTTTTATTGGTGAGGCAGCTAAAGGATTAAATATGTAATTATGTAACATAAAATATAAATTTTATATTTGCCTCATTTATGTATTTATTTATGGTCAGTCACTGATTATAAAATAGTAGCACAATAAATTTTGGTTTGAAGATTATTATTTGAAATACATTTTAAATGCCTTTACTGTCAATTTTTTAAAATAAACATAAAATCTTAATGATTTCACATTTTTGAGCATTGCATGCAAATCTCGTGTGGAAAAGAGCATCAAAAAAGTGTAGTGGCATATTCTATAAACAAAAGGAAAACATAAAGCCATGCTTTCCTTGAACAACTAGCACTTTGAAGAACTGTACTAGATCTTAATGACTGTAAAACTCTTCTTGAGCCGTTATGTAGCAAATGTTGATATTCCAGGAAGAACGAAATGTTGAAATGGTTGTGATATGATCATTAATGCTTGTTTTGTGGTGTTTTGATTGCAGTTCCAGCAGACGTCAGAACATGCTCTCTTCTCCTGCTCGGTGGTGGATGTGTTCACGCAGCTCAACCAAAGCTTTGAGATCATTAAGAAGCTGGAGTGTCCAAACCCTCAAGCTCTCGCTCACTTCATGCGCAGGTTTGCGAAGGTGAGACAGACCGTTGCAGGTTTTGCTATGCACTTAAAAAATCCATGAAATCTAAAGATGTAGAATTTATGCAACTTGCGGTCTGTGATGAAAGATAGCAGTGCTCAAGACAGAATCGCATGTGTATATAATAATCATCATCACAATAAACGCTTGTTCCTCCAGGCAGTGTTACTGTAACTGTAGGGTGGCATACGGTTGCCAGGCAGCTGTTGTTAAAAATACATTTGGGTTGGTATGATTTTTTTCAAAATATATTATTTTATCAAAAAATTGTGAAATATTTGCACATATTTTCTATGTAAATATATGTTAGAATATAATTTATTTCTGGGTTCAAATCTGTATTTTCAGCATCATTACTCCAGTCTTCAGTGTCACATGATCCTTCAGAAATCATTCTAATATACTGATTTACTGCTCTGATTATTAGCAATGTTAAAAACATGAATTCATTGATGCATGAAAATCTGACATAATAAAATAATAACAATTTGGTGAGTTTACCTTTCACTCTATAATTTCACACAGAACTAGGAAGTCTTTGAAGTTTATACTGATCATTATACAAAGCTTTGCGCAGTCGAAAGTAACAAGTCCAGCAGATTTCAATAATAATCTGAACCGCTTGAAAGAGAAAAGACCGTTTTTTTCTGTATTTTCCTATTGTAGGTGTATCTGAGGAATGCTAATGAAATGCAAAGGGCAGAGAGAGAGATGCTCCTCCCACAGGATTATGGGTAAAGGGTCTTGTTGGAGGCATTGATTGCTTCATGCAAACTTGACATGAGAAATCTATTATGGCGGCCTTACAAGATGCATATCATTACTGCCCTCATTTACTTATTTACATATTTATGAATATGTTAAGAGCTTTATTTTATTTCCTTGGCACCGGGTTACTGAGCTCAAAGTTCCCGTACTTTTTGACGGATGCAAGCACACACATCGTCTCATGGGCTACAGTTGCGTTAGTATTAAACAGCCTTTTAAAGAAATTTATTCAGCAAGGAAGTTACAAAAGATTTCCATGTCAAATAAATGTTGCTCTTTTCAACTTTCCGTTCATCAAAGAATCCTAAAAAAAATACTTTTTAGGCAAAAATACTATTATTAAAAAATGTACATATTTTTTTCAACATTGAAGTAATCAGAAAATTTTCTTGAGCAGTAAATCAGTATATTAGAATGATTTCTGAAGGATCGCGTGACACTGAAGACTGCAGTAATACAGCTTTCAATCAAAGGAATAAATTACATTTTAAAATATACTCTTATTTTAGATTCTAATAATATTTAACATTTTTTACTGTATTTTTGATCAGATAAATACTTAGTGACCCCAGACTTTTGACTGATGCACTTGTGTTTATTATGGTCTATAAATAAAAACAGCCTGGTTACAAACTCATCACAAATAATAAAGCTTGCTGTTAATAGTGTTCCCTATCTGTTTGATTACATGACATTAAATAACTGCTTGATTTCTACATTAAGTTTCTTCCATATGGGCATCAACTTGAGATAAGCTACAGCAGAAACTGTGAAGCTGCCTTGCAGTGATTTGCATCATAAAAAGCACCATGCAAATAACCTTGAATTGAGTAATAATTTATTTCATTTTATCCTTTTTCCAGACAATAAATAAAGTTCTTGTCCAGTATGCTGCAATCATCTCTAAAGACTTCAGCAACCATCTGAACAAAGAGAAAGTGGTGAGTGTAAACGTCCCACACACACACACACACACACACACACAGCTGCTTTGAAATAAAACGTCTTTGTGTTTTAAAGTCATGACCCTGCGAGTGTGTCTTGATCAGATTATAAAGGGACGTTGCCATCGGCTTTGATTGGACAGCTCGCAGACGTTTCTTTGGGTTCTAACAAATAGCTTGCGAGACCTTCTCTCGTCCTCGTCTCCTTCCTCTGCGCTTTCAACTTTTTTCCTGCTCTTTGTGCAGCGTATCTCTGTCAAGTTGCAATAAAAAGAAAAGCACAACAGCCTTCCGCTCTGTGCAGAATGACATGGTTCGCGGCGCTAACTCAGAGCTGCTTTTGTTCTACCTGGAATTTTCGCAGTGTCTTCGTGTAACGATTAGAAAAGCTTGACACGCCGGGAGAAAGACAGATGTATCTTTTAAGTGGTGTGACAGGACCACAGAGAGACCAGTAATTAAAGACATATCTCTGTTCGCTCTCGGAGGACAGAACCGCTCCTCGGGGCTCATCCATCTCTTAATTGACAGCTCGGTTCATCCCAAGAATATCTACATCTTTAAACGCTCTGATGCCCATAAATCAGCTCAGCCGAGTTTATATACATTGTCTTAAATCAAATGTACGAGTGTGTGAAATCAACCGAGATGTTCCCTCGTTTCAATTAGCACTGTATTTTGACTTCAGAGCTTCTCACCTATTTGTAACACGGCTGATATGTGACCTTTAGGAAATGTGTTGGCGCAGACAGTAAAAGCCAGGTTTAATTAGCTTATGGACTCCTGCGCTAATTACGCACTCCTACCCATCCAATTAACTCGTGGGACGCTTATACAAGAGTGCTATGACAGCTCGATCTCTAGTTCATCTGCGTGTCAACACAAATCTGCTTTTTTGACATTTACTGGAGCAGACACTCTTTACCCAAAGTGCATTGCGTTCCACCTGGAGACTGAAGGTCATATTAAACCTTACTTTATCATCAGCACCGTTATTGGGTTTGATGTTTTTACAACCGTTTCAATTACAGATGTCATTCTACAGTACACAGAAAATAATATGGAGGCGGTTTTAAAGATGTACTGTATGTTCTAATAAATTATTTTCTCCCCAAAATAAATAAAGTAATTATTTATTATATACATAAATAAAAAATGTATATAATGATAATAATCATATTAATAACAGCATCATTGTTTAATAATTTATATTTTTAATTTATTGTTATATTATTATTTTATTTATATTTTTATCTAGCACAATCTAATGCATTATTTTAATTAAAAATAAAACAATTTCCCCCAAAATAATAGCAAATAAATAAATGTATTAATTAAAAAAATGTCTATAATGATAATAATCATATTAATAACAGCATCATTGTTTTATAATTTATATTTTTAATTTATTGTTATATTATTATTTTATTTATATTTTTATCTAACACAATCTAATGCATTATTTTAATTAAAAATAAAAAAAATTCCCCCAAAATAATAGCAAATAATAACAATAATAATAAGTATAATCATTATATTTTATTATTCATATTATATTTTTATTTTTCTAATGCATTATATTAATTTGTTTTTCCACCAGAATCATAAAAATAAATATAATATGCATAATTTTTTATTTTAAAAAGTACTAAAATGTTATTTTTATATCTATTTATTGAGAATACATATCACACAGATTTATAAAGAAAACATGCAATGCATTAGATTTCAAATGTATTAAATTGTGCATATAACAACCTGTCTGATGCAATATTAATTATTATGATTATTAACTAATATGATAACTGTTAAGGAAAGGAAAGGAAGTGACATGTGGCCAGGTATGGTTTCCCATACTAGGAATTTGGGCTCTGCATTTAACCCATCCAAGTGCACACACACAGCAGTGAGAAGTGAACAACCACACACACACACCGTGAACACTTGAACCCACGACCTTTGGGTTACAAGACCAGCTCCCTATCCATTAAGCCACGACTTTAAATACTATTACATATCAGGAAACATTATTCTTTAGGGAAGCAGTTGCTGTGCATTAATTTAATGTATTTTCCAAAAGGAAGTGAACGTTTAAATACAGCTCAGTTGTGTTCGTGTAGATCTATTCTTTCTCTGGAGCGGCGGAGGCATGGATCTCTGGGTAATGAAATTCAGATTTACTGCCACTGATGAAAGTAAGATGTGCAAAATCAACGATCAGCATCCAGACGAATCGATGCCTTGTGTGTATATTCACAGAAGTCTTCTAGTACAGACGTCTCCTCGCATTAGTCGGGCGGAGGGTTTTGAAGACTGAATGTTTCTGGAAAGCATTACAATCGATCAGTCGTGAAATATCTTGTCTATCTTTCTTCTCGTGACAGCCCTGCATCCTCCTGAACAACATCCAGCAGCTCCGAGTTCAGCTGGAGAAGATGTTCGAGTCCATGGGAGGAAAACAGGTCAGTAATCGAATCAGCGTTTCTGAAGACTCCCACTAACGCTCTGTGAGTGAAGCTGGTGAACCTCCCTTACTGTAAAGCTGCGTTCATGAATGTCTGAATTACCGTAATTATGAGTCTGATTGGTTGCAACTAGAAGGTCCTAGAAGTTTCTAGCTTCTTCCTCTTGACATCAGGCTTCGGCTAAAGCTGGTTAGTTTTCTACATCAACACATATATGATGATTACTCAGTCACTGAATAGTCAGAGTAACCAGAAGCGCTTGCTGTGTTTCTTCAAGATTAGAATGCCAGGATTCTGGTTCAGATTAGAATTCAGTTCAGTCAGTCTAATTCCTTTATGAATTCATCAATACCTCTTTCAGTAGGCCTAATTAAAGATTAATTCTGCCTAATTATATACTTAACAAAGACACTAAACAAAAACAGTACTGTCTTTGCTAACATTTTATTTTATTCTATTTCGAAAAACACTATTGTTTTTGGTAACATTTTATTTTATTTTATTTGGAATTAACAAAAAATATTATTGTTTTTGGTAACATTTTATT
>JAUCMS010000034.1:13169359-13186206 GCA_032357445.1 Enteromius radiatus
AAATATTATTATTTTTGTTTTTAATTTTATTTAATTATTTATATATATATATATATATATATATTTTTTTTTTTTTTTTTTTTTTTTTTTTGAATTGGAAATTACACACTTCTCAAAAAATACAGTAGGAATAAATTATTATAATTTCAGTCATTTGGGTTAATATTTTATTTGAGATTCACATGACAGAAGTAATGATTTGTAATGATCATGAAATAAAAGCAATACTGCTGTAACACTTAATTTTTTGCATTTCATTACATTTAATTTTATTTGAATAAATTTCCATTTATTTGGACGAAATGTGAATACGCATCCTTATCTATATATTCTCTAAACAGCCAGTCAAAAATAACACACTTCTCACAAAGTACAGCAACAATCAATGATTATAATTTTAATAAGTATTTGAGTAGTTTAACAAAAGTAATGATTTAAAATGATGCAATCTGTGAATTGTTAGAATTACTGAAACCAATATAAAACCCACTGCTGCGTACACTGTTGTATTTTATCAGTGTTTAGAAGAAGCTAATTCATCAAATTTGGATAAATCCATTGCTCTGCAGTGAATGGGTGCCGTCAGAATGAGAGTCTAAACAGCTGATAAAAACATCCCAATAGTCCATCAGTTAACATCTGGAGTAGCTGAAACTTCAAACCATTGCTTCTGGCTAAAATACGTGTCCATAATTTCTCTCCTGATTCAGACCAGAACACTTGTTCACTGGAGGAAGCTTGAGTTATGGACCCATGTTTCAGTTAAAAAAGTATGGATTATATGTGATGTTTTTCTCAGCTGTTTGGACTCTCAAATGTTCAGTTTAGGGTGAACTGCCGTGAAAATAATTTCTTTAATTTAACATCCCCCAAACCTATTAAAGATTAGCCACGCATGCACGGATTCATTTTTGACATCCAGCGTTGCCATAGCAACTGATTCCAAATGATTGGGAATCTCAGAGTCGCCTCATGATGACGGTAATTCTGCATGCTGTGAACGCAACTGAACATCCCCTGTGAACTGTGCATGCGTGTTGTGATTCTTCTCTCTGTTCTCTCCAACTATGACAATGTCCTTGTTTTTTGTCGTTCCCGTCTCCTCTCCAGGAGGAAGGGACTGTGGTCTTCTGCAAGGTGTGTGGACAGGTTTCCTCTAGCATCTGTATGCACCGCTGCTCTACAGACAGAATTCGGTCGTCATTTACTTGTCCTCGTGTCGTTCCAAACCCGTGAGACTTTCTGTCTTTCCGTTTGGAGCAACATTAAATGACAGCACATGATGACGCTGCTCTCTGGTTGTGAATTCTGGCTGTAGTGTGCGGTCCGGATTGAGCGGTTTCACTGGACACGTTTGACCAGCACGAGCACTCATTAAAAAAAGCCTCACTTCCTGTCTCTCCTATTTCCTGTCCCGCCCCCTCAAGAGCATGCTGCACCTGCTCGAGTTTCCTGGCATGAAACCTCACAAGGACGGTTATATTTAGTTGACTGAGGCTACTTACAATCAATGTTTAAAGGGTTGTTCAGACTAAATTTAACAATCGCTCATTGTTTATTCACCTTAATGCACTCACATAAATATTTAGGCCTCAATTGAAGATGCATTTGAATTGCATATAAATTCTTATGTGTACAGAAAATGCCCAAATATGCTTTGTAAATATACATTTTCTTTTTTTGAAAATATATTTGTAAAAATTATATATATATTTTTATTTATTTATTTTCTTGCCCTTAAAATACATTTTGCAATATAAATTGGTTTGTGAAGGTTGAATCTAAATATATTTTTCATTTCAAATACTTGTGTATATTTTATATTAAAACTGCTTACAATATGTAGCTGACATATATTTAAAATATATTTATATATATTTTGGCCAGATTTATTTATTTATATTATTATTTTATAAGGAATTTTAATGTGGGCTAATACATATTTCTCAATTAAAAAAAAAAAAATATTATAAATATTTTAAGCTGGTTATTGTTTACTAAACACGTTCACTTAATTAATAGCTACATGTATGACTGAGATGTATTACATTAAGTTTGTGCAATCTTTTTATTTGCAATTCAAATACATAAATCTTACATTTAGGCCTAAATAATTATTCGAGTATGTTGTTTCAAACTTTTATAACTTTCTATTTTATGTGGAACACAAAAAGAAAACTTTACAACAATGATTATTCTCACGTGCAATGTAGGTGAATGATGAATAAGCTCTAAAAATGACAAACAGCAGCTTAAAAGTATCATAAAACACATGCACATGTACAGTATATATTCCCATGCATATAACAGTTTTGTGTGAGGAACACTGTACATTTAGGTCAAAAAAATGGATGCTTTTATGGTGTTTTTTGGAGCATAACGACATTTGATTCACTTTTTTGCATTGCATTGCATCGCTTTCTTTTGGAATAGAGCAGCATGAACATATTGCATAACTTCTTTTGAGTTCCATGGGAGAAAAAGAAAGTGACAGGTTTTGCAAAAAGACCTGAAGGTGAATAAATGATGACAGGATTTGGATTTTTGCTGAAGTAACCCTTTACTCATGGCTAGCAGAGCTGTTTTGCCTGAACTTGCTTTTTAATCGTGTACTTTTTATGATTATGGGTACCAGCGTTTGGAAGGCTTTAGTTTGTTCCTGATGTTCAGGTTGCACTATTCTGAGATAAACAGGCAGTGATGTAACATTTGAATGTGATGTAGAATCAGTGAGTGGCGCTAATCAGTCCGTGATGTAGATTCGGTGGGCGGGGCTATGCAGACAGTTATGTACAATCGGGCGGGGCTAACCAGGCAGGGCTGTAGAAACAGTGGGCAGGGCTAAATATATATTGATGTAGAGCCGGTGGGCGGGGTTAATTAGGCAGATGCAAATCAGGTACTGTTACCTCCCCTTTTTTCCAGTAGAGGGGGCGGAGCCTTTATAGCTCATCCCTCACATACAGTACTTTGCAAAGACAAAACAATTAAAAAAGTTAATTGTTTGCATACGTTTTAAAGCTAGTATAAACTTCTGATATATGATTATGTCAACGCTTAAATAACTGGGAAAGAAGTCGCATGTGTATATCAGCTGTCGTTAAATGCCGCTCATAATGTGCTGAAATCACTGGGTAGTTATAAAATAGCCTACTACTAATTTAAGATTCATAAAAAAGGCAGATCATTTGTACGAGTGCCAGAGGTGTGTCAGATTAAGGTTATATGTCTTACCTCTGTTCAACCGAAGGCTACGGCGCTTTAAAAAGAGTCCAGCTGTTTAAAAGAGTGACTAATTTATGAATTCAGCTTCCCTCGTGAAACTCAATTCGTTCTGAGGAAATAAAAGCGAAACGCTCCAAATATAACCCTGCCTGCTCTGGCAGTGCCACCGTTCCCAGAGCAATTAGCCAAGTGAAAGAAAAATGTAATTACAGTGGCTCGTTATCATGGATTTATAAATAAAAGATCCCAAACTGTCCAAGAAAAATTAATTGCGGGAGTCAAAGTTAGCTGTGATTGTGCGAGCGTTCACGGCGCTGTCCGTCAGGATCACCCGTTATCTGCTAATTAAGCACTGGAGGTAGACCACAGGTGCGGTATACAAGAGTAATCTTCTGTACAATTTCACATCATGATTCTCTAATTAAGAATCTAATTAAAAATATAATGAATGCAGCTATAACTAATAATATAATAATACTGTATTTCGGTTCTTACAGCGGGTTTAGACCATGATTTAGCACAAATCCTTCTGTAATTATTGTAGTCAGTCAGACCTCCCTGATTTCAGATTTGCACAAATGCAAATCTTTTAAGTTGCATGCATAAATATTACTTTTGTTTGTTTGGTCGCTCCTCTTTCTGTCTCGTGGGTAAAAACTTTTCTGGTGATGCAGTTTTTTCCTGGTCACGTTTCTAAATTAAAAAAAATAAAATAAAAAAACACAATAAATTCTTATAACCAAAATAAGGAAAAAAATATTGAAGAATTATTTATAATCATTACAGTAATGCTTGCATATGTTTTTATTTTTATTTAGCAGTGCAACAGGTGATTACATGAAAAAATAATAATAATTTGCATACTTATATTTACATTGTATTTAATACTATAATATACACATATTGTATTTAGTACTATAATATAATAATATGTAATGTAAAATCATAACTAAATCATATATATATATATATATATATATGTATAGGAAAATATCATTATAATTATGAAAATAAAATCTATTTAATGTTTATATATATATAGTTTTTTTAAACAATACATAATATGTATGGTAAATAAATATATACATTTATAAATGTACTTCAAACTTTAATAAATATACTCTTTTCTAAATATAAATAAAATATAAATATAATAAAATAAATACTTTGATTTAAAGTAAAGTATTTTTATTGAAATATAAAGTAAATATACATATAATATTTCTATTCATTACGGCAATGAGAAATAATTATATATATATATATATATATATATATATATATAGTTTTTTTCTCTCAGTATTATTACTATAATGAATATCATGGTAATGAGAATTAAGGGGGAAGATAGACATAGACTTTTCTTGAATATAATTTCTCAGTTTTGATGGTATTGCAGATGAAATAATAAGGTGTGAAGCGTTGGTTGTGTTTGTGTTATCGGCTGCGGCTGCTGGCTGTGTTTCTCTGTCACTGACAGATGGCTCTGATCTCCATTAACCTGATGAGATCTCACACAGCAGCGTCGGCCCGCTGCCATCCCTGATTGATCCGGACGGCCCTCCGCTTCCCGGGAGCCATAAACACTGTTACAGTTCACAAATCAGCCATTCATCCCCAATACATGCCGCCTCTCTCCGCTCTTCAAACACAACCACTACACATGATACAAATAACCAAGATGAAAGCAAAGCATTGTGCTGCATCTTTAGGAGACGCCAGATCTGATGCGCAGAGACATGAGCCTTTCTTTAAGTTTATCATTTTCCTTGTAGAGGCTTTTAAAATGGTACCTGTCCGCAATTGTGGATATTGTTACGTTTTTTTTGGGCCAAATTTTACGTTATATTGTATTTATAATTTTGGATATTACATTTTATATTCTTTTTTTTATGTATTGCAGTGTATGCATACTACATACATGTATATGTATTTACATTTAAAGGCCATAACAATTTATTTCACATTACATTAGATAGATGTGTAAAATATGAACTAATGTACACATATTTTACATATTTACTAAATAAATAAATGTTTTTAAAACACAAAAAAGTAATACATTTAGAAATAAACAATTTAATTGAATACATTTTATTTTTTTATTTATTATAAGTCGGTTCTTAGGCATTATGTATCTGTTTTATTTAACTTTTAATGCTTTAAATTCATTATTTATTGATTTATTTTTATAATTTCATTGATCTTTGGACTCTGAATTGAACTAATAAATCCATTTTTGGATAATGAGTTGCTAATATTAACGTAGAATCGTTTACTATAGGTCTGTGGTGTTTCCTGTTCCTGTGTGTGTGTTTCATGAAGCGGTGTGTGTTTTGCAGCTGGACGCTGAGGCCAGCAATCTGCTAAAAGAGCTGCAGAATAAACTCAACACGGTCCTGGACGAGCTCAGCAGTGTCTTCGGCTCCAGGTGACGTATCTGAGGGAATCAGATTAAGTGTTATTGTTGCACATACAGTATTTGATTGGATGCTGTGACTATAATATGTGACCCTGGAGAACAAAACCAGTCCAAAGGGTCAATTAGAGATGTATTAAATTGAGTTTATGAGATTTACATAATCTGAAATTTAATCTAAAACATATCATATGCAGCACTGATATATTTGCAGCAACAGACAACAATACGCTGTATGGATCAAAATGATCTATTTTTCTTTTATGCCAAAAATCATTAGGATATTAAGTAAAGATGAAGACATTTTATAAAAAATAATTTATGAGCTTAAATGTGTATTTTTATTTTATTTTATTAAATAAACATATTTGATAGAGGACTTTTATATTGCATTTCATTGTTATATAGACATACAGATGAAGTTGAATGTTTTTTTTATTTTATTAAATAAAAATATTTTATAGAGGACTACATGGTTATGAGCTGGAATGTATAGTTTTATTTTATTGTATTGAATAAACATTTTATGGAAGACTTTTATATTGTAATTTCATGGTTATGAAGACATCCAGATGAGCTGGGATGATACAAACGTGTTCAGCATGTTCTGGTTCTCAGCTGAATGCTGGTATGGATGTACCGTGTCTGTGCAGTTTCAAGCCGGTCATCGAGGACTGTGTGAAGCAGATGAACCAGGAGCTGATGCAGATGAAGGGAAGCGCCGGGAACAAGAGCAACGCAGCCATGGACGCAGAGACCGTCCTCAGACCCCTCATGGACCTGCTGGACAAGAAGTGAGGAGACACACAGATACATCTCTTCTAGCACCGGTTGTGTTTCTTTCCTTCACTCCATCTCTCTTTTTCTCTCCAGCCTGATTCTGTTTGCCAAGATCTGTGAGAAGACGGTTCTCAAACGGGTCCTGAAGGAGCTGTGGAAGATAGTGCTCAACACCATTGAGCGACAGATCGTTCTTCCACCGCTCTCAGACCAGACAGTGAGTGACACACACACACACACACATTTATTTATTTAGAATTATTTATATATATATATATATATATTTTTTTTTTATTTATGGTTGGCTTGTATATTTCATTTCATAGTTAGAAATGAATAAAAATAAAATGAAATAAACTACGATAAAAGAGAGCAATGGAGAGCTTAATAGGTTTATTTCATAATTAGATAAAATATTATATTTAATGGGTGGGTTATATATTTTACTATATAGCTAATATAAAATGGAAAATATATTTTATTTCATAGCTAAAATAAAATACACCATTTAATGGACGGCTTATATATTTTACTTTTAGCAAAATTAAAATAAAATAATTCAATTAAATAAAATAATTGAAGGCTTAATGTAATATATTATTATTTTATTTCATGGTTTATACTGCATATTTTACTTTAGAACAGAGCTAAAATAAAATAATGGAGATTTTATTATTTGTATATGTGTATATATATGGGAAATGTATTTTAAAGCTATAAAATAAAACAATGTATAGGTTGTATATTATTTTTCATAGCTAAAAGAAAAAAAATGGTATATACTGTATAATGGAGGGCCTGTATATTTTACTTTAAAGCTAAAATTGAATTTAAATATTTAGTGTATGGCTTTTATTTTTTATTTCATAGAAATAAAATAAAAATATTTAAGGGAGGCCTTAAATTATTTTTTACTTTATAGCGAAAATAAAATAAAATTCTTCTTTTTATAGCTACAGTAAAATATGCATCTTAAACACATTGTATATTTAATTGAATTTAATTTTACATTTAATTTAAAATGAAATTTTAAATTTCAAGTTAAATTAAATAAAAAGTTGGCACCGTATAATGTTTTTGGAAATAATATTCCAGTAAGTGACATGAACAAACAAAATGTCCATCTTAATAAGCTGGATCAGCAGCTGGACACGCTGAACAAACTCTGTTTCTCTCTGAACGGCCCATGATTCTCTGAGGAGTCAGTTACATGTCAGCTCTTTGTGTTGTGCTTTTGTTTAACAGCAAGGGGCTCAGATGATATTCAGCGCTGCCAAGGACCTCGGCCAGCTCTCCAAACTCAAGGTGAGGACTCGCTTTCCAGTCCATGCAAAATAACACATTACAGCTTTCATTTTTAAAGGGACTGCTGACCCATAAAATGAAGATTATGTTGTCATAACACCAAAAAGGTAGTTCAAAATCATCCCAGGTCACAAGGAAAGTTCTGAACATTCCAGCAGCGTTAACCAAACATCTATTCAAAGTTTATGTTTTGAATGTATAAATAATCTAATAATCTATATTTTTGATGTATAAATACATTTATTTATACATTGTTTATGGAACCTTTTTTTTAAACCATTTTTAAACTGTTTTAGAACTTTCAGAAGAACATTCAAAAGTTAAATTTGTAAAATGATACAACAAAATGTTCTGTTGATGTTCACATAAACAAGAAAAGACATTTCAGATCCAGAAATAATGACGGGAACGTTAGCAAAGTAAAAATTCTGTTCTGATCTGATCTGTTGCAAAAAGTAAAAACGTTCTCAAAACGTTTGCACAAAATCATGAATTATGCATCGTTCCAGGAACCATTTTCTGAAATGTTTCAGTTGCATGTTCATCTACCACTGATGTTTTAAATCTTTGAATATTCAAAAGTAATATTCCCATAATGTTTGCAAAATTATAAAAGTGAAACATTTCATTAAATAACATTTTCAATAACTTAATGAGAACATTAGCAAAACATTCATAGAACATTTTATTAACTGGACTGGCTTTTGGGAGTATATAAGTATGTGTGTGTGTAGATTTTTACTGATTCAGTTATCTGGCCTTCAGTAAGACTCGAAAAAAAGTATTTTATAAATTGTTCACGACACGTGTTTTGTTCTGAAATGTCTTTGCTGCAATTCTTTTTTCTTTTTTTAATGTTGCTGTTACTTTGTTCAGAGAACATTCGAAAGTAACGTTTCCATAATGTTTGCAAAATGATAAAATGAAATGTTCCCTTTACATTCACATAAAAGACATTCAGATCCAAACGATGATTCAGAAATAATATCTTATATCACAAGTCGCTTTGGATAAAAGCATCTACATTAATGAATGCAAATAAAATAATAGCCATGTTACATTTTATTTGAGTTTTTGGTCAAATAAAGTGCTGTTGAAAAAAGAATAACACCATGTGGAGACGAATGTGTGTGTGTGTGTGTGTGTGTGTGTGCTTTTGCATGAACTTCAAGCAAATGGCCTTCATGCCTTTGAACATGACCACAAAATAGATGGTAATTGGTTTAAAGTGCCTCTATTATGGGTTCTGAAAGGTTCATATTTGGTTTGGAGAGTCCCAAGGTCAAAAACACTTTCATTCTCTTATCATATGCATTTACTTTTTTACCTTATTTGTTCAACGACTCCCAAACGATTCGCTCAACGATTCATTTCTCCAGACTCCTCCGGTGATTGTTCGATTTCATTTAAAGCAGTGTTGTCAGCTTTTATCGCTCCAAAAGGAGACACCTAGTGTGAAGAATAAATCTGCATTTTCATTCAAATCAACAGAAAAAAATATGCTAATGTTTCAATTTGACATCCACATCAAACTCGTTTTAAATGATTCAAAGTCCTCTCTCTCTTTTGAGAGACAATAACTTTATACACGCTCCACTTTCAGATTTATAACTTTGCAGGATGTTTTCATTCACGCTGCATGAAAGATCATTTTCGAGGCACTTTAATACTCAAGCCTGGCGAGGCATGGTCAGTTTAAAATGTGTCCTTCCTGACAGAAATGTTTGATGTGAGTTTAATGTTTGAGGCAGCACTAGATATTCTCTGCTATCCTTACAAATTATAGCAGCTCTTTCGTGTAGCTCTCGTTTAGCTGCAGAAACGCTTTCTGGCTTATGCCAAGGCTTTACAGCTGTCGGTCAAACGCTGCCCGGTTGCATCATTACGGAAAACTTTCCCGCTTCTGCTGCTGTAATTATATGCGCCCGCTGAGGAGTTTAAGTCCAGAGGAGGATCTGAGCAGGTGTCAGACAGATGGAGAGCTTCTCGTCATTATGTCTCCACAGTCCATCTCATTTGTCCCTCTCTCTCGGTCTCATTTCATATGCATTGAAACATCTCTGCTCAATTGCAGTTTTAGCTTCGAGTGCGTTTTTATGTTCCTGCTCTCTGTGCTTCAGTAGTTGTGTGTAGATTTCAAGCGCTCTGTTTCTAAACCCAGTGCAACTGCGGTACTGTCTATGGCTTAACTTAACTTAAGTGCATACTAGTTTTTAATTAGATTGAAATATCTTCTTATGGTGAATTTTCAGTCTTAGAAATCATTCTAATATGCTGAGTTGTTATTATTAATATCAATGTTGAAAACGGTTGCACAATATTTCTGTGCAAACTGTGATACATTTTATAGGATTCACAGATGAATAGAAAGTTCAGAGAAAACAGCATTTATTTGAAATATAAATGTAATAAACATTTGTAATATGAATCTCTTTACTGTCACTTTTGATCAATTTAAAGCATCCTTGGTGAATGAGATTTATTTTAAAATAAATAAATAAAAGTGATTTTAGTATTCAGTATTTTGTCTAGTTTTTACTTGAGAACGTCTCTGTTATATATGTAACCCTCGTTCCCTGAAGAAGGGAACGGAGATGTCACGTCGGATATGACTGACGAATTGGGATCTTGCTTTGAGGAACCAATCTGCTTTGTGTGTATGAAAACACGCCAATGAACATTGGCATGCGCTGATTGCATCCAGCTGTGTGAGTATAAATCAGCAACGGATATAGCGCACTTAAGTTTTCGCTGAGGAGCCGAGCCGGTACAGCACCGTTGGCGACGGGACGTGCTGTCTCCATTCCCTTCTTCAGGGAACAAGGGTTACACACATAACCGAGACGTTCCCTTTTCAGTCAGTCACTCCGAGTCACGTCGGATATGACAGATGAACGTAGCCTGGCCATGGCCTCAGTGTTACCTGGGAATCTGCTGGCCCAAACTCAAGGCATGATTCGTCGACTGGAAATGCCTGCAGGTACCCTACCCTCTTGATGGAGGCCAGTGTGAGCAGGAGCAAGGATTTAATTGAAAGAAACTTTGCTGGCAAAGGCTCGAATGGGACCTGCTGTAGTGCTCTTAGCACTAGAGACAGGTCCCAAGAGGGTACAGTGGGGGGCCGTGGAGGATTTACCCTTCTGGCCCCCCTGAGGAACCTGATGCAAGGAGCATGAGTTCTGTGAACCAAGTCCTGGTGGGCCAATATGGAGCTACCAGCAGGACTTGCTCCTTGTCCTCCCACTGGGGGGGAATGCATATTTGCGCAGGCCCAGCGGCCAGCTATGTGCCAGGCCATCCATGTCGAGAGTTCCCTCGGTCAGGGCGTAAAACAACTGGCCGTGAGTCTCTGGAGAGGCAAACAGGTCTAACTGATTGGCTCCGAACTGCTCCCAAATGAGCTGAACCGTCCGAGGATGGAGTCTCCATTCTCCGGGGAGTGCAGCTCGTGAGAGCTCGTCAGCTGCACGGTTGCAGAGGCCCGGAACGTGAAGGGCGCAAAGCGACCTCAGACGCTTCGGACTCCAGAGGAGGTGGCGGGCGAGTTGCAACGGGAGTGTAGACCACCTTGTCGGTTAGGGTTAGGAACTCTAGGCGATTGATGTGTCAATGCAGATGAGGTTCTGTCCAAACCCCTGACACTGCACTGCATTCTACACGGCCCCCCAACCGGTGGTGGAGGCATCCGTGAATACCACAGCATTCCTGGAGACCTCCTCTAGGGGCCCTCCTGCCCGGAGAAAGGGGAGGTCTGACCACGGGAAGAAGGTTTGACGGCAGGCCAGTGTTATTTGAACCCGGTGAGTGCCGTGCTGCCACGCCCACGTCAGGCGCAACTCGGCCGTAGAGCCATATGAAGCAGCCCCAACGGCGTGACTGCCGCTGCTGCTGCCATATGCCCCAGGAGCCTCTGAAAATACTTCAATGGGACCGCCGTCCTACCCTTGAACATATTCAAGCAGTTCAACACCAACTGAGCACATTCCTGCGTGAGGTGTGCTGTCTGTTCGACTGAATCCAACTCCATACCGAGAAAAGAGATCCTCTTTGCTCTTTTCCCAGTTGACCCAACAGGCTGAGGTGTCGTAACATCAAGTCCCTGTGCTAGAATGAGCCAGGACAGCCTACGTTACTTTCGTAAATACTTGGGCGACAGGGAGAGCCTTAAGGGTAGGACCTGGTACTGATATGCGAACCTCGGAATGGCCTGTGGTGCGGAAGAATCGAAACATGAAAGTGAATTCTAAAATATTCTAATATCTAAAAATTCTAAAATATTTACTACTGATTATGTATGTAGCTGCTGTACATCCAGTGAGATTTTATGAAAGTACAGACTTTTTAGCACACGCTGAGCTGTAAGTACGTGTTTTGGGTGCGTTCGTGGATGTTCTGGAGAGCAGCGAGTCTGAACATGTGACCCGAGCAGCTGATCAATACTAAAGCTGTGAGGACAGAATCAGCTCAGATCAACTCCTATCACTCTCAGCCTTATTTCTATTCAACTTTGCACTGCCATTGACCTGGGAGATTAAATCAAATGGAAGTTTTACTTCTTGACTTCTCAAGAGTCTCGAGGGATCTGTCACCTTTGATTCTAATGAGCTCCTAGAAAAGCCCTGCTGACCTCTAAACGTCGGACGCATGCAAAGCTCACATTAAAAGACTAACACACACTGGCCACCTTATACGTACTGAGATTTTGTTATGGACGGGGTTGCTCTTAAAATAAACTAACCAGAGAAGATTTTGTGGGAAACAGCTAGTGTTAAGGCATTTTAGAAAAAGAAGAGAAACAAACTAGGAAACGTTAAACAAAACTGAATGCTTACAGCCCTTTCTATTTCATTTTATGATTTATTTAGCAGTGAATTGAGATATATATGCCTTTTATAAAATAATATTTTTTACTAGAACAAAATAAAATTAAACAATACATTAATTATACCATATTTGCTATGGCTTATGTTATATTTCTGTATTAAGTGTATTTATACAGTATATGATATCACTTATATGAATATATGATATATAGTTAGACCAGTGAATGAGTGCAGGACAAGTTTTGAAGTGCATTTTAATGTGAACGTAATTGTGTTTCTCTGTGTTCAGGAGCATGTAATCCGGGAGGAAGCTCGCAGTCTGAGTCCTCGACAATGTGCCGCCATGGATTTAGTGCTTCCCACCATCAAGGTATGGAAGAAGGCTCTTTCTTCTTCTGCTCAGATCCAGGGTTCAGTCACAAACACCTGCTTTTAAAAAAGAATGTAGACTGGTCATCATTTGACTACACAAACTGTTCACTGCTACATATTCAACACATAAACAGAGACTCAAAATTACAATATCACGCATATCCAGTTTATATATTCTGTTGTGTCCTCGATGCTTTGAGTTCCTCTCCAGACCTGTAGAAACTCCAGCATTTATGAGCAACTCCATGCAACTCAGACATACTCTTTTTTGCATCAGGTTTAAATGTTGATGTGAATTTTACCTCCGAACTACATTTTCCTCGGTTGAAGCATGTGAAATGGAGATTTCATTTACTTGCATCACACATATGTGGTGTGTGAGTGTATTTGAGACCACAAAACCAGACATAAGTGTCTAAAATTTGGATTTATACGTCATCCAAAAGCTGAATAAATAATCTTTCCATTGATGCATGGTTTGTTAGGAATATAATAGGAATATCTGGAATCTGAGGGTGCAAAAAAATCTAAATATTAAGGAAATCGGCTTTTAAGTTGTCCAAATGAAGCACATAGCAATACAAATTACTAATCAAACATGAAGTTTGGATATATTTACAGTAGGAAATTTGATCTTTGCTTAATATCCTAATCAATTTTGGCATAAAAGAAAAATCTTTAATTTTGACCCATACAGTGTGTGTTTAGCTGTTGCTATAAATACACCCCACTTAAGGGTCACATGCGTGGTGTAAATATGCAGATTTTGTTGGGATCAGTCATGGAGTGGGAATTTGGCTCATTGGTATTCTGAGGACTGAAGCTAATTAGGGAAGTTCACAAAAGCCTTGAGTAAATTTTGGTGAAAACGGCAGCACGCAGAGATGAGCTCAGGATTTTGTGCTCGAGGTGCAAAGCGACGACAGCAAAGATATCTGCTGAGATTAATGAGAATAATAATTAATGTGTGAGGGGAGAAAAGAGACACAGACAGATAAAGAGAATCTCTGTCTGATGTCTTGTTTTTATTGTAATTTATTATTTTAAGTCAAAACTGTATGATTTTTAGATATGCAAAACATTAGAAATGCAAAACAATTGTTGGGTAGACATTCTGATTTAGCAAGATAAACACTATTAAAATAAATTAATAACATTATAAGATTTGCAGAGAATAAAAGGTATATCTTGAATCGCATACATTTATTTTTCTTTTACATTTTTTACCTTTTTTATTTTAAGGATAAATCTCAATATGTTATTAAACTGACGCATTGTTGTGATTTCTAATTAATAAATAAATAATCAAATAATTCTGTAAATGCAAGTATTATTATCTAATGCAACTTAATTGCAGATTAATTGATTTACATTATCTAGTTTTAAGGCTGCTTAAATAAAAAAATATATATTTTATGTATTCCAATTTTGTTAGTTTTTTTGGTGCCTCTTAATACTTTACAAACACAATATACTGGAATATAATATTACTGTGTTGTTGATCGTCTGAGGCAAATGCGAAATGTATCTGCATATGAGAAATGGAACATCAAATAGAACATGAATTAAAAAAAAAAGAAAACTATAAAGCGCACAATAGGAAAAAAACCTGTATGAATAATGCATCTGAAATAATGGGCCACCAGAAGATCAAAAAAGCATGCATTTGGAATCGAGCATATTTCAAGTTCAGTATTTTCGTAACACAGAGACTGATCTGATCAGCGCATGAAAGCACGTGGAACGCATAAACATGATCTTTAATACGTGCACTGAATCTGGTACTGTGATGAGTTTCACAAAAGCTTGTTTATTCTTTATTCTGTATTATTACCAAAGTGCTAGTCCTGACCAATCAATACATCCGACAAACCACATCAGCCTATCAGAGTCATCAGCCGGGCTTCACCACACTCAGACAGAGCCAACAAACAAAAACAAGACCATAAGAGACAGACAGAACCAACTATAGACAGATAGCTTTTTCTTTTCTTTTTTTTTATAGATAGAGAGGAAGGATGCTATACCAATAAAATGAATGATTTATTTATGATTTATTTTTACTGAGTTTTATAGATATGATGATGCTACACAGATATAATGTATTGTTTATTTATATATTGAGAAATTTGCATTTTTCTTGATTTTTATAGATGTAAATATGAATGATGCTACATAAATAAAATTATATATTTATTTATTTGTATTGAGTTTAATAGATAAGATAGAGATTATCCTATTCAAATTAAATGTATTGTATTTATTTATTTATCTTGAGTTTTATAGATGGATATTAACAAATCTACGCAAATAACATGTATTTATTTATTTATTTATTTCCATTGAATTTAATAGCTAAGATACACATGATACATGATTTATTTATTTTTTGGAAGTTTTATATGAATGAATGTATTAGTAATTTATTTATTTTAATTTTTATTTAATTTATCTCTATTTTTTTTTTTTATTCTGACCAGTGAAGCACTTTAAGTTGCATTTATTTATATAAATATATATATGTATGCAATTAAAATGCATATAATAAAATACAATTTTAATCATATATGATTTAAAATATTTGATTTGATTGTAAAGGTCAAAGTAAGGGAAAAACTAAATGCGATATTGAAAAAGACACCTGGCCTTTCCTGAGCGCCGGAGCGATTGATTCCTGGCTGGAAATCTCATCTGTCTCAATCACGGCAGACATGCAAACGTCAGCGCTCGTCCTCTCTAATCAGCCCTTACACTAATAGAATAATAAAGCAGATCTGATCCAATGGCAGCGGCCTCTCAGACTCGTGTCCAGCGCTGGATGGGCGATCTGATTGTGTTCAGCTGACAGGCCAGTTATCACCGTTAATTCAGGATCAACTCGGTTAACCCTTCAAATCATATTCTGTTCTGATGAATTGATGATATTTCTACAGTAATAAAAATAACTTTAAAATATGGTAGCACGATTTTAGGTTTTACCTGATTACTGATATAATGTTAATATAACAAACTGAAGTGCTGAAATAATAATGTTTTTAAACGTTTAAAGAACAATGAAGAAACACTTGATTTCTGTCTTAAAAAGTTCCATAACCATGCTTCTTCACCAAGAACTGTATGTTTACTGTATATGATTCGTTTGTTCTGTCGGTCAATAGGTGTTTTCTGACTGAAGGAACGTGATCTGCAGAGTCTCTCAGTAACCAGTCTGTTTGTTTCTCCTTTCAGCAATATTTCCATGCAGGTGGAAACGGTCTGAAGAAAACCTTCCTGGAGAAGAGCCCCGATCTCAAGTCCTTGAAATACGCCCTCAGCCTTTACACTCAACCCACAGATGCCTTGATCAAGAAATATATATGCACCCAAACCTCTCAAGGTAAGAGTGTGTTTGTGCTCCTGGAGGAGAAGATCGTACATCTATCTGTCAGGAGAGAGAGAGAGAGAGAGAGAGAGAGAGAGAGAGAGATGCTTTCATGCAGTGAGAAAGTTCAGCTCACTTGGTTTGTTCAGTATGCAGTTTTAAAGTAGTATGCAGCGATACTTTATATAATATGCAAGATTTCTGTATGACACCTCACTGATGATGTATATTTTGTACAGGTCAGCAGATGAAGCCAGAATATAAACGCAACGTGCAAAGTTTCGCATTAAGTGCTTTCCCATAGAAAACCATAATAATAATAAATATAGGTTACCTTATATGAGCTGAACCATTAAGAGGATTGCGTTCATATTCCAGCCTCATCTGTTTTTTTTTTTATGTAAACTACGCATCATTAATACAGTGATTACTGAATTTGATGTTTTAAAGGTGCCCTAGAATGCATTGAGAGAATATTTTAAATAGTTGTCTGATATGTACATAGAAGTTATGTAGCTTAGGTAAGGGGAAAAAATGGCCAGAAACGGTTTTACAGGTCCAT
>JAUCMS010000034.1:13226283-13237139 GCA_032357445.1 Enteromius radiatus
GGAAACACAACTTAACACTGATTTCTAGTCGTGTCCTCTTCTGGAAGCACTTTCACAACGACACACAGCGTCTCCAGGACAACACTTCACACACAATCATAGCTCCGCCTTCTTTCTTTCTGGAAACATTTGGGTGGTGTCAAATATGACAACTAGCCTATGACTCATTTGGATGAAGTTTTTTTCCTCTTTCCCTAAATCTGAAGGTACATTGGTAATTGACTCACATCTGAGTACTTCATTAAGTCTGCTCTGATGTGACAGAGAAAGCTTTGAACAATAAGAGTTTCCTCCAGATATAAACACTTCTCCATTCACAGAAGTCTATTCTGCGTCCCATCACCCATTTCAATCAAATCTCTTTCATGAAAATAATGAGACAACACATTTTCAAGGGGATGCGCTCATCAGCAAACAGGTCAGTTAAACAGCGCTGCTTCAATATTTAATAAACAAGCGCCGAAAGCACTTTGTTTAATGATCTCATTACAGACTCGTTTGAAAAGACCTGAAACATCTCTTGAAGGGTCAGAACGGATTGAGATGTTAGCTGCTCTGCTTTTCAAGAGGGTTGTTGTTGTTTAGCAAAACTATATGAAAAATGGTTTCGCCAACTGAAATAAAGCTCAGATAAATGACAAATATTAGGTGAAAAAATTAAACTGATATAAATACATCCTAAACAGGATTGGAATATAAAAAAAAATGCAAAAACAAAAATACAAAACAAGTTTCATAAATACAAAAAAATTTAAATAAAACGTAAAAAAAAGACTACTTCATATTAATCTAAACTATAATGGAAAGTTAAAATGACAAAAAAAATTAATAAAAACACTTTCAGGAGGGAGATTTTATTGCTTTTATTTGACTTTTAAGTTACATATTAACATCTCATATGTTTCTCCCAAAAGTCATCACATGCAAGAAAAATGCAAGAAAAAGATGTAAATGAGGATATAAAATTTTGTGTGTGTATTAATGTGGGCATAACTGATGAAATTACTTTATACTGATTTATCTGATTTTTGATTGCTGAGTTTAAAAAAAATTATAAAGCCAATTTGCTGTTATTAGAAATAAAATGAAGTGAAATAAATAAAATAAACTTGTTTTATCTCAGCTAGTTGCCAAGGAAACATTACTCATTGCTATTCTTGATTTAATAAAAAAAAATTTTGATTAAACAAAAAAATACTAAAATTACAACTGAAATGAAAATATAAAAACTAATGAAAAATTTAAAAGCATAATTTTTTTTGTAAATATATATATACATATATATATATATTTGACTGACACCAGATTAACACAGTCAATCTCTTTCCTGAAAAAAAGCTAAAGCCTATCTAGGAGAAGCAACTGAGACATGGCTTTTTTTAAAGATTACATCAAGCCGCACATTCATCATCATCATCATCAGCGGCCATTCCCCACAATCCATCAGCTGTAGATCCGGACAAACACTGAGTAATCACATGTCAGTGACATGTCTTCATGAGAGAGAAGGTCATCTTCAGCAAGACGCTCGTCACACAGATGAAAGTGTTTGTGATTGAAAGGCTTGAATGTGTTTATTCTGTGTTTTGTAAGAAAAAATAACAAGCAACTGGTCATTAATGCAAAAAATACACCTTGACACACTTATCAAGCTCTTGCATCGGCCTGAAGGAGTTTATTTTGTTATAATGATTATTTCTGCAATTATTAAAAGGCTTTACTTACCAAATAAACAGTCTGCAATCCAATTTGTTCTTTTTCATCCAGCTCTCTGCATTTATTATTGCACTTACAATCTGGCTACTGGTCAAATAAACACGTAAAACATAATGAATTGATTTGCTTTTAAAAATGCATATTCATGCTTATAGACTAAGACTCTGCTGCAGCATAGAAATAAGTCGAGCAACAAGACAAACTGCAAAAAGTTTTACTTAATAACTGTATATTTTATTTGTTACTGTTTATATGTTTTAATTTCTCACTCATCAAGCTCATTCAGTTATTATAAGGCTACTTACCTAATGATTAAAGACGTGATCTTAAAATAGCCATACACAGTATAAAATATTTTATCATTTGTAAACACCTTAAAGTTACTGTCAAGAAAAACATGAAATAAAAATCCATGAAATAGTGTTGCATATGTATATATATATATATATATATGTTTATAAAACTCTTCCAGATTTTAAAGCGAGTATGTATATCTAAACTTTTGACTGGAACTGTAGGTGCATGAAAATATTGAGCTTAAATATTTTATAAAAGCATCTGGCAAATGCATAAATGTAAATCATTGATGCCTGGTATACGATCACTCTTGTTTAAGTCTGTTAGTTTGACACACCACGAATACTGACCAGCATTTCAGCATCGGTCACTCGGTTCCCAACAGTCGTTCAGATAATGAAGTTTAAGTGAAACACATGTTCTCAGGAGCGGGAGCGAAAACCACCAGTACTCGGTCATTCATTTTGACAAAGAAACTTATTAGGGAAGCAACTATCAGAACACACTGTGCCGGCCTGCGGGGAGACGCTCATAATATTGTGACTCACTGAGAGGAAATTTATGCCTCTGTGGGAACCTGCCTAATTATACTTCTCTAGTGCACTTCACCACAGTGTGACAGAATTCACACAAACACACACTCCACTCTTTAACCTTGAGAACTAGTAAAAGAGTTATAAAGCACAGCTGGTGCAGCCGGCCTCAACTCAGTCCAGCACTAGAAATATTATACACTACTACATTTCTATGCTCTAAACTTGTACACTACTAAATACTGTACACATGCTCTGAACTTGTGCATTATTAAATATGATATAAACATTATGCACTACTAAATATATATATATGCACTAAACTTGCACACTAGTAAACATTCTATAAATATTTTACACTATTAAATATCTATGCACTACTAAATATTACATAAATATTGTACACTACTAATAATATATATTAAAAAATGCACTACTAAATATGTTTGCACTAAACGTATGCACCCCTAAATATTATATAAATAGTGGGCACTACTAAATATCTATGCACTAAACTTGTAACTACTAAATATGATATAAATATTGGCACTACTAAATATTATATATTATGCACTAGTACCATAAATACATATGCACTTCACATACGCACTCCTAAATATTATATAAATATTGTGCACTACTAAATATCTATGCACGCTGCAAAAAATGCTTTCTAAGACTAGAGTTTTTATCTCATTTCCAGACAAAATATCAAAAACTTTTGAAACCAAGAAGGATTTTCTAGACGAGAAAAAAATATCGTCTTGTTTTCAGAAAAAGCAAGTCAAAATTAAGTGAGCTTTTGCTTAGGACAAGCAAAATAATCTTATTTCAAATAGAAAGCAAGATTATTTTGCTTATTTCAAGTAAAAACTTAATTTTAACTTTTTCTAAAAACAATTTTTTTTTTATATTTTTTTAGATATTTCTTAGATAAAGATATTTTTTAGATAAATCTAGTCTAAGACAGCAATTTTTGCAGTGCACTAAGCTTTTGCACTATTGAAAATGTATATAACATTAAATAACTGTGAAACTGAATTTAAGATAATCCCAAAAACATATTTTTTCAGTAAAATATATCACAGTGTTAAGAGAAAAATGTTATGAGGATGACATAGTTTAAAATTCAATATTAATTTTAAAGGATAGACAGCTCCACAGCTATAACAATGACACAGACAAACAATATAATTGCAACCACTTTCAAAACAATAATAATAACAAAAATAAAAACATGGACAGCCAATCAGAATCCATCCTGCTTTCTACAGCAATATCATATAAAGCAGCAGACAACAATAAATAAACAAACAAAATTAATCTCATCCTTTGGTTTGGATGTTACAGTAGTTATTATTTTAGCTGTAAACAAGCCTTGAACGATTATATTCAGAAATAGAGGGAGATGCAATAATGTAAAATACTAAATCAGCATTTATTTGAATATTTTAATAGACAATGAAAGCAGAATCCCAGTAAAAGAGATTAATCTGAAAGCTGACTTGTATGTATATTTACATAATTAACTGTCCATTTTTTAAAGCTAAATTAAAGATATTTCATAACATAAACCGTATGAATGGCATGGCAGTTTAACGATTTCATTATATTTCCATGAAAGTGAAGATGCATGAAACGTACCTCTATTTCACTAAAATATTAAATAATAACCCAATAATAACAGTATAATAATACCTTTCAAAAGGTACACCTTTGTACCTTTTTTTACCCCTAAATTGTCCTAATTAGCATCTTACTGGTATGTTTGTACCATTAAAAAAGGTCTAGCATCAGTGCAGGCTTTCAGTCCATTTTTGTCCCTACATTAAACATAAATGCCGTTCGTCGTCTTTTGTGTCTCGCGTTAAGCACAAATGGTGCAACTAAGGCCTATCAAGTTAAGTACTGGCCTACAACCAAATTAAATAATAGTTACTCAGGCCCCGGTGTGAATTTCCATTGCTGCTGCTGCCACCTCATTCAGTTCAGCTGAAGTCTGTAATGAGAAGAGGTTTTTGGGCTGCAGGTGTCAGATCGGAGGGTGAACCGAAGGCTAAACTGCTCTGCTTCTATCGCTAATTGAATTGATTTTGGTAAATGTCACTGTTATTGTTTAGCAGCTGTTGCTGGAGAGGCTGATATGAGTTCAACCGCGAGGTGAATGTTCAGATTATCCTTTAAATTGATTTATCAAAGTGTCGGACAACAAAACAAATATTGTAACTGCTCTGAAAAGAATACAGTGCTTATATTACAACTCATTTTTCTTATGACTTTGGAGACTTTCAAGCATCTATGACCTGTTTAATTGAATTTTTTCGAAAATAATGACCGTCATATATTTGTAACATGATTTAAAGAAGACACCCACTGAAGGGTCTCAGGCATATTTAAAACAGGAATCATTAATACAGTCTCTGAATGTCATTAAAGGATGCTGCACTTAAACCCTAATTAGTTGCCATTAAATGTTTTTTACAAATCTTGGCAACTGTCCTTCAGACCATTATGTTTTTTTATTTTTTTTTTTTCATTTACAATATTATAAAATGTAGTATTATCATAATAGGCATATTTGAGAGAGACAAAGACACTATTTGAAAAATAAATAAATCTTTCATTAATTCAAACTTATAAGACTTTCTTCTCTGGAAAAGAAAAGGGGAAATTTAGAAAAATGTTCATGCAGCTGTTTACATACAATATGTACAGCGACCAGTCAAAAACTATTTCTTCTGAATACAATTTCTGTGTTTGACTCGCTGCATTAGGTTTGCCATCGAAGTCCACATAAGAAATAAAGTTTGGAAAGACACAAGGGTCGAGTAAATCTCCATATCTGAACTTTTCCTTCAAATAAAGATATTCAAATAATCAGTGTTGGAAAAAAGTTACTTTGAAAAGAAATGTAGAGCTACTTCCTAAAAAGTAACTAATGTTGTTACTCGGTTACTTTTTATGTAACATGTTACATTACTTTTGCATTAATGTTTAATACATGTTAATCCAGAAATAAAGGTACAAAAGCTGTCACTGGGGTTCAAATAAGTACTAATGTGTACACTACAGGCAAAAACCCTGTTTTTTCATGCACCTGTCAAATTTGGGCTTTTTCATAAAATATTTTTTCAGACTAGTGGAAAGAAAACATCCAAAAGACTTAGCACTTTCTCTATTTGTGTCAATAGATTTCAATTACACTACATGTATATTCTCAAAATGAGTTTTTTCACCTACACTGAGCCATATATCTCCACTTCAGTAGTACTTGATTACATTTTGAAGGTTTTTACAGACTTTTGACTCTATGCCAATATATATATATATATATATTGAAACTGGCTTTATCCAGTGTTTAGATTTTAGTTCTAGAAATGTATGCAAATTAGAATTAAATGTATCTTTTAAAAAGGTCCCACCCCAGCCCTTGTACTCCTGAATTCTCTCAACATGGCAACCCAACAGCTGTCAGTCAATACATGGGAAACAAACTTAATTGGACTTACTTATTTTAAAAGAGTAACTGATATTTTCTCAAAAGTGATGTTTTATTTTACTAGGTACTTACAAAAAGTAATCTGAATAGTACATATCTCACGTTACTTGCACTGTGGTACCCACAGGATTTTCTGTAATGTGGTTATGCTGAATCTGCTCTTTCCGTTTGAAAGATATTCATCTGGGTCTCAAAACGGGACCAAATCCCACTTCATTAAAGAGATGGAAAACCAAGTCTAAGCATAAAATAGTACTCTGAGTACTCAAACCTAAGCTGGACTCCTTCAGCTCGTTTGAGTGCATTTCTATAAAGGAGCAGATATCAAACATTTCCCCCCATTGGCTATAATTTTATAATTCATTGTGTTTTTATGCAATAATAAATCTGGCTGCTCAGACTGCTGGCAAACGAAGACCGTTGGACTCCAAATCAATCTCAGCATAATCAGGAGAAGTATCAGATCCACAATCCTCCTCAGCTAAAGTTTGTCACAAACAGAAAATAAATCACACCGAGGGTAATGAATCACAGAAACGTCAGCAGCAGTCACTTTCAATGAATCAGAGGAAGAAAGAGAGACCGCAACAAACTAGAAATCTCATCTGTGTGCTGAATTCAAATATTTATCTAGAAATATATATGGAGCGTTCCTCAAAGTGGGAAAAAAGCGTGACTGCGTCAGATAAAAGAAAGCGGAGCAAATTACTACATTTTAATTAAGTATTAAATGGCACACATTAGAAAAGAAATAACATGCACACCAAACTCATTCTCCTCCATATACAGTCATCTCTGTTACTGAACACTTCATTCACTCAGTAGTGCACTTCGGCTATGTTTATATAATATATTATATTAGGCCATGGTTTCCCAGCATGCCTTGCAGCAGCCATTAGAGACAGACTCTCAATTATTTCGGTGTGTGTTTGATGTGTGTGAGAGAGTGTGAATGCAGTGCATTTTCGTGTCCCCTTCATATTTTTAATAGAGGCACAAATTCAGAAAACAACTTTATGCATAATGCATTATAAAGGATTATTAAAGCGTATAACAATGATTCATAATGTGCATTGCAATACATATCTTGTCACACAAAAAAACTGAATTTAAAATGCATAGAGTAACAATGAATAAGTGTTATAATGTAGTAACTGTGGATACAATTATTCATGAGACTGAACAATGCATTAAAAGTGCATTATTACAAGACATACTGTAATTCATGTAGTATAACTACTCTTCTGATGCATTAAGGCTTTAACTGGTTCAATGTGTTTATAGAATACTAACATTAAGTACAAAGCAGAAGCAGAAGAAGAATTTGATACAGTACATTTTAAAAGTTTGGAGTACGATTATGAATGAATGAACACACATGAAATTGATCAAAAGTGACATTTGGAATGTTGTAAATGATTCCCATCTCAAATAAATGCTGTTCTTTTGAGCTTTCTATTCATCAAAGTACCCTGAAAAATAAAAATGTACTACAGTTTCCACAAAAATAATACATGTCCCAAATTTTGGTAAGAGAGAGACAGTAAGTGGGTCATCCAGCCCACAGAGACTCAAGCACTCACTGATGTGGAACAAAAAGAAAAAGTCGGAAGTGGGTGTGCTGATGTTCACTGGTTGTGTGTGTGAACTGCAGCATGTCTCTCCTGGCGTCAGGTGTGTGTGTGTGAGAGATCAGAGCTGATCTCAGTACAGGGACCTGAACACAGACTCCACATGCACCGCAGACCGCTCACATTTACAACACAACAATCACTTTAGAGTTCAGGCAGGTTTAGGGTTTACTTCTGTGTGAATAATATGAGCATTGGTGTTAACTAAAACTAATAAGAAAAGTATTTAAAAGTGTTGTCATGAGCTTGAATAAAGGTGGAAAATTAAACATGAAATAAAAAACAAACTTGCATATTCAATTAGAAAGTTTTTCTTTGCAACTAACTCAAAATAAGTGCTAAAATTACTAAAACGGAAATTAATCAAAACAGACATTTGTACATATATATCAAAATGATAAGAGCATTAAAATTTAAATTAAAATATAAAAACAAATAAATGCTATAATATATAAATAATACTAAAATAACACTCATGCATATGAGAATAAACAAATTGTGATTATTTGTTCTAAAGTTGGCTATAGTTAAGCTGATGCAAAAAAAACAACAAATTCATTATGTGAATTTAAATAAACATACATCAGAAAACAGTATGCAACTATTACAAATGACTCAAGCTTTCAGTTTAATATTAAACTGTATCATTTTTTTAAGAGTTCAAGAGTTATAGAATGTTATTTCTTTGTTGAAAGCTACATTTTCTGAATAATTAATCATTCTAATGTAATCTAAATCATTCTAATATGTTCTAATCGTTTTAATATGCTTGTTTAATATGTATATATATATGAAAAATCAATACTTAATTATGTCATGATGTGCCCACAAGCCCCTCCAGAGAGCATCCCATCCAGAACTGCTCCATTACCACAGCAACTCCATTTCCCGTCATCCCATGATTCATCCCTGGACTGATTACACAAATATTGGACTTCATAGCCCATCATGCATCACTGACTCACACCTTTTGGTCATTTGCACTCACGCACCAGCAGCTGTCCCTCGTCACCACACCCCTTCACCTGCATTTAAACCACAATCAGACACTCACCGCGAGTTTGTGTTTCCATGTGTAACATTCCCTAGTGTTTGTTTTCTCCTCTGTTTTGTGATTGTTTGCTGCCTGCCCCGATCTTTGCATGGATATTCGACTCTGATTGTGCCCGTCTTCGTTGCTTCCTAAATGAAATATATAAAAACTGAATATTTGATAGGTTATATGCATTGATAATAACTTCATTTGGACATCTTTAAAGGCAATTTTCTCAGTATTTGGATTTGTTTTAGAACCCTCAGATTCCAGATTTTCAAATTTTGTCCCATCCTAACAAACCAGACATCAACTGACTGCTTATTTATTCAGATTAAGTTTATCTCCATTTTTAGAAAAAACTTTTTGTGGTCCAGTATCACATACATGTGTTGCATAATTCAATAAAGTGTAACTAAAAACTTTCCATAAGGCTTCAGCAGTAGCTGCAGGGAATTATTGTTCACGAAACCTCTCACATCTGTCGAGCTTCACAGAGGACGTGAGGTAACATTATTTATTAAAAATAAAAGACAAATAAACAGTGGACAGAAGCTCATAATAAACTTGGACTGCCTCTGACCCTGCACTGTAAAACACTTGAGACGGCCTGAGTGAATAACACAACGACAAAGAGGAATCACCAGAACCTCTCTGAGGCCCCGGGGAGCCTGCTGCACTTCACTACCGTATCAAGGTTAACGGCATCCCTGGATGAGTCCGGCAAGAGTAGGACAAATAACCCTGTTACAGTAAAGCTGGAAACTGACACACACACAGCAGAGCCCAGAAATCAGCTGAAACACAGAAAATGTCCGGCTGTCCAGCACAGCACGACTCCAGTTCATCACAGTTCACAGGAAAAAAAATTACAAAAACGCCAGCAGAGTCTGATTATGCTAATATGCTGTAATTCTAGGGCGGGTGGTTACCACGGCATTCCAGTGTGGTTGCTAAGGGATGCAGAGGGTCGCTTGGGTGTTGTTACTGTATGTGGTATGTGGTTACTAGGGTGCTGCTATGTAGTTTTGTTGGTGACAAAGGTGTTGTGATGTGGTTGCTAGGGGTTGGGGGTGGTCACTAGGGACCTGCTATGTGGTTTTGTAGTTCTCTAGGGTGTTGTGCTGTGGTTGCTAGGGGTTATGGGTGGTTACTCGGGAGCTGCTATGGGCTTTTGTTGTTCTCTAGAGTGCTGCTACAGGTATGTGATTGATAGGGGTTGTGGGTGGTCACTAGGGAGCTGCTATGTGGTTGAGGGTAGCCAATAGGGAGCAGCTATGTGGTTGCTAGGGATTATGTAACTAGATTGTTGCTATGTGGTTTTGTTTTTCACTAGGGTGTTGCTTTGTGGTTGCTAAGGTTGGTGGGTGGTCACTACGGTGTTGCTATGTTGTTGTGTTGTCACTGGGGGTCACTATGTGGTTGTTAGCGGTTGGTGGTGGTCACTATGCAGTTGCTGTTTGGTTGGGAGGGTGGCCACTAGGGTGCTGTTGTTTGCTAGAGGTTCGCTATGTGGTTTCTAAGAGTTGGTGGATGGTCACTAGGTTGTTGCTATGTGGTTTTGTCGTCAACTAGGGTGTTGCCTTGTGGTTGCTAGGGGTTGTGGGTGGTCACAAGGGTGTAGCTATGCAGTTGTTTTGTCCTTGGGAGTCGCTATGTGGTTGCTAGGGGTTGGTGGTGGTCACAAGGGGGTTGCTATGTAGTTGTGTCGTCACTGTGGTTTGTTATGTGGTTGCTAGGGGTTGGTGGTGGTCACGAGGGGGTTGCTATGTGGTTGTGTCGTCACTGTGGGTCGTTATGTGGTTGCTAGGGTTGGTGGTGGCCACTAGGGAGTTGTTATGTGATTTTGTTGTTCACTAGGGTGTTGCCATGTCGTTGCTAAGATTAGTGGGTGGTCACTAGGGTGTTTGCTATGTGGTTGTTTTGTCCCTGGGGGTCGCTATGTGGTTGCTGGGGGTTGGTGGTGGTCATGAGGGTGTTGCTATGCGGTTGTGTTGTCACTGTGGGTCATTATGTGGTTGCTAGGGGTTGGTGGTGGCCACTAGGGAGTTGCTATGTGGTTTTGTTGTTCACTAGGGTGTTGCCATGTCGTTGCTAAGATTAGTGGGTGGTCACTAGGGTGTAGCTATGTGGTTGATATGTCAGTG
>JAUCMS010000034.1:13265920-13281222 GCA_032357445.1 Enteromius radiatus
ATTGGCAACAATAAAAATAATATTAATAAAAATTAATATCAAATAATTATTATTTTAAAACCATTTAATTATTATTAGCGGCAACCATGGTTAAAAATACAATTATTTAAGAATAAAATAAAATAACAAATAAATAAATTATATTAATATTATAATAAACTGAAAGTTACAAAAAAATAAAAAATAGGAAGAAGCCAACACATAATTTCTAAAGAAAATGCAAGTAGCTGCTCATTAAATATGGAAACAGAAACATTAATAATGAACAGTAATTGTATCAAATCAAAATCAGATCAGCGGTGCACACTTATATGATGAGTCTGGACTTACTCATCCAGTTCCGCACGTTAAGAAAGCTCTGCTCATTAGTGAGGTCAAAGAGCAACAGGAAGCCCATGGCATCCCTGAAGAACGCTGTGGTCAAACTCCGAAACCTGCATTCAGAGAAAAACCATCACAAAAAGCTGAAAGTTTGTAGAGTAATTTACAACAGCTTTGAATATGGTTCAAACAAACATTTGGCTGTGATTAACTGTTTGACAGCAGAATTATAAAGCAGCGCTGGTCTGTGTCTGACCTCTCCTGACCGGCCGTGTCCCAGAGCTGGATGTGAATCCTCTGTCCTCTCCCGACCGTCCCATCAGGACCGCTGGACTTGTACACCTTACAGGACAAAAGCAGATATTTCTGAGACTCTATATGATGAATATCCTGTCTCTTTTCTGTAGGCAGCATGAGGTCTGCCCGTGCAAAACATGCCGCCACAATGTTAACCTGCTGTGGTGGTTGCCAGGGTGTTGCTATGAGGTTGCTAAGGTGTTGGCAGGGTGGTTTGGTATGCAGTTCCAGGAAACCTGAATTTACTTTTCACACAGTCAAACACAGCCATGTAACGCACACTTGATGACTGAGAGCAGGAAGAGTCTCATTAGTGACTGTGTGGCTCTAAAACATCAGCGTTTGTTTGATGTCTTAAGTGCTCGAGTGTTTGTTCTTAAGGAGGGATCCCTGCTCTGTAAGGCCATATGATCCTGCATTCATCTTTCCCCTAAAATACACACACACACCTCTAACTCTAGCTGCCAGTGCAGTTTCCTCAAAGCCAATGTTTGGTCAGTTTTTGTTGCTATGGGAACTGTTATTAATATACAGTACTCAGTGTGAGACGAAGTACACAAATCAAGAAACTGATCAAATATTACTCCAGTAACAGTACAAGCACACTTCTCAGATTGAATAAATTTTAGAAATATTTTACAGTTTGAAAGCACAAAACTACTTGATTTTTAATACACATAAGAAAATAATAATAATCGATAGATCATGTTTATTATTTGTTCTAATCAGAAACATCTAAATACCTATCTATCTGAATATCTATCCATATATGTGTATCTGTCTATCCATCTGAATATCTATTTAAATATCTATCCATCCACTTATCTGTGTATGTCTGTCTTTCTATCTGAATATCTCTGCATCTGTCTGTCTATCCATGAGGTGTGTAAGGTGTGTATTATGAGCATTATGTCGACTGTCTCATGCTGAAGCGTGTTCCCAACAGTTTAAGCAGCCTCAGGCATTGAATTGCATTCAGGAAGAGCATAATTAGTTTGTGCGTGTCTGTTTGCTTTCGCAGGGATGCAGCGTTCTGCGTGTGTTTTTCCTGCATCTAGTATTCATGACCGTGTGTGTATATCTCCCTGCATCTGAGGCTGTGATCTACACGTGAACGACCGCTCTTCTGGGCAAGTTTCCATGTGCAATTACAAGCTAAACTGAACAGGACCATGGGATTTTACAGTCCGGTAAACCCAGAGCAGGACCCAACAACAATAAACCATTACAAATCCAGCAGGAAACATCTGAACCAAGGAGACCCTTGCATAGCACTATAAAAACAGCACAGTTGAACACTCATTAAATATATACATGCGAGATATATATAAATAATCCAATGCATGGGTTACTGCTAAATGGAAAACATCAATTCAATTCATGAACTTTATTTGTCATTTTAGTGCCAGTATTAAAAACACTCACCACTCGTTTTTCTCTGAAGTCTATTCCCACTGTGGTGATGAATTTTGAGTTGAATTTGCCGTCTGTGTACTGATATAAGAAGCTGGTCTTTCCCACCCCAGAGTCCCCCAGAGCGAGGAACTTGATGAGGTAATCATAGTCCCCATCAGACATACTGAGAGCTGAACGAGGACCTGTGAGGGACAAACACAAAGCAGTGTCAGTGACATACTATTAGATTTGACTTCATGCAGATGGGGGAGGACTTTTTCATGCAACTCTGAAGGGGAAGTTTTCAGACTTTTTTCCTTGTAATTTGATGTTTATATCGGGTCGCAATTTCAATGTTTCCCCTTTACCTCTAACAATTCTGACGTTGTTTTTGGCCATGGAATATATATATATACACACACACACACACACACACACACACACACACAAGTATCACCATGCAAGCATACAGTTTCTACTAGATGCAAACAGATGCAGATTACACACATGCGCATGCTTTCACCCGGATGTAAACAAGACCGATTACGTCAAATGCGTTAAAGCTTTGCATGCTGATGATATGCTATTTTAGTTTTCTTTGTGCAAAAGTAGCATTCTCCTGGCGCCTTAAAACTGAAGTTGATCCACTGATGTCACATGGACTGTTTTACCAATGTTTTTACCACGTTTGTGGATCTGGGATCATTTCAGTTGTGTTGCTGTCTATGGAGGGACAGATAACTCTCTGATATCATCAAAAATATCTTCATGTGTGTTCTGAAGATGAACTTGCACTGACTGATCTTAAAACACGTCAGTACCTTTTTTCTGTCTTAAGATGAACACTAGTAACGCTTTTTCCCTAAGGCATGTTTGTACTAATTATTTCAATGTCCTAACTGAACCATGGGCTGATCCTGGCTCAGACGAAGCCCTGTCTATGAAACCGAGCCATTAAGTTTGAGCTTATTTTTGTACTTCGATCCATTTTTTAAGCACTTCGGTGAAAATGTAGAAACAGGCTGGCTTTTGCATTGATGCAACAGTGCTGATTCAGTAACAGGAAGCAAAAAGAAGAATTTGAGATTCTTCTCAAACAGCTGAAGTGTTGCATTTCTATTCCAGAACAGTACATTTGCTTCTGAAACCTGTTTATCATCATTGATCACGGGGAGTCTATTAATCCTGGAGCCTAACTGAGGAAACAGACTTTGAAAAAGCAGCTTTTCATACTTGAACGCATCGACACAATAGCTTTTATTTCCACTCACATTCGTCAACTCAAGTTTCTTTTCAATGTAGATTAAGACTATGACAGACATTCATCAGTTAAAAATTAATTGTTTCATAACCTATAATATTTAACCCAGAGTTTGCACTAGAGACAATCATTATCAGGCTTTGAAATGCTGTCATGCTCTATTTTTTATCTGTCAGTAAAATATATATATATATATATATATATATATATATATATATATTTTAAGACATTTGGTGACAAGAGCTTAAGTCAAGTCAGCACCACGTTTCTTTTTTTCCTCTCTCTTCCTGTTTTATTATTGTGAAGAAGTCAACATATTGTAATCTGGTCTCAAAAAACCTTTAAGCGCTGAAAATTACAGTAAGTTTTGACAGCACATCTCAGAAGATCAATGAAAGTTCCCTCCTTTGTGAGATGAAATTATGTGCAAGTTTGACTAAAACGTTTAGTACGAGTGCTTCTAAACCTGCACTATGATTTCATCATGTCTTGACACGTTCTCAGAATCAGGGAGAGGAAAGCGTCCGTCGATGACTGGGTTCTCAGACCGTATTAAAGCTGATCATATGACTGCAGAAAGAGCATAACAACTCTTGGCCACATTCTTTCATTCAGCACACTAAACATCATCCTGACCATAAGCTGCTTAACGTCCGGGTCCGACCCATGCACCCAGATCGATCCAGAGACTTTTCTGGAGTTCATCTGATATATGTACACATACATACACTATACCGCTTAAAAAGTTTGGGATCTGTAAGACTTGTAATGTTTTTTTGTTTTTTTAATTATTTGATCAAAAATACAGAAAACAAACACTTACACTGCAGCTATTACAATATAAAATAATGGTTTTTATGTTAATACACTTTAAAATATAAGAATTTTCCTCAGCTGTCACTCCACTCTTAAGTGTCCTTCAGAAATCATTCTAATATAGTTATCAATGTTGGAATTTTTTTTTGGAACATGGGAATAATTTTTTCAGGATTCATTGATGAATAACAACTTGAAAATAACTGCATTTATTCAAAATATCAATCTTTAACCATGTAAATCTATGCTATCACTTTTTATTAGTGCTGGGCAACAATTAAAATCATGATTAATTACATACAAAATGAAAGTTTTTGTAGTATACGTGTGTGCACATAAATACACACATGCATTTAAGAAAAAAAAATTATTTTATATATTGGATACATTTATATATCATTTAAATTACATAAATATATATATAGTATAAATATAGACACGTAAGTACTTTCTCAATAATACTTTCTCTACTGTATGTTTGAGTCTCTAAATATACATAATAATAAATATACACAGTGAACATTTTAGATGCGATTAATTGCTGCCCATCACTGCTTTTATAAATTGAACACATACTTGGTGAACAAAAGTATTAATTTCTTAAAAAAAAAAACTTTTTAAAACTGATACTCTTTAAAAAAACATTTCTATTTCCAATAAATTCCAATCTTTTTTTGATAAAAGATTCCTTAAAAGTATCACATGTTGCAAAAAAAAATATTAAGCAGCACAAGAGATTTCAACATTGATAATTAATCATCACATTAGACCGATTTCGAATATGCTGATTTATGATATCCAGATTTAATGTGTGTAAATGTTTTTTTTTTTCCATCTAAAATACAGTAAAAACTTTATTTATATGTTAAAGTGCAGTTTATTTGATGTAAAGCTGAATTTCCAGCATCATTACTCCAGTCTTCACCGTCACCTAATTCTTCAGAAATCATATACACACACACACACACACTAGAAATAGCACATGCATCTTCTGAGGCCTGACAGCTATTTTAATAACAGTTTTACTGGCTTCGCAGCTGAACCAGAGTCAACAGAGTTACAAGTATTGCAGTAAATCTTACCACTGACATTAGTGCTTTGGTCTCAGAAACAGACTTACCCAGAGTGCATTACAGTGTTTATCGCAGATAAAATCAGTCACTTCATTATGGCGTGTCTTGGAGGAAACGTTCAGTGAAACTGTTTATCTAGAAGATTTGCACACTACAGCTATCTTACACTCAGCAAAACTACTAGTTATATGTAACTAAAGGATCACGAAGTAGTTATAAATGCATTTAACAAACTAGTAACAGCATGTAAAGTATACAAACATGGCTAGTAGTCATCCAAAATATGATTTTCCATCGCTGGTTTGGATACTGATACAGTTTAAACATTTGGGTTCAGAAAGAATGATGCATTTTAACTGATCAGAAGTTAGGGTTAAGGCATTTATAATGTTACAGAACATTTTTTATTTATATAAAACTTTCTATTCATCTGAAATATATCCAGAAATATAAAGTACCAGATGAGATTAATGAGAAGCTCTATACAGGTCTATTAAAACCATATAACCTCAAAATGAACAAATATTGGCCAATGCATATCACTACTGGAACTTGTTTTGCATGGTTTAAGTTTTTTAAATCTTCTTAATTGTGCAGTGCTTGTAAACAAGCACCAAATAACACTGAAATCTGCTCAGCTTTAAGACTCTTAGAATCATTTCAAGACATGCAACTCCTAAACGTGACTTTTCCTTTTGTGTTTTTCCATACATAAATGTAGTTTACTGCAAGAAAATAGATGCTCTGAAAGAGTGTTTTTACTTTCTGGAAAGTGCACCGAATTGCAAAAACAACCTCGTCTTTATGCACTGTACAAGCATGAACACAATCCCAGCGTTAGACACAAGTGGTGAGTGTTTGGCTGCATCATCTGATGGTCATTTGACACGGAGTGAACTTCTGTTAACCGGCTGATGCCTTCAGTCCAGTCAGACACATTTACACATCCATACAAATGTGCTTCAACAATCACCGGCCTTGTGCAAGAGCTCACCAAAATGCCTGAGCTTCCCGTCCAACCAAAACAGCCCTGATGAAGACCAGGAGACAGAGACGGAGGCTTTTATCAAACATTCCCAGCAGAGCACCACCCTGGGCTCCACGCCAGTGCTAACAGATTCAGGAGCACTGACAGTCAAGCTCTGACAAGCTGATTTTTTTTTCCTTGTCCACTTCCCTCTTCTCAAGCAGTATGTATGAAAGACAAAACTGCCGTGCAGACCTAGAAAACCTCATAACCCTTGACCTGATGTGGGAAACGTAACGGCAAGAGAATGTCTTTGGCCTCTTGGATAATCACATTTTAGCTATAACCTTTCAGTGATGCATGAAGTATTTTTAAATGTGCATGCAAAAAAATGACTGGTGATCAGTATATATAAACAGCTGAATAAAAACAAGTGAAAATACAAAAATGTAATTGCGACTTTTCTTGATTTCTATCTTCCCATTCTGAAAAAAATCTAATTCAAAGTCCACATTGACAAATGTTTAAATCACAAACTAATATACGCAATCGGAAAAGTCTAAATTGGTTAGGGAGTTGGGCTTGTAACCCAAAGGTCGCTGGTTCGAGTCCCAGGTCTGGCAGGGATTGTGGGTGGGGTTAGTAAATAACCAGCGCTCACTCCACCTTCAATACCACACTGAGGTGAGAGTGAGACCCTTGAGCAAGGGTTCCCCCAACTGCTCCCCGGGCGCCGCAGCAATGGCTCCGCCCATTGTGTGTGTGTGTGTGTGTGTGCGCATGGTTGATCACTTCTCACTGCTGTGTGTGTGCACTTGGATGGGTTAAATGCAGAGCACAAATTCCTAGTATGGGCAACCATACCTGGCCACATGTCACGTCCTTTCCTTTCCTTAATTTTACTTCTACACACACACACACACACACATATATATATATATATATATATATATATTGTTTTTGTTGTTGTTTTTTATCAAATTTATTCAATATATATGTTTAAGTGTACAAAATTATGGAACAATTAATTATTTTGGGGTGATTATAATTATATAAATAATAACTTGAGTTCTTGTAAATATATTTTATATTTGTTTTATATATTAAACAAATATATTTTGTAAATATTTTTCCTTCTATTCTCTATATACATAATATGACAAAACTATTAATCTTCTATTAAAAACTATTTAAATATTTACAAATATAAATGCTAAAACACACACACACACACACACACTATTTCAAATTCATACATCATTTTGCTCATTTATATATGCATATATGTGCGTTTATTTTTTCAGAAATTTTAAATACATTTTTCAATAATATACAAATATGATACAACTATTATTCTTATAATAAAAATCTATAAATATTATTAAAATATATATTATTTTTTAAATGCTCAACATTTTTAATTTTATTTATTTTTAGTTCTATTTAAAAATGGTAAAAGTCCTTTTTGTATAATTGGGAGGAAATGTAAAGAGATATTGATCTTTTTCTGTCATGAAGTTTGTGATCATGTATATATAAGCTAATAAAAATGGTATAAGTCCAAAGCACACTGAGAGGGTTGGGAAGCTTTAGGGAGAGACAGTGGATCTCCTCATCTCCAGTGTAAGAAGCTCATACAGTAATGAGACCTCTAGAAGACCTGTGTGCTCAGCCTCCATTGATTTCCCTCCGCAGATCAAAGTATCACTCCAGAGAAAAGGCCAGCTGAGAGTCTTTCATCAACAAATCCCTGACCGTCCCTAACCCTCAGACTAAACCTAACAAACCCGCTCCTTAACCAGAGCAGTGCCTGATGGGCAAACATTTGCTATACTAAAGCAAAGCCACACAAACATTTACACCGATGCCCTTTTCACGTTGGCACAGATGAGGTTTGTCCACTGCCATGTGATCTGGACGAGAGTGATGCGTGTCTCAGACGAGAGAGAAGCACTAATGAGGGCTGGACAGCAGACAAACTGTGTTTCTCTGAATACACTCACACTCTTCCCGTTAAAGGCCCTCGTGCGTCGTCTGCGGCATGGAGATTGTTGCCATGACTGCGCACATTTACAGCTCCATGGTGACGTGACAGAAGCGGTCGCCGGGAGAGAGGCTGTTTGTACATGACGGGGGCGGATATTTGGGAATAGAGCTTTATGGGACGGACAACATTAGTGGACACTGACATCTGATAAACAGACCTCCGAGTGTTACTAATAATCTCTTCAAATTACATCCAAAATATTTGTGGCATCTGATATATGTGCAGTATTTTACAATATCTTGTGTGTGTGCTTACAATATGGAATATTATACAATATTGCAAAAAACTTATTAGGGTTGTTAAAGTTGTTGAAAATAAATGTATAAAAAATTATTTATTGTTTGTTGAAATAAAATAAATGTAAACTGAAATAAAATATATATTTAAAAAAATATTTTTTTATTTTCAAAGGAAATATTTTAAATGCATTTATTATTATTATTATTATTAGAACAGATATAATGTTTTTTGTTCATTTTTAATTTAGTTTTAGTATTTTAATGCATCTTTATTTTATTTAATTTTTAAATATTTTTTGCTGTTTTTAAATGTCTCAAACATAAATAAAATAATATAAATATTTACAATAACCAGGTCTGTTTAGAAAAATAAATTAATTTAATGTTTTACTAAATCTTGTGTATATTTATAAGGTGTAAAATATCGCAGAATATATATATATATATCAAGTAAATATTAGAAAAACAATGAAAACTTGATACTACAGAAATCGTACCATGCCTAATAATAATGAAATAATAATAACAAAACCTATATTTAACCTAATTTAAAACAACAACAAAAACTGTAGTTTAAAAAAGTTAAGCTTTATTATAAAAAAGATGATATAAAATGCTGCACATAGACATGAATTCATGATGTGAATTTACATGAACTGTAATGAACCAATGAACCAATTCTTTAAAATGAATCAGATTTGTTAAACTATTTATGAGAAAAATACATTTTAGGATAGCAAGCACTGATAACACCAGAGCATCAACCCTCGACCGGACACTACCAGACACACATCTTCACATAAATGAATAAAAAACAACCTATACTGTATATTCTAGGCAAATAAGCTGAGAAATATCTTCCCCGGAGCATTGCGTTACTGTGCCATCTTTGAAGGACTTGATTTGTGAGTGAATGTGTGGTAATGGAGCATATCTCTTATCAATCTGGACTGTCCTCACTCACTGACCACTCCACCTGAGCTGTGATATTACACAGATGACCACAGACACATATGTGAGGAAGAACAGATCCAGAGGCCAGGAAACTAGCATTAGATGACTCAAACACGCTCATATAGACACTAGTGCAAACACACACACACTGAACTAAAAGACACTGACTTCTATTCAGCAAATGGTGACTTCTCATCTCTTTAATCTCATGTGTGTCTCTAGAGTTTCAGATGAGATTTTTCTAGAGAAGTCAGAGATCTCAATATGAATTCAGACATTTCTTGTGTAACTATCTGAGCTGCTCAGTGCTTCATTAACAGCTCTCTCGCTGGAAAATGACTCATTTGAGTTAGATTTTATTTCTCCTGAGGTACAGGATGAGAAACTAGAAGTCAGGTGAGAGAAATAAAGTTGTCTAAAAGATCCTTTAAATCTCCTGAGCTATACATTAATAACATTTTTAATAAATGTTATAATAAAATAAATATTCAATAAATGTTCATAAAATAAAATAAAATGCATATATATATATATAAAATCTGAATACATATGTATTATATATATATACATGAAAAATGCAATAAAAGAAATACAATAAAAATATCAAAAAATCATAAAAAACAAATGTGTTATTAAATGACTGAAATGTTAGTCTCAGGGAGAAATCAAGTAAATATTTTAGCGTAAAGGAGTTGGATTTGGTTCATGAGCAGCAGAAGTTCAAGTGTTTCCAAACATCTGGCCGGTGCAGATACACAAGCGTGTGATAAGCAGGGAACAGGACGGCACCTGCACACTAAACATGAGATAAACACAAGCCTGAGAGAAGCGTGGGAAAGAAGCTCACTTCTCATCACAGACATGCTCGTGTCTTCTGCACACTCTCTGAAGGATCATTTAAGATCCTGAAAGCACTGAAGTACTTTTTTATTACAGTACCTCACAAAAGTGAGTACACCCCTCAGCAGTTCAGACATTAATGGCTGTGTGTATTCTGAGGGGACATCAACTTTACACCATGATACAAGCTGTACACGGATTACTGCACATTCTATCAGAGTTTCGTATCTTTAGCGGTGTCCCTTGAAAAGATATAATAAAATATCTACCAAAATGTGAGGGGTGTACTCACTTTTGTGAGATACTATATATATTGTCTATTATTATTTTTCCACGTCTCTCTCTCTCTCTCAAAGTTTATTAAACAGGTTTATGGTTAATTATTAGTTTTATAGATAAATATGCATTGTGCCCCATCATGAATTTCGGTACATGATGACAGTGAATTTAAATTATATGATTTTAAATAGTAATAATAATAATCATCATGTTATTTTTAAAGTTACATGTTTTCTCTTTATATTATATTATTATTATTTTTATTACATCAATAATTTATTGTTTAATATATTATTATTTATATATTTTCCACATTTAAAATAATTTAATACATTGTATTTTAAATAAAGAAAATATAAATAAACGTCTCCAAACTTTTAAATGCATGATTAAAAGCATTTTATTATGGAGGGCCAAATAAAACATTAAATCATTAAATAAATGTTGAAATATATCAATAAATCTTTAAATACATCATGACATAATTAAATGCATAAATGTATAAATATTTATTTAAGTATTTATTTAATTATTCATTCATTCATTCTTTATTTATTAATATAATATTTGATATATGTTTATAATATTAAACATATAGATTTCTTAATGTTTGTTTTATTTATCTGTATTTATTTCTGCTAAATGAATAAATGAAAACAATGAATGAATAAATAAATTAATAAAAGCAAATAATTTAATAAGTGGATGATTAAATAAATGCAAATAAATATATATTAATTTATGCATACATTTATTTCTACATGTATCTGTGTATTTTATTATTCCATTACGTATTTCATTATTTATTTATATGTTTCAACATTTATTTAATTTGGAGTAATGTATTGCTTTTGTCTTGTTTTTATAGACTTAAATGAGCACTTTTATTTATTCAATTCTATTTTATAATTTTCTTAATCCAATAATTTGAATAAATCATTGATAAATAAGACACATGAGTGACATTAATCAACAAAAGCCCTTGCAGAAGCAGAGCAGATTTCACAAAAAGGGTCAGTTTTGACTTGATCTACCTGGAGAATTGACTACTCGATTGAAACGATTGCTCTTTGAGACCAAAATATACTCACAAAAAGCTGAAAATATTGAGATATTATTTTTGGCTATATGACCCGTCTCCGTGACGGTGGAAATTCATATTCAGTGTCAGGAGAAGTGTGACAGTGAGGGCAGAAAGCGCTGAATCCACTGCTGCATAATGCATTCCTGCACACATACCATTATTATTAAAAAAAACACTAAACTCAGAGATTACTATCCCGTTATTTGAAAGCATATCCAATGGGAAAACAAAATATTATTGTGCTATAAAGTCTAAAATGACTGCAAACAAGGGCCAAAGTCATCAAGGGAATTATGCATTAAATCGGTCATATTCATGACGGCGCTCATAGAAATGTTAGTAAAACATGTGATTCAGCCTGAAATGCGAGTCTATTCTGAGCGTTCAGACGGAGGCCAAGGACACGCTGGAGAACAGGCAGTGAGTGTCTGTAAGGATTAGTCGCTTCTTTCAGCAACTCGTGCCCTCTTCTTCCATTTCCACAACATTTGGATCTCAACAGGACCCTAAGCATCTGTTTACCGGTCAGTGTGAACCGGCCATCTGCTGCTCGGCCAATTCACAGCCTGCCGCTAGCGAACGCCGCCGTGTCACATTCAGAGAGAGAGACTTACGAGTCAGACCTAGCAGGAGGTTTTTCAGTAAGACTTCAAGTCTGCCAAAATCTTGCATCATTCAGTTACACAGACATGCGTAGGGCCCTAGGAAATCTGTAATTTAAAATTTTCTTTTTTTTTGTCTTGAAACCATGAAACAGAGCAAATTAACACTTTATAATAAAGATTTTGAAAGTGTTATCCACTTTTTGTTTTTATCAATTTATTAAAGTCGTATAAACAAATATAGACAAATATAGATAATGTATAAATATATAAAATATAAATATATAATGTTTATGCTAAATAACTAAATGTAAATGTAGATAATGTTATTAAATAATATTATTATAAAATGTAGTACTATGAAATAAAAATATTATAAAATGTCTTAAAAGTTTCAATCAATCAATAAACCCCTATAAAATGTTCTTTTAAATACTTTTTTTCATATTATTACATATTTCTAAAAGTTTAGTCTAAACTGGTTTAAGCATGCCTAATCAGTTCAATTCATAAAACTGTAAATAAAATAAAAGATATGTCATTTTAAATTAACTGTATAAAAATGGGTTGCATTTGCACTGTAATCCACTTTTTTAGCAAATTATTAAACAGAAAAAATATAGATAATATTATAAAATGCAATATTATAAATATAAATGTAATCAATAAATAGAGCCATAAAAAATGTTCTTTTAAATATATATGTTTTTATATTACTTCCATATTTCAAAAAGTTTATTGTCTTAAGCATGCCTAATCATTTGAATTCATAAAACTTAAAATAAAATAAAATAATTGTAATTTAATGTAATTTTCAATTCAATTCAGTTAAAGGAAATATATATATATATATATATTTAATACATAACAATAAAATAATAATTGTACAGTGTGCTATTCTGAAAAAAATATTACTATGATTACTATAATAACAATAATAATAATAATACGTATTATTATTATTATTTCAAAAAGCACATTTTACTGTACAATAGTAATATATTTCGACAGGTTTACCTTAGAGTTGTTCTGTGTGTATCTGATGGTAATTTGTGCTTCGTTCTTCATCCCTAGTTTTGATTATTCATCCAAAATTTGCCAAATTTAATGACATTCCTCTTTATACAGAAAATACAGTAAACTCCATTTTTATTACTGGATTCCGTGATTCTGCCTGTGTTTTCGCTGCAGGATGACGCAGACACTTAACTTTCATAATTATTGTTTAGCTCTGATAGCATCAGGAGCACAAGTAAAGACGTCAGGCCGAGTAAACACCACAAACTAAACACAAAAGCATTACAAACATTCACCGGTACAAGCGGCCGGCATTAATGTGCACGCTCTGGCTGATTTAAGGACACTTTCACCCACACGAAGCACAGAGTCAGTCCTGATGGGGCAGATGTCTGCGTTCGTCAGACTCAAACACACAGACGAGACCGCATGAGGACGGGCCGTTAGTGACGCTTCCTCTGCCGCTTAAAAGGCTGGAGTCGTGGTTAATCATCAGATGCATACACGATGACTAGAAGGCTGATAAATGCGTCTCGGAGGGGGAACTGAGAGCTCTTAAACAATCAGTAACACGTCTGAGGGAAGCGGCTTCGGCCTGCGGGTCCTCGTGAATCATGCCTCTAGAGGAACACCTGACAGGAAAGAGTTCTCCAGCGCGGCCCACGCCAATTAATGCATGCGTCTGTCCATGATGCATCAATGCACAGCTTAGTGTTTGCACAAACAACTGCTGAATAAAGTGTGTTGACTCGATACCATTCAAGAGTTCAGAATAAACTCGATTCAGACACTGACTAGAGTAATGATGCTGGAAATTCAGCTTTGATTAAATTATATAAATTACTCTACCTATCCCTTACACTTACTAACAAAAAACTAAAAATGCAACACATTTTTATTATTTTAATATTACTATTATTTTTTTTTTAATTTGTGGAAAAATAACAAAAACACAAATTTTCACTTTTACTAATTAAATAATAAAAATAATAATAGTTTTTTTTTCACATTAAAATAGCACTAGATAGCAATAAACTAATAGTTTATTATAAAAATATAACTAATAGTCTGAAAACTATGTATCTAAATTATAAAACTACATATAAAACATGTCAAAAAAGATGCAATCTGGAATATGGTGGTGTAAAAAAAATCTAAATATTGATAAAACTGCCTAAATGCAATATTACTATATAATTCTGACCCATACAATGTATTTTGGGCTATTGCTACAAGTAAATCCCAGGTTACTTATGACTCCACACTCACATTTATAACCTTTCTAGTGATAGATGTTAACTCCAGGTGTAAAAAGATAGTCTCACTGCTGCAGGTGCACACAAGTGTAAACCTCTAGGCATACAGTATAATTATCCTTCTCCGGTGGCCAAAAGTGAACCACAGCCACTGTCGGATCTGCCACTTTACCATCGACAGAAATCTGTCGAGTTTAGCAGGAGGTGTGAAAACACAAGAGCTTTTTATAAAGCCGGTTAACACCACTGACAGGCTGCACGGGTACGAGAATGACAACAGCTGGAGATCACAAAGGGAGAGGGTGATTTCTGTGAGGAGCGGTATGCAGCTCGACACACCTATTTTTATCATGACATGGGAGTCTGCTGTGCATAAACCGATGACATAAATCAACAACATATGATGAAATCTGGAGCCGCTGAGGAAAGCAGGAGGATGTAAAATCTGCTCGTTCAGCACCACGGACAGCAGCTGCTGCTGAAGCCTGTCAGGAATACATCCAGGTCATATTTCATCCCACAAAAAATACCATTTCCTTTTATATCCTGACAGTTATACACAAAATGAAGCATCTGACATCAGTTCAAATACAGTTTCCAGTCACTTTAGGAAGACTGTACTCTTTCTAAAAGTAAAGTCATTTGGATGAAATATCATAAACACTAACATTTCTGGAATGCACTGATGAATTGCTCAAAATAAGGAACATGTACTGTATTGATAAAACTTTTTTCTTTTATTTAAAGGTGCCATAGAATGGAAAACTGAATGTACCCTGGCATGGTTGAATAATAAGAGTTGAGTACATGGACATAACATACTGTGAGTCGTTTCCTACTTCTTATAGAAATCA
>JAUCMS010000034.1:13285273-13298735 GCA_032357445.1 Enteromius radiatus
ATATATTATTTTTTTTTTTTTTAATAAACAAACACAGTGTAGAATTTTATTTATTAAGGATCTTTTAGTAACACCATTTACACAAACATGGTAATCACAAACGTTTAACACTGAGGCACATTCAGACTCTCACACAGAATCTGGTTTGACGTCAGTCTCTGGCTGCAAATGCATTTTGCTGTGCTTGTTGGGTAGTTTCCGCTCTCTGTTCTTCTGGGTCAGACATGAGGTCTTGATCTGGTGCAGATGGAGGTTTTCTGGGTGGTTCAAATAAAGGCCTGTAAATATACACACCTCCTACCACTCCAACCAGAGTAGCAAATGCAATCTGATTAAAGGGAATCCTTCTTCTAAACATGATCCTATGTTATGAAGACAAAAAACATCCCACTGGAAAAAAAAAACAGAAAGAAAAGCTCATGAAATACTACCAACCTGTTCTGGAGTAACTGCATTTAGTATATAAAATTTTGTTGTATACATAAATGAAGTACACTGCACAAATACTGTATGTACATTACAGCACGTAAAGACTTTGGTGACGACGATATTCACTTAAATGAACGAGGAACGTTATAAGCACATGTATATCATTAATATCTCCCTCACTCACCCTGAGGTTTTCAGTCGCTTATTTTAACTGAGTAGTCTGAAAAGTGTGAATTTGTGAAATACAACACATGCAGACAAGGACAAACGACACACTACGGCAACTCGCGCAGACCAAATGTGACGTACGTTTTCGCATTTCGATTTTTTAAAATGATATTCATAATAAGATGTGTCGGAATCAATTTATACGAATTGCGAAACACTTCTTAATGAAATTTAAATTATTAGAAAATATTTGTTTTGTGTGTTAAACGTCTGTTTTATATTATATATATTCATGAGGCCACGCGTGACGTCACCACCAAAACACGGAAATAAGCCTCGTCTCCACATTCAATTCACAACAACTCTCAGCAATTGCGCCTCAAAATGAGCACACACGGTCGGAGTTAAAATGCTGAAGTTTAAACCCCATCTGAAGTTCATGTGGAGACATGGAAAAGATTCGAGAGCGCTTCAAGCAGAACAAGCCCTCGTGTGAATCAGTGAGACTGAGGAAGAGGAGCTCCGTTCTGTACAGCACAGATATCACAAAACCTCAAACACTCAGTGAGAGTCATGATCTTGACACTATCAGACTTATTTTACAGCTGAACGTGTTTTACTGAGAAGACAAAAGTAGTGTTCAGTAATCTTTAAATAGCACTAACAAAAAGTAGAATTAGCATTACTAGTAGGCTAAGTAACATAAATATTCGTTATTAAATGATATATTATATTAATAATGAAATGGAAAACCAAAACCAACAGACATGGAACATTAAATAAAAATTTAAATACCCTTTAATAAAACATGCATTTAATTTTTTTGCATTGTGACATTATTATTATGACAATTAAGTGGATTTACCCACCAAAATTCAAAATTTAGTCTGCTAAAAGTTATATGAATTATTATAGATGATAAAAAATTAATAATGATTATATTTTTAACCTAATTGAATAGCCTGTTTTTAATTAAAAGACTTCAATGAATGCTATAATTAATTTATTATTTATATTATTTTATATTAATTTTCAATGAATGAAAATTCGGTAAATTTAACCAAAACAGAATTGAACACTTGAAGCAAAATAAAAAGTAAAACATCCATTATATTAATCAGCATTATATTAGCATATGCATCAGCCGCCTTGCTTTGATGATTTTGCCATCAGCCATTAAAACACATAAATTACTAACTAAAAGTGTGCTAACTATGTGCTTTCTGCAGAATTCTTTGGCATCAGCATCACAGTTTTCTCGGTCGTGTTTCGCCTGCTCAACTGTGTCCTGGTCCAGACCAGCTTCGTCCCGGATGAGTACTGGCAGTCTCTGGAGATTCCCCATCGCATGGTCTTCAGATATCCTCATTTATGCACTGATCTGTTTATGTGGATATGTTACCCTAGAAAAATGTGCCAATGAGATCCTTAACGTATTTCTCACTTATGGCTATGAGACGTGGGAATGGAAGGAAGGCATCCGGGGATATTTTTATCCTCTCCTGTTCGCTTCGATGTACAAACTCCTGCATCTGATGAATTATGACACAGTTTATTTATTGGTAAGACTTCAGTGCATTAAATAGACGGCAGGTCTGATTGTTCTCTAACATGATCACTGGTTCCTGCAGGTGTTTGTGCCGCGTGTTTTCCAGGCACTGCTGGCTGCGTATGCAGACGTGAAGCTGTATAACCTTGTCCTGCAGTGGGACACTCCAGATGTGGCCAAATGGACAGTAAGACAACAGTCTTAACAGGAACAGTTCTCCCACAAATGAAAACTGGCTGAAAAATGTACTGTCCAAGACGTAGATGAGTTTTTTTTCTTTACCAGGTTTGGAGAAATGCAGCATTGCATCAGTGTCTCCGCAATGGATGCTCTGCAGTGAATGGGTGCCGTCAGAATGAGAGTCTGATAAAAACATCCCAATAATCCACACCACTCCAGTCCATCAGTTAACATCTGGAGAAGACAAAAGCTAGAACAAATCCCTCGTTAATACGTTTTTAACTAAAAAACAAGTCCACAGTCCATAACACTTCTTTCATTGTGAAGGTTTCTTTGCAGAATCAGTTTTTCATTTGTTTAAAACAGTGCTGTTAAATAATTAAGTGCATCCGTAAAAGTTTTTGTTTATATAATATTGCTGTGTGTATTTTTTTACATGTATATAAATACAAACACACACACATGATATATTATGTGAATATTTACATGTATATACATTTATATTCTTAAAATATATTTAATATCTAAACATTTTTCTTAAATACAATTTTATGCAAAAGTTTGGGCACCCCTTGCAAAATCTTGCAGAAACAAAATAAGAGCAATTATACAAAATGCACGTTTATTTTTTTTTTTTAGTACTGTCCTGAGTATGATATTTTACACAAAAGATATTTACATATTGTCCACAAAACAAAAAAATATGGGTTATTTTAATAATCGTTGCTTTTTGTCTTGTGGACCATATATAAACATGTTTTGTGTAAATATATCGTACTCAGGACAGTACTAAATAAAAAAAAAAAAGCATTTTTTGTGTAATCTCTCTTATTTTGTTCATTTTTTTCACATTGTCACAGATTCTGCAAGGGGTGCCCAAACTTTTACATAAAACTGTACATACATGCATGTGTTTGTATTTATATACAGTAGTCAACATTCGAAGTGGATCTAAACCTTTCATCAAAGTTGTCCTAAAATCAAAAACAATACCTTTTCTTGTCTTAGGACAACTTTGATGAAAGGTTTAGATCCACTTCAAATGTTGACTACTGTATATATATATATATATATAAATATATACACATTTATTTTGTAAACAAACACTTATTTTGGATGCAATTAATTTCATTTGACAGCACTAATATATCAATATTACGTACTCTTAATTTAGCTAAAAAGGTTTTTGGTTTCAGCCTTTGTCTTCTCCAGATGTTAACTGATCTTTTTTTAATTAGCCATTTGGACTTGTTCCACCCATTCACTGCAGAGCATCCATAGCTGAGACACTGATGCAGGGACACATTTTTCCAAATCTGATGAAGAAACGAACCCATCTACATCTTGGATGAGCCGATTTTAAGAAGATTTTCATTTTTGGATGAACTGTTCCTTTTATGATATTAAGCAGAGACACAAACATTCATCTGAATGCTTCTGTGCGGTTTCCTTTAGTATTTCTGTCAGCTGTGTTCGTGGTTCACCTGGTTCTGCTGCAGCCGGACCCTGACCAACACAATGGAAACGGTTCTGACCACTCTGGCGCTTTGCTTTTTCCCTTTACCCGGCTCCAAAACACACAACAGGTTACCCTATATATAGAAGTTGTCAAATATATATATATACTGTATATAAACGTATGTTTGGTTCCAGAGATATTGAAATTGTAATACGGCTCCAGGAGTAAATTGTTAAAACTAGTGATTGCACAAACCTGTCACAGACTCTTTTTTTTTCTGCTCTGTGGTCTTCAGCTGGAAGTATTTGTCTCTGGTGTCGTTGGCCGTCGTTGTTCGACCCACAGCTCTGATCGTCTGGCTTCCTCTGCTCTTCTATCATTTCTCTGTTGATCATAACAAGCTGAAGCTCATCACACAGCAGTGCTTTCCCATCGCGTAAATATTGCATGTGTTTCATTAGTTTATAGTTTAGATATTGGTGGTAATCTCTGCTGTATGATCACGGATGTTTCCATCGTGTGCGCAGGGCTCTGGCACTGGCCGGATCGACTCTGATAGACTCTGTGATCTATGGAAAGGTCATTTAAATTTTATTCACACACTTTAGGATTACAGAAATAAAAATACAAATGTGGATTGCTCTGAGCAAATACCTAAAGCAGCACATTTCCTGATTTTAGTGAGTGTATTTCAACCCAAAAAGACATCAACTAGCGTTTATATATATTTATATAGTTGTCAAATGATTATAAGTTGTCAAATTATTAATCACAATTAATTTAATTTAATTTATTTCAATATAAATACAGACACATACATTACGTATTCTGAAAATATTTACTAAACATAAGTAGTTATTCATAAACATAACTAATAACATTTTCTGAAATATATGCATGTGTATTTATATTCATAAAATTACAGTACACACATATTATTTAAACAAAAACACGTATGTAAAAATATTGTTTTTATATTTTCAGTTTATTTTATTTTGAGTGATTTTCTTATGCACTTTTGTCATTTGTATTAGTTTTTGTTTTCTAAAATATTTCCATTTATCTTCAGTTTTTAATATTTCTGTTTATCTTTTTTGTTTGTTATAGCAATTTTAGCATTATAACAAACTAATCAAATTATAACTATAATCAGATATATAATTTTTTATTTTAAAATATAATATTTGTCTTTTTTTACTTCATTTTTATATGTAAATAAAAATTTAAATATATATATATATGTGCATGTATATTTATATGCGTATATATAAATTGTATTTAGCTCATTAGCTCCACACACACACACACACACATATATATAAACTGTAATGTTACTATACTGATACTAATGTAGGCAGTAATATGTATGTATGTAATGGGAAACACATTGGTTATGTTCTTGACAGTATTCAAGTGATGCCTTGAGAAGTGTTTTGGTTTAGACTAAAGTGTGAAGTTAATGTCTCATCATCTGTCTTTCTGAAGTGGATCCTGGTCCAGTGGAACTTCCTAAAGTTTAACGTGCTGCACAACGTGGCAGAGTTTTACGGATCTCATCCGTGGCACTGGTACTTCACTCAGGGTCTGCCGGTCGTGATCGGCCCACACCTTCCTCTCTTCTTGCACGGATGTTCTCTGGCCACCAGAAAGCACAGAATTCTGCTCATAACCATCTTCTGGACTACAGCTGTTTACAGGTTTAACATACCACATACACAGAGAGCATTATATCTTAATTTTACCATATTAATATCAGCATCTGCACCACATTGCATATTTTTGCTCAGTTTAGGCGTGAATAAAAAAGGTGTTTTTTTCCAACATATAATTATAATATAACAAGCCACAAAAGCCTGATAAATCAATACGATACTCACAAAAAACATGTATTTTTAATTACAGTTTGAATAAACTGTTACATTTCATCAAATGTTTTTCTGACTGTTATCTAATATGCTATGCTCTACAGGGTTGTTTGATATGGCGTGCACTATGGTATTTATAAAGCATACAGTGTTGTTTTATTTGTATTGTATTTTGCAGTTTCCTTGCACACAAGGAGTTCCGGTTTGTTTATCCAGTGCTGCCGTTCTGTATGATATTTAGCGGTGAGTACGTGAACATTTAGCCGTTTGTGTAGATCTGAAAGCTGTAGTTCTGAAGGTGTTTATTCGCTCTTGCTCACAGGTATGTCTCTAGCAAAGCTGCAAGCGTGGAGGAAACCTGCTGCTGCCGCCCTGCTGCTCTTCAATCTGATTCCTGCGTTATATACAGGTTTGATTCACCAGCGGGGATCTCTGGACGTCATGCATGACCTGCAGGAACTGTGTGACCCCAGCGACTCTCACAGCTCACCTGAGCTGCTGTTTCTCATGCCCTGTCACTCCACACCACTCTATAGGTAACCTCCTAAAACCATTACTTCAGTAATACCATTAACCCTGTAAAGTATAACATACCAAATAATGAAATATTTTATTAAATGCAACAGTTTAATAGTTTTTAATGCCTTGAGTGTCTTTTTAAACATAGACGTGAAATTTAAATTGTTATAATTCATGACCGCTTTACAATCCAGATCTAAGGATGGACTTTTTTTGTTTTTTAATCTTCTTAAAGTGGAATCTTTTTGAAATAAGTATCAAAAAGGGTTATATTAAGGTTGCATTTACTGCAACACTGAACCATTTTTTTTTTATATAAAATAAATACCATAATTTACCATATATTTTGGAATTCAAAATTGCTATAAAATTAAAGCTGTGTCTATATAAGTTATGTTCCAAATTTAAAGTATATATGATATATATATATTATTTAGGGCGTTAAACCACAAACAGCCACCGTCAAAACTCATGCATTTTTCTTTCACAAATGTACGGAAGAGGATTAGGGCCAAGCAATAATAAAAAAAAGTAAAGCTAATAGGACTAGATGTTTCAATCCCTTTAGTAGGGGTCATCAGGTGGGCACCCTGCTTCATCGACGTTTCGTTGATTAAAAAAAATGTCATCTTTTCGAGATTGAAGTTATTAAATTTTGAGAATAAACTCGTTAAATTCTGAGAAAAAAAGTCGAAATAAAATGTTGAGAATAAACTTGTTAAATTCAAAGAAAAAAGTCATTAAATTTTGCAAAAAAAACTTAAATAACGAGAAAAAAGTTGTCAAATACTGAGAAATAGGTCATTAAATTTTTTAATTTAATGACTTTAATCTCGTAATTTAACGAGTTTATTCTCAACATTTTATTTCAACTTTTTGTCTCGTTATTGAACGAGTTTTGTCTCGAAATTTAACGACTTTAATCTCGAAATAATTTACATTTTTAATCCTCTTCCATACAAATGTTTTAGTTTCTGCCAATATTATTTATATCATAAAATACCACCAAATATGCATTTTGTTAAGATTATTTAAAAAAAGGTTCTAAAGGAATGTAAATGTACCATTTCTATTATAACGTAATGTCTGATTTAAAAATGTTTCTTAAGCTTAAATGATATTTGAAACTTCTTGATGATGATTACTAATATATATATAGACTGAAAATGAGCCTACATATAAAGGTGTAGTCTTCCTTTAACAGCAGTTATAATGTTAGAGGTTTTATAAATGTGCAATAAAGGGCTTGTTCCTTTTCTGTTTTGCAGTCACCTGCACTGTCCCCTCAAACTGCGGTTCCTCGAGTGTCCACCAGATCTCACGGGAAATAAGGAGTATGTGGACGAAGCAGATGTGTTCTTCTCCAACCCTCTTCACTGGCTTCAAATATCCTTCCCATCTCAGTCTACGTTACCTTCACATATTGTGCTGTTCGACTGCCTGGAGAAGGTAGAAGAGCAAGTGCAAATCACATGACTCAGTGTTTACCTAGATGGTACTTGCCTGCAAAAGTGGCCACAGCAGAACTCCAAAATCACAAACAAATCAAAATAATTGGATCATGCTTTCAAAGTTTCTTTCTCTTCCAGGAGATTTCATCATTCCTGGAGACAAACCAATTCACCAAACAAGCTGAAATATTCCACACACACTTTCCTGAAGGTCGAGTGGGAAGGAACATATTAATATACGCCAGAGGATCTGCACTGAAGACTAATTCAAGTTTTATTTTTTTGAACTGATTGCAAAACTTATATAAAGAGTTTTGTTTTGTCACACGGTCTCTTTCATTTCACACTCCAGAGTAAGAGCAGATCAGTTTTAGCTCAAAGCAGGAGGACAATCATCAACGAAGCAGTGAAAGACTTTTATTCTAAAGTTTTAAGTGCAACATTAAGCAGTTTAAGTGCATTTGTGTTCAATTTCATTACAGCAATTTCCACAAAAAGGAATGTCATTTAGCCGATAACCACACAGACAAGAAGAAGAAGAAGGAGTAGGGGGAAATAGTGCAGATTCAAACCTAATTTTAAATAATATGCATGTTCACATAAAACTGATTACTTTAAAGTGCACTTTATAATTAAGAGCAGTATTTATTGTACTTAAAAATGATTTTAGTATATAATGTATTTTATTTGGTCCTAAGCAAAATGAAACATTCATTCCTGTTCTGATCTAGTTTTGTTTGTTTAGAAACATTAGCAATTAATTAAAATCAAATGATTAATCCTGATGAATTGCATCCGTTTTTTGTTTATATTTATTGTGTTTATATAAACACACACAAAATAGCTTTATATATTAAATGTACTTTATATAATATAAATTATATTAACATATATGTCAATATTTTCAAAATATATACTGTATGTGTGAATTTATATATGCATAATAAATATACACAGCACACATATTTTGTAAACAAAAATGTGGATTTTGGATGCAGTTAATTGTTTGATAGCACTAATTAAAACAAAGTGCCTTTTCGGTTAACGATCCAAAATTGTGCATTTTAAATGGATACTTTTTCCGTAACTTTAGGGAAGGGGAATATAAATGTGCCTCAAAAGCACCTAATAATAATGAATTCTAAGCTGCTTAAAAGTGCAGAAAGAGAAATCATTCAACCAGCATTCGAACATTTACACTGTGCAAAGAAAACAAACAAACAAATAACAGAAAATGTGAATCAAAAGCTTTCTTGAACCTTCTCCAAAACGAAACGAATGCAGGAGCAATATAGAGAAGAACTGAAATGTTTCTTCTAATATTTGGGATCGAAGGGCATGGGACCCAGCTCTATTTTGACATCTGCAAACTGTCGGTCGGGGTCGCGTCCCGATTGGCTCCATTTCTTGGCTCTTTGAGGGCGAGGGCGAGGCTGCTGCTTTCTCTGCTGCCGCTGGCAGTGACGCCACGCCTTGCCCTTCGACCCCGGCCCTTCGAAGGGTCGACTGCAAATTTACAAACAGGACAGTGTTTAGGGTTTGCCACAAAACGCCTCATGCGTGGTTGACTCATGCGTGTGTACATGCAGACTCTACTGTTTCTCAGACCTACAGACAGAGAAGCAACAGAGACAAGGTTATGAACATGCAGCCTGCGTGTAAATGATTACAGACAGGAAGAAAGCATTACCGAGCAATCCTAGCTCGGCAATTAGTCATGCTATTAGACAAGCTTTGGCATTATAAAGGAATAGTTCACCCAAAACTGAAAATTCTGTCATCAGTGGCTTTTTTGGGTCACCATTGACTTCCATAGCAGGAAAACAAAATACTATGGAAGTCAATTATAAACTTTCTTCAAAATATTTTTCTTTGTGTTCAGCAGAACAAGGAAATTCATCCAGGTTTGGAACAACTTGAGGATGAGTAAATGATGAGAGAATTTTAATTTAAACCATTTCTTTAATACAAGTCTATATATATATATAAATCTTTAGGAATGATTTGTTTTAATTGTAATTATTATTTTTCAAATACACATCTTTGCATTCAAGTTTTTGCTTGTTAATGTAAGTATATATTTCCATATAAATATAGCCTACACTATGAATGGTTTTTATCGTTTTGAACAGACTAACTTAAATTTGATCAAAATACAATAAATGTGCTCTTAAAGTATTCACTGAGGACACAAACAGTATTTTCCCAATTACTTTTTTTTTTTTTATGTTTTTTTGTTTTTTTTCCCCCAAATGCCTAAAAACTATTTAAAATAATTTTCAGTCATTAAAATAAAGTTTAAATAAAATATACATTTTAGATGGGAAAACTAAACTTACAACACTTAAAGAAAAGTTTTCTAAATTTTGCCATGGCAAGTAACTGAAATAAACTTAAGTTGAAGTTGAAAAAATACATTTACTAAAAATAAAATTAATTAAAAAAAATAAATAAATAACATAAAAATCAAAAAAATCAATAACAACTATATAAAATACAATTACTTACATTTAATTTGAATGAAAAAAAAAATAATAGCAAAAGCAAATAAACTTAAAAATAAATGGTGATTCAAAATATGAATGAATACTGAAATAATAATAAATAAATAAATAAATATAAAGTTTAATCCACAGACTGGATCTGGAACCTGAAGGTTAAAAAAAAATCACCTTTAAAGCTGTCCAAATTAAGTCCTTGCATATTACTAATCAAAAATTAAGGTTTGGTATATTTATGGTAGGAAACGTACAAAGAAATCTTCAAGTTAACATGACATTTACTTAATATCTTAATGATTTTTGGCATTAAAAAAATTGATAATTGTGACCCATACAGTGTATCGCTGCTACAAATATACCTGTGCTATGCTATGAATAATCAGTCTATGGATTAAACTGTCTTTAATAAATTAATTAAGCATGCAAAGTTAAACAGGGGCGGGGCTTAACAAATTATCGGTCCCTCATTGATAAAATCAAGTCGCATGTAAATTAAAAAAAGTAAAATAAGATTATTTCAACGACACAGAACGTCTTACCTTGGCCCAAAGTATTTTAAATACGTATCTCCAAATATGTGCCGGTAAATGTAGTCATCTAGATCCTCAAACACGTCGTCGCTGAGGCTGTGATACTCGTCCATTTCCTCGAGGTAGTCCTCGACGCCGCTGACGAAGTCTGTAAACAGCATCTGGTCATGAATGAAGACGCCGTCGTGGAAGAATTCATTGATGAAGCTCTCCAGCTCCCTCCAGTGGTGGAAGTGGCCCACTTCTTTCTGTAAATAGCTGCGCAGGAGCTCGTTGAACTCGTCTGCGCGAATGGGATCCATGGCCTTGTTAAACAGACTCATGGACTCCTGATAGGCGCAGTCGAACACCCCAGAACAGCCTTTGGGCGGTGCTTTCGGTCTCTGAGCGCCGGGTTTGCGCGTGTTGCGATCGGCGTCGAGGGTTGATTTGCGCGGATGTCGGTGTAGAGGCTTCTGCGGCTGCCAGTCTTCGGCACGCTTGTTTCCTTGCTCCTGCTGGAACGTGTGACGCTCGGCTTTGTTGTTGTGAAACCTCTTCTGATGACTGAAGACATTCGAAGCCGAGTCTTTAAAATGCCTGAACGTCGATTTGACGGAGTCGGAAAACTTGCGGAGGTTCTCCTTCACTGCCTCTTTGGCTTTCTTGATCTGCTCCTTGTGATGGTGCACGAACTCCTTCGTGGAGTTCTTCACGGCGTCGAAGGTCTCCTTCACTTTTCCCAGCATGCCGTCTTTGGGAATCTTGGTCTTCACGTCCCGGTCGCCCTTCGCTCGCTCCTCCTTCGACTCCACATACAGTCTCTCCCAAAGATCGGAGCGCTGCTGCTCGAACTTCAGCTTGTTCTCCAGCTCCTGAAGTCGCGTTTGGAGTTCTTCCGTCTCGGGGTCCTCCGATTCCTCTTTTCTCATCTCCTCTTTGAGCTTGTCGGCTTCCTTGCGCTCTTTATCGAGCTCCCTCCGCAGCTCCTGGGCTTCAAGCATCAGAGCTTCTCTTTGGCTCATGAAGCTGCGCACTTTGTGTTTCTCCTCCTGTAAATGGCCCTTGAGTCGCTGGTTCTCGGACATGATGGAGTCGGTCCCGGCTCCTCGCTCCTCCAGCTCTCGTATCTGTCCCCGCAGATGCCTCAGCTCCTCCTGAAGGGCCGACAGAGATGCCTCTTCTCGCTCCAGAGAGTCTTTAAGGTGCTGGTTCTCTTTGGTCAGGTCGTTCTGCCGAGACTCCATTTCGCTTTTGGTTTGCGCCAGTTGCACGTATAAAGCTTGTCTTTTGGCCTGTGTTTTTTTTAAACAGAAAGACAAACTGTTAACATGGCCAGTTCAACTATCCACCTTATTTTTGAATGCAGAAGCAAGTTCAGAGATGCAAAAAGAGGTAAGGCTGGGGAAAAATGTTTAAATATATTTCTTATTACCTTATATGTAACCCTGGACCACAAAACCAGTCAGAAGGGTCAATTTCTTAAAATGGAGACAGGACAACATCTTAATGAAGCATGACCTTTACTTAATATCTGGGATAAAAAAAAGTCAATAAACTTGACCCATGCAAAATATTTTTGGCAATTGCTACAAATATTACCAGTGCTATTTAAGACTGGTCCAGGGTCACATGTCTAAAACTGTCATTTTAAAACAAAAAAATCATACATTTGGTCAAAATCCCAAAAATGTCAAATGCTCTCTCTCTTTTCACCGTTCCCACATCTCAGACCTCAAATACATCAAATACTACCCTTTTAGACAGTTAAAAATCTTAACTTATCATTAAAAATAAGGTGAATATGCCCAGCAGAGTTATAAAAGTTGATTAAACCTAAACCCATTAAAACATTTTTATTACTTACAATAAATTAAACATTTAACTTCAGCCAGTGTTGTTTTAGTATTATAGTAGTAATATATATATATATATATATATATATACACTTTTATGTTTTTATTTTTTCAAATTCATGTTTATTTTATTTTTTAAGTTTAGTTAACCAAGTAACCCTAATTCTAGCTCTTTGTCCAAGCAACAGTTTAGTTTAAATGAATAAAAATAAATAAAATTTCAAACTAATAGTTATAAAACTGCAATCAGCAAACATTTTGTTGCAGCTATACTTTGCTGAGAGATTTTTGGAGGGAGGTTACCTTTAACTCTTGCTGTGTGACTCTGAGATGCTGGTTTTCTTTAGTTATCTTATCCACGACGTTCATGAGGGACATCACCAAGTCTTGTTTTTCCTCTAGGTCTTCCCTGAGATTCTCAACCACTTCCTGAACGCATGGAGACTGAGGTGAGAATGACGCCCATGAAGAGTTACTCTGCTGTTTAAAGTTTGAAGTAAGATTTTTTATGTTTTCGAAAGAAGTCACCAAGGTAGAGGTGTGCGATGAGACGATTAAAATAAGAGGTATCACCCACCCCTAAATGCGTGGCAGTCTTAAAGGGGCAGTAATAAACATCCTGCCGACTGTCATTAAAGGGATAGTTCACCCTAAAATTTCATTTCTGTCATTATTTAGTCTCTCACACCTTGTCCCAAACCTGTATTCATTTTTTTGACACATACACACACAAAAATAGCATTTATGTTCAGCAGAAGAAAAATTCTTTCAAGTTTAAAACAACTTTTGAGTGAGTGAGTAAATAATGGTTTAAAAAAAGAAAAAAAAAAACACTTTTGGGTGAATTTATGCCTTTAACGTTAAAATAAAAAAACTAGAGCTGTCAAACGATTAATCGTGATTAATCGCATCCAAAATAAAAGTTTTTCTTTACATAATATATACGTTTATGCTGTGTTTATTTATTCTGTTTATA
>JAUCMS010000034.1:13334751-13346476 GCA_032357445.1 Enteromius radiatus
CAAATATATTATGTAAAGAAAAACTTTTATTTTGGATGCGATTAATCGCGATTAATCATTGCCCAGCACTAATTTAAATGCATAATATTTAAACAAGTGAAGATGACTGCCTAATTAGTGTTAGAGAGAAAACAATAATCGTGCTAATAAACTATAATCAGATGGAGGGTTACAGGCCTAGATATGGATCTCAGACAGATGAAGTATTAGATTAGCACTGAACGTGTTCTTTAAAGCCTGGTGAATCAGACCACTATCAGTCGGACTGATCGATGCACATAGACGACATCCCTGCCGCTGAGATCTGGATCTATAGAGCAGGTGTTGAGAAGGCGGGGCCGAGCCCAGCAGTCCTGTCCTGATTGGACGGTTTGGTAAATAGTGTGTGGTATCGAGATCCACATCACTGAAGAGGCTCTGTGGAGCCGGTCAGGGGTCAAGGTTCACGCACAGATAAAACTCCTTAGGAATCTGGAGTCAGAGGTCAGGCACACAAGTTAGGCCTCTTTCTCCAGGCCATCAACATTCAGAGAGAGATAAAGAAAGTATTTGGACTGGGAATGACACACAAAACACACTTTAGAGAGATGTGCGTGTGTCCACAAACAACAGCTACGAGAAAAGAACTAAGATATATATATATATATATATATATATATAGTATAAATGGAAATATATGTATATATATTTGCCAGTATTTAGAGTTCTTTTGAATTCATCATATGTCATTTTATGTGATGTTATGGTACCTGGAAGAGACCAGAGGGTATCAAAGCACTACCTGTTTAGTCACTGACATTCAGTTTGAGATGCAGCCAATGCAAAAGAGCACGTACTCAAGAGAAACGCCTCAAACCCCAAATCCACACAACAGCCTTCCTCCGCTACAATAGCCTGCAGATATGAACCACACACTGAGAGAGAGGGACATCTGACCTCTGACATGGAATCTGGGCAAGTCAGATCCTGTTGAGAGGGTCGGGAAGCACGCAAGGACAAAACATACTAGAAAAAAATCAGAGAAATCCTACCTCAATTAAAATTAAATTATATATAATATACATTATATAAGGTCCTCCAAAAATCAGCAAAAGCTAAAAAATACGCAAAAAAGTACTGATTGCACTGCATCATTTTATGTATTTCTCTCTTTTTTATGTACAGCACTTTGAATTACCATTATGTATAAAATAATGTGCTATGTGGTGCATCACTATGGGGTTGCTAAGGTGTTCTTAGTGCTTTTATTTGAGTTGCTATGCAGTTGCTAGGATGTTGACTTACAGTATTCACCACTACGAACAAAGCTCCACCGTTTGGAAAGCTTCACACTCTCAAATAACCCATGAGCTGAGAAAAATCAACGCAGAAAATGCCCATCCGCTGCTCTGAGGTCAGCTCTCCTGGATATTCCAGCCGAGCTAATGAAAGAGCCTGCTTTAATTAAAGAGCATTAAAGGCCGTAACCCTCACAACCTCACACTAAATATCACAAATGACGCACACCAGAGGGAAAAACAAGCAGCAGACATGTACAACACACTCAGTGGCATGTGTAACATGACATCCATTACTACAGAAACTAATTTAGTTTCACAGTTTACAATGGAATGGGTTTCTTGAGGGTGCAAAAACAGAAATGTGAAGCTTTCATCATGAATCATGTGAAAGGTACCAGGATTACTTGCTTTAAATGGTCGCCATTGTGAGTGTGTGTGTGTGTTTGAGGGCTTTGATGTGAACCTCGTCCCACATTCTGTCCCCTTAAGGTCATAAAACACACCGTAAAGCTCCCGACAACAGCTCCTCTTTCTTTCTGCTCCTCTTTTCACCTCCCCTGGACTGATAAACCATAACTCTCCCTGAGAGGCGTCCACAACTCTAATCAATAGAGTTCAGCTCCTTCACATCTCTCTGAATACAGCACCAACATACAAACTCATTTCTGTTTGTAAAAACAACAACAGTCTGTCTGGCTTAATCATAGTACAAGAGCAACATTTCTGTATTTTTCTGGTTTTACAGAATACAGATGCTTTTGTTCTCTCTATTGGTTCTCCGTTGAACCTCTATGCGAGGCGATTGGGATATTTGGCCACCTACATTAAACTAAATCCAAATCAGTAGATAATTTCATGCAAATATTGTGTCCAGTGCATTCTATCAGCTGTCGACCAGCTGGCTGACCTCTCTATGGCCACAGATGGCCACTGGTCAAGCAAAGCATTGTGGGACAGCATTCATGACCACCACTGAACTACAGGCCCAGATGAGAGTGACCTTTGGGGGCACAAGAGGGCAAGCACACACAAAACTCAAACGCCCTCCTCCAGAGGCTCATGGGAAGACCAGCACTGAGGTAGGGGACTGGCAGGGTCAGAGGTCACAGGGGGAGGGTCACTGGGAGTTTAGGAAGGAGAGCCACAAATCTACATATCTGAAAAACACTTGGCCTGTTCATTTAGAGACTCAGGATGAAGCAATTAACAGAAATAAGAAAGAATAATCAATAAACAACATGTGCCATGCAGATGAGATGAGATGAGTCTGTGAGCGTGTAGCATCATAATCTTGCTGTTTTCAGCATAAATCTCACAATTTTAAGACAAAATTGTGACAAACTACAAGTTCAACTTCTAAGACCTATAAATTCACACCATTAACAATTCATTAACTATGACTTTTGGCTCAATAAACCCCCAATTTGCTGCTTATTAACAGTAAGATAGTTGATAAACATAGGTAGTGGGTAGGATTAGTAATATAGAATATGTTCACACAGAATTTATGCTTCGTGAGTACTAATAAACAGCCAAAATGTTAATAATAGGCATGCTAATATACAACTAGTTAATGGTATTTAGAGAATTGGTGCATGTACAGTGTTCAGAGAAGATATCGTTCTTCTCTAACCAATCAAGACTCCCAAAATGGCACTAAAACAAATCGGAAAAATTAAAAAAGAGGCCCTATTTCATTACATCTGTGCACAGCTGCTGGATTTCATCTCTCTCTAGGTGTTTTGAAGTCACTATCACTCACCTAGGCCTCCAATGGTGTGCTGGCGGCGGTGAGGGGGGATCTGGGTCGGCGGTCCTTCTGGTTCACTCTCTTCATGGTACGAAAGTTTGTAGCCCTGTAGTCCAGTGGTGCTGCCCGCTGGGAGATGCCAACGCAAAACCACAGTCGTGCAGTTCAGAGACTCCAGCTGCAGCTCTGGTGCCAGGGGCACTGTGGGAAAACAATACACAGCCAATCAGAAATGCATCTTCGCATTATCAGCCAATCATAGATCTTAAGAGGACGCATGTTGAGTCGACAGTTGAGTTCTCTTTTCAGACTACAAAACGCTGTAATTTCAGATTGCACCGTTTAAATCTGAACAGGTAGAACAAAACATCACAAATTTCAAAGCACAGACCCCAACAGCCCCTGTAACCTCAGTAGAACAAATCTTCGGGATTTATCGGCCACAACTGCTGCTATGAATCTCCCTCATCCAGACGAGACGGGACCTCACAGGAATGCCACCGGGGTTAAATCAATCCCAGCTTAATTAAACACACTCCCGCAGAGTTTCCTGTGGTTCTGCTGTATCTTTGTAAGCGTTAAATTAACCACAGTAATCTAACAGAGTGGGTTCCTGTAGATCACAGGTGACAGAGTTTGATATGTTAGCTGAGGACTCTGGAGAGTGGAAGATCTGTAGAGGCCTGCGGCTCTCGCTTTATAACCCATGACTAAAACCTTTCCAATGTGCATGAGAAGAAGGGTCAGAGGTCATGCAGGAACAAATGCAATGCCTTAACAAGATTATCAGCCCAGAGCGATGAGAAAGAGTGCGGGAGTCACACTAATCTTTTCACATCATTTCTGCTGAAGCTTTTAAAGTACTTTTACACAGACCGATAGATAGATGGATGGATGGATGGATAAACGGATAGATAGATGATAGATAGATGAACAAGTGGAAGAACGGACGGATAGATGGAGGGATGGATAGATAGACAGATATATGGAGGGATGGATGGATAAACAGATAGATAGATGGATAGATAGATGAACAAATGAAAGAACAGATGGATAGATGGATGGATGGAGGGATAAACGGATAGATAGATGAACAAATGGAAGAACAGATGGATGGATGGATGGATAAATGGATAGATAGATGAACAAATGGAAGAACGGACGGATAGATGGGGGGATGGATAGATAGACAGATATATGGAGGGATGGATGGATAAACGGATAGATAGATGAACAAATGAAAGAACAGATGGATAGATGGATGGATGGAGGGATGAATAAATGGATAGATAGATGAACAAATGGATAGATGGATGGATGGATGGTTGGATAAACGGATAGATAGTTGGATAGATGGATGGATAAACGGATAGATAGATGAAAAAATGGAAGAACGGATGAATAGATGGATGGATGGATGCAGGGATGGATGGATAAACGATAGATAGATGGATAGATAGATGAACAAATGAAAGAACAGATGGATAGATGGATGGAGGGGTGGATGGACAGATGGATGGATGGATAAACGATAGATAGATGGATAGATAGATGAACAAATGAAAGAACAGATGGATAGATGGATGGACAGATGGAAGGAGGGATGGATGGATAAACGGATAGATGGATGGAGGCATGAATGGATAGACGGATGGATGGATAAATAGATAGATAGATAAAGACAGACAGGTGTTGCACCTTTAGTGCTGGAAGCCTTCGGTGTCCTGTGGGACGTCCAGGCTGATGGTTCTCCCCACCCTATGCTGGTGGCTGCAGCGATGCGGAGCAGGTATGTCGTGTCGGGCTGGAGACTCTCCAGGAGGTGATGGGTTTTGTGTCCAGAGAGCTCCAGCTGCGTCACTGCCCCGTCTGTGCTGGTCCTGTATGAGAGGCGGTACCCAGACACACGGCCACGACTCAGCTTGTGAGACAGAGGCTGCCATGACACCTGGATATCAGAGGGACTGCGGCTGGTGAGGCTCAACTCAGGAGCACGCAGAGGAACTGAGCCAGAGAGAGAGGAAAACCAGAAATAACATTAGCATTAGAAAAGGATTTCAGGGAAAAGACTGTTATAAACATTTTATAAGAAAGTAAAATACAACAGCTCACTCGGCTCGATCGTTGATTGTGTGTGAGTGAATGGCTGCCGTCAGAATGAGATTCCAAACAGCTAAAAATACATTTTTGCACGAACTATTTCTTTAATAGAACACAGAAAGGTTTGAGCGTCTGATCCTCAAGCTCTACTCACCGTCCTCGAGTGTGCGCTGTATGACGTGGTCAGACATGCGGCTGGCACCCATCGGCATGTACGCTACGATGTAAAAGGTGTAGTTTCGCCCGGCCTCCAGGTCATCAATGATGTAGCGGGTGGTATCGTTACCGATAACAATCTGGTACTCTTCGTTATTTAGACCTGCTCGGACACGACAAGACTTAATGTTTCACAATGCACAAATTTCACATTCCCATGTCTGCAAGGTCATGGGTTCAATTCTTAGGGAAAATACAGTATGAACTGATAAAAGGCATATTTTGAAGTCACTTTGAATAAAAGCATCTCCCAAATGCATAAATGCTTTATGCATTAAATGCATACTAACAATGCACAGAAAATAAATGATGCAGCCTATAATTTACTTTGAAACCATTTTTAACAATTAAAAAGGAATGCAATAAGCACACTGAATTAAACAAGAAATTTAAAGACCAAAATGACTAAAATTCAATTTTCTTTAAAACTTTTTTACAGCATGCTCCTTACCCTTCACAACTCAAAATGCATGAAATCTTTAACTACGAGTCTGTGTGGCTGTTCAAAACCGGTGCTAGATTGAAAAGAAACTTGTCAACTCAATCAACATGGCCATGCCTTCTTTTAATTAACTGCATTATCAATGTAACTAAAGGCAAATTCCACCTGCTGGTTTTCCCACAAGTCCACTGCACCTGATAACACTTTAATTAGGCCACATTAAGATGCTCAAATAAAAGAAACACTCTGCAGCACTGAGTCCCCAACTGAATTTCTGACCCAATAAACAAGATACTCGACAGTCAACAGAAAAGGCCTTGTTCTGGCACTGAATGGCCACGCTGAAGACTTTGACTCCGACGCACAGATACAAAACCCCCCAAAGCCTCTTCAGAGTTAGACTGAGACCCTCCAACACTCGGGATAATTAGCCCCCTTTTGCAGCTCTTTTAATAACTTCCGATACTTTTTGCCCTCCAGAGCAGATGCAGTGTGTATTCTTTCTCTACAGCTATTCTTCTCTCACTAAATGGCCTGGAATCCTGGAAGTCCAAGTCTAACTGGCAAAATCCCTAATAAAGATTTCACACTTGTCAGAACAGTTCCTGTTGGACGTCCCATTGTTTTCTCTTCCTTATCTCCTCACAGGCAGGTGTTTTATTTAGACATCTTTCTCAGGAGCTGAAAGACTGCCAATGTCCATTTTCATCCAGAAGTACTCAACTGCCAACAGCGCAAGAGCCTTTCCCACACAAAGTCATGAATAGTTTTAAATTAACGGATTTAGTTCACCTAAGAACGAACATTTTGCTGAAAATGTACATCCGAGATGTAGATGAGTTTGTTTCTTCTTCAGATTTGGAGAAATGTAGCACTGCATCACTTGCTCAGCAATGCAGTGAATGGGTGCCGTCAGAATGATAGTCCAAACTCCACAAGCAACTCACACCCCTCCTGTTCATCAGTTAACATCTTGAGAAGCCAAAAGTTGTATGTTTGCAAGAAACAAATCTATCATTAAGACCTTTTTCGGACTCTCATTCTGACGGCACCCATTCACTGCAGAACATCCATTGCTAAGCAAGTGATAGAATGCTATATTTCTCCAAACCTGATAAAGAAACAAACTCATCTACATCTTGCATGGACTGAGGATGAGTACATTTAATTTTTTTGTAGTAGATGCTCACCTTCTGCCTTCATGTAGTGCACAGAGTAGGCAATGACTTTGTCTGAGTTGTACATGGGTCTCTCCCAGGCCAGCAGGATGGCTGAGCTGGACACAGTGTCCGCTCGGACGTTTCTGGGTGCGCTCGGACGGTTGTCCGACATCACTACGATCAAACGAGCCATGGCCAGAACCGAACCCTGCTCATTCTCCGCCTGACACTGGTATATGCCGTCATCTTCTGGAATGATCTGGTTAATCACCAGTTTACTGAGAAAACAAACAGGTTTTTCATTATAAAAAAAACTTTGTTCACATACTGTTTGCTTCAAGACATTGCTGTACTGACATAAAACTGACACAAAAGGATGAAAGTATGAAGTAAAGATCATTACATTACATTATATTACTAATAATTGAATAAGACTCACCTTGGAGAATAACGAAAAGTACTATACACAAAACTGAAACATTTTATTTATACTATTTTTGTATGATACAACTTTAAAAATATGTTTTGTAACATCGACGTTTTGTTTTGTAACTTGAATATATTTGTAGGTAAAGGAACTGCAGGAATAAACCCAGACATATATATTTAACATGCATGTTTAACATGTGTACGTTGAGCTGGAAACAAGCACGTCAATAGCACTAGTCCAGCTCACTCCCCTCCCCTTTTGCTTTAAGGATCCCATAACAAACCCAGACAGGAAAACAAATTAGAGGAAAATCAAAGAGAAAATCAGCTCAAACACCATTAGCAGAGCACTGAATAATTAACCCTCTCTTGTTCCACAGAAGAAACCAGCTGATGAATATTTCAGCAGGACAGAGTTTCCAGCAGACAAATGAGCCAATTCAAACCCAGAGCCATGTCAGCGTAGTGCTCAAAATATAAAGATAAATGCAAAGGGTTCTGGCTTTAGGGCCAGCAACATGCTTTAAAAGTGTACAGCTTTAGATTAGTGCAATGAACAATTTAAGAAAAAAATCTTCCAAGAGACACATTTATTGTTTTAGCCCACGCATGTGTCACATGGCAGTACCTGTTATACATCTTGACGCGTCCATTTGAGTGAACGGGTTCACCGTTCTTCAGCCATGTGATCTGAGGCGTTGGAAATCCCTCGGCCACACATACGAAGCGGGCGGTACCGGCCCTCGGTCGGGTCACGCTTTCCGGCCACTCCACGAGAGACGGCGCGGCTGCACGGAAATAACGGCACAGATGCATTTACTAAATGAATGCATTTGTGTAATAAAATGTTTTTTGAAGGCCATGGCAACAGCTTAAGGCTTAAAAAGCTGCTTTCACACTGCAAAAAAGTGACGCTCTTCATCAGTATTTTTGTCTTTATCCAAAGCAAATAACTGAAGACTCTTAAATCATTAGATGTAAAATGACAGAAGATTAGAAGACTCGTTTTCTAAGAAATTGATCAGAATAAAGCTAGTTTATCATTAAAACCAACGTGCATCAATTGAATGTGCATTCAATTTAATCAATTTTACTTACACAAGCTTCTTTGTTCTTCTTCTGTTCTATTCTATTTCTTTTTATTTTTATTTATTATGCAATTAACAAAAACAAAAAGTGCCTCTAACACTAGCCTGCTTTATTCTTTTCCTATTTTATCTGTTTATTTTTTTATTTAAAAAACCTTGCTACATGTACTGCGTTAAGCTAACCTAGTCTTGTTATAGCACTTGCATATCATTGCTTGTTTGTTGATTTTGTCTGCATTTGGGTAAAAGCATATTCTAAATGACTAAATGTAAATTTAAGCAATTTTCATTCCTATAAACAAATGTTTTATATCTTCATTTTGTTCAGATATAATTTTTTTCAATGCATGCGATATCAAATGTCATGAATTTGAATTTAAGACTCCCTGCTCGGCTCGAACACCTTTTTAAAGCCTTAAATGGTAGAAAGGTGAAATATGTTTTGAAAAGCCGCAGAAAGCTTGTGTTCATTTACTCTACCTAGCACAGTTATATTAGCGGCTGCAATCGTGTAGTTTCTGGTTCCCGGCGTAGTCGCACGGCAAAAGTAGATCCCGGCGTGCTGGGGTTTCACATCAGATATGAGCAGGTTTCCATTGCCAAGAACTTTTGTTTTGTGAACGTCGATGGATTTGTGGTCGGCGCGGCTCCATGAAATCAGCGGGCGAGGATTTCCGGTGGCCATGCACTCCAGCAGAGCTGTGCTGTGAACCGACACGGTCAGATTCTGAGGACCGGCGATGATTCGAGGTCTTTGAGGAGCTCTAGGAGATGGAGCTGTTGAGAAGTATAAAGAGAGCAAATGAAAATGACACATAGGCATAAACAGTACTCTTATGATCTAGATGTTTAGGTCTTTGTTTAACCTGCGGTCACTGTTAGCTCGGCCTCAGAGCTCCTGCGGCGGCTGGCCATATTAGTCGCCACACAGCGATAATTCCCTGCATCGGCCGCATCGACTCCCTGAATCTGTAAGACGCCGCTGGGCAGCACTGTGATTCTGGATTGAGACACGCAAACATTCACTTAATACAATTTATACATTCAGAAAGTGACAATATACAACAATACACACTACTTAAAGTTTCAAGCCTGTGCCTTTTTTTTCTTATATATGAAGAATATATAAGAATGTTGAAAGTGATAGTAAAGACTAAAATGGTTAGAAAATTATTGCTAGAATAATTGCTTCTATTTAGAATATATGCAACTTTGTATTTATCAAAACATTCTGAAAAAAGTATCATGTTACAAATTTTTTTTTTAGCAAATAAATGTAGACTTTACGAAACATTAAAAATCATTCTAAACCCCAATATTTGAATGTAATTCTTAAAAAAGCTATATATATGAAAAGTTGTGGTGTTAGGTGTATTTTTTAGCTGTCCAAATGATTAATAGTTTTTGTTTGCATAGTATATGTATGTGTACTGTGTATATTTATTATGTATATATTAATTACACACACACACACACAGAAAAACTTTATTTTTATACATAAAATATAAAAAAATTGCACAGTGGCAATTAGAACAGGAACATGCTTTAAGAAAATAAATGTGTGGTAAAAAAAGTAAAATAACTGTGGAACAAACATACAATATGTATTCTAATAAATGAAAGAGTAAGCGGTCAATGCTAAGCCCCTCCTCTCTCAAGTAGGTGGGTGGGGCTTACCTTTCAGTGGCCAGTGGTAAAGTGACTCTGTTAAACTCCCAGGTGATGATTAGTGGGGGCGTGGCTGTGATCTTACAGACGAATCGTGCGACTGATCCCTCCATGACCGTGATTGATGCCGGCTGCTGAGTGAAGGAGGATAAACCTGCAGAAAGACAACAGTGTAATCACCATCTATGAGACATTTTCATTTTCAGACTGTAAGAATATCAGTGGTAACTTACTGAGCTGTGAATGGAAGTGCTTTAATGGCAAATTTGAACATGCCGTTGAGGTATGAAAGAGATAAACATGTTAGAAATAAATAGACAGAAGGAGCCAGGCTTGGTTGTAAGATGATCCAGCACAGATTCTCACTCTGTCAGCAGAGATGAACGAGTTAAACTGATCCAAAAGCTTTAGATAAACACTAGCAGCAAACACCTCACGCTAGCATAACACACACCTTTTGGTAACACTTCTGTGTGTGTGTGTGTGCTGCTCTCTAAACTAGATACAACCCTTTGGTTTGTTACCTTCATGTGTTTCTCTCTAACAAAAACATTTGTGTTTAATTAGAAAGTGTTCATGCCAAGAGATATTTAAGGGTAGCAAACAAACAAACAAAATCACAAGTAATCACGATTATTATTTTTTAAAACATAACGATTTTACTAAACTTTTAAATACAATAAACTTTTTAAATAAATAAACAAAATAATAATTAAAAAAAAAAAGTTTTGTTACAATTTTTCTTCAACTTTAATTATAATAAAACTGAAAAAAGTTAAGTAAAATAAATAGTATATATATAAATGAAATAAAAATATATAAACCTAAAAATATAACAATGACATTTGAATTTCTGTGTGCTTATGATTATGTTTTTTTATACGTGTATGTAGTTTTAATATTTTAATTTCAGTTCTAGTTTTAGTTATTTTTGAATAAACGTGAATAAAAACAGGTTTCATTGGGAACTAGTTGAATTTTTATCTCAGTTATTTTATTTCAAGTAACTTCTTTTTTAATGGTTTTAGTTTTAGTTAAAAAGACTAATTGAATTCACCATTTTTTTTAAAGGTATAAATAATATTAATAAAAAAAAAAAAATATCTTTTTCTTTCAATGCATAATAATCTGTTCTCCATTCCTTTAAGGAGACTCTTCTGGATTTCTAAGTGATGATAATCAGTAAAAATGGACTAAAAGTGTTTTAGGATGGAAAGACATTAATGTTTGGTTAACATGCCTCTTTAGTGAGGCCTTCACATCGGTGCCGTGCTCCAGCTCTGACCTTCTCAGACTAACAGCCATAAAACCCCCAAAGCCATTCAAATCGACCCCCTCGTGCCCTGAAGAAGCCTCCGGTCAATAATTAGTTAACAGAAATCAATGGAAGCTATGCTATACATACAGACCTCGCTATAAATCTCATGTTAGATAATGGAGATAATAACAAAATCAGCCTCGGGCTTGAATGTTGCCGTAAGACACAGATAAGTAAGATTTAATCTAGAGCTGTCAAATGATTAATCGTGATTAATCGCATCCAAAATAAAAGTTTTTCTTTACATAATATATTTGTATATACTGTGTATATT
>JAUCMS010000034.1:13351892-13362739 GCA_032357445.1 Enteromius radiatus
ATATAAATGCATTTACATGTAAATATTTTCAAAATATATACTGTACGTGTGTGTTTTAATATAAACAGAATAAATAACCACAGCATAAACGCATATATTATGTAAAGAAAAACTTTTGTTTTTAAAAGCATTACTGGTGCGAATCTTAAGACAAATCATAGGCACTGACATGTTTTAAGATCCTCCAGTGCAAATTTCTATCAGTCGAAACAGCTCCGACTTACATTTTAGTCTAGGACTAGTCTGTGAAACCAAGGGGAAAAATCTTACTGATCCCAAACTTTTAACCGGCAATATATATATATAAAGGAAATAGTTTTCTTTTAGTTGATTGGCTCAATTGCATTCATCTAATCATATATAAAACAATAGCTGAAGGTATGTCCTCATTTAGATAGTTAAGTAAACATGTGATAGTGACTGATATATGAGTAGAGGTGAGAAGGGCAAAAGGTCTAAACATGTGGACCATCAATCTTAAACCTCAAACACACAACATCTGCCAACACGTGGTGTCAAAAAACACAAGCATGATGAAACGAAAGCGTGTTGCCTCCATCACCGCATAATGGTGCTAAAATCACACTCAACCTCTGGACTGAACTAAGCAGCAATCAAACTTTCCTAAACCCCTACATACTTCTCTCTCGTTTGCATAATTGCCCTTCCATTGGTGCAAAGCGCCAGCTGTCCGGACCAGCTCGATCTGGTCAAACAAATGCCCTGCTAAGAAAACTGCTTCTTTGGCCGGGGCAGTTGGGGGCAGGTGGGACAAAAGGAGAAGGAGAGAAAAAAGGCTTTTCACGAATTCAGCAAACTAGCGGAGCAGAAAGCAATCGCATGGAGGCCACCAGCTCGACTCGCTGCAATAAATCCAGCCTTTCAAGAGCAGACTTCAGCTCTCAGTGCCTTTTTAGTTTATGTGAGTGTGTGTTTGTGTAAGACTGGAAGATCATGCATTTAATAGTTACTGTTAAATTGCATGCAGCACAGTGAACTATTTTATATATAAACTAAACTTTTTACTATTAAAAAACATGCATTAAGAAACTAAAGTGGTGCATTAATTACTTAATTTGCATGCAATTAACCATTAAATGAATCGGCAGGAGACATTATTTTAAGAATTGCCATTTCCCAACACAACCCTGTGCAGCAAACTCAGGAGTGTTTCTCATTTTAATGCATGAAAAAAATCCTTTAAGTTGATGCATTAAATAATTAAAGCTGTATGAAATATTAAAAATGTACTTTATGCAAGTAATACATACATAATATTTCTTAGTATTTATTAATGGATACAATAAATGCATACAAAGCAATGCAAATATAACTTCCATGTTCATGATATTGCCAGTTTTGCATGTTTTAACTCAAATATCCCCCACAATCCCCTTCAAGCACCTTTGTTGTCCATCTTAATGGTATTTCCCAGGTACCTGTAAATTTTACGAGCTCTTAAGAGAGTCTGTAGAAAGACTCTAAATGCCCCTTTAAAAGCAGCCTGTAAAACACTCGCTGTCTTTACTTCATAACACACAGCTACTCCATTCCCATGATGCTCTCCCTGTAAATCCCACACTATAGTCATGCTCGTGGGCTCTCGGGGTGAAACAGAGAGCAGGAGAGTGTCATATTTTTTCTCCCCCCTTCAGTTTCCTCACTGTCCTGTTACACAGTACAAGACTCATTAGCAGGTTTACATCAACAGTGAGAACCGCTACAGCTCTCAAACACCTGCAAACATTCAGACATCACCCCCAAAAAACCCTCAAAACACCTAGAGGTCGTCCAGAGGCGATACATAATCATCTGTAACACATGCATGTGTGGGAACAACAATAACCCAATGCTTTTACTTTTTAAAATCTCAGTAAACTTCAAGTGTCAACTTTGTTTCACCTAAGTTATTAAAAACAGCCACAAATGTCTAACTAGATATCATTCAGCAGGAATCATTTAATCTTTGAAGAATTTAATAAGAAACATTTTAATTCATAAAATAATGTTTTAAAATATATTTAAAGTATAATATAATAAGATATATATACAGACACACATGTTTATATATATATATAATATTAATCATATAATAGCATTTTTTAGAAAATCTGAGCACCTTTGAGAGACTGTTCGAAAACTGTACTGGTGTTATTTTCTCTGAAAGCAATTCTCCATTTGTTCTCCACTGCATTTAAATGATTTTTGCAAACAAATTTTGTGAATACAGCAAGAGCAGCAGAAACACACACTTTTTGTCCCAAGCAGTGCGGCACAACACACAGCCTCAGGAGAGAAGCTTTAAAAGCCCCTGTCAAACACACACACACACACACACACACACAGGAGAGCAGGAACAATGGCTGTGGTCAGGAGGTGCTGATATAAAGGCAGAGTTCTGTGAATAGGGGTCATGTGCTCTTTAACACCGGGGCACCAGTGTCCTCCGTAAACTGAGCTTTTCAAACCTGCCGGCCTTCATTTGCACACCAATGGACACATTCTCACACAGCCGTGAGCCCTCGAGCGCAGGACTGACCCCTGCCCCGCACCGGACACACACAAACACACTCATCATCTATCCTCCAGCTACAGTATCTCATGCACATCTACATCCAACAATCCCATAATCATAGATTAGACTCATCTCACACTGGTTGCAGTCTGATCACGAATTTGATATGCTTATGTTTATGTGCCAAAAATTGATGTTTAATGCTTTCTATTTCAAATAAATGCTGTTCTTATTTATTCAAGAATCCTGAAAAGTAATATGTGGTTTCTAGAAAAATATAAACAATGGTTTCAACAACCAGAATGTTTCTTGAGCAGCAAATCAGCATCTTAGAATGATTTCCAAAAGATCGTCAAAACTCAGATTTGATCAGGGAAATAGATTACATTTTAATAGATATTCATATTCATTTGACATTGCTGTTTTTACTGTATTTTTGATTAAATAAATGCAGCCTTGAAAAGACTTCTTTCAAAAACAAAGTCTGTTTTCTATATCTCAAAAGCATGTCATCTTGACCTTTATGTTGATGTTTATTAGTGCTGATGTAATGATTATGAGCACCCGTTTCTGTGCTGTAAATCTGCTGTCAGACTCTGGCGGCACAGTAAATAATGAGCCTCATCCATCACACTGCACTTCCTCTGTGTGTCCGTGACTGTCTTTAGAGCCAGATTGCACATATACATACTTGAAAATAAAGGTTCAGTTAGAGCTGATGTCACAGGACAAATCTCTTAATAAGAAAAGATGTTTCTCACATAACCTCTGTTGTTAGTCTAGGTTGATTTAAAGGAATAGTCCATTCAAAAATAAAGACTTTCTTACTTTGTACTCACTCTCAGGCCATGCAAGATACAGATGAGTTAGTTGTTTCATCAGATTTGGAGAAATTTTGCATCGCACCGCTTGCTCTGCAGTGAATGGGTGCCGTCAGAGTGAGAGTCCAAACAGCTGATAAAAACATCACAATAATGCACAGGTAATCCACACCACTTCTGTCCATCAGTTAACATCAATAGAAGACACCAGCTGAAACAAATCTATCATTAAGATGTTTTAACTTAAAACTGTTGCATCCGTAATCCATAAAAATACTTTCTCCAGTGTCTCATCTGAGTCTGGAAAGAAATATGCGCACATTAAGCACTGTTTACATACCGGACCAGTCCAAAAATATTCTAAACCACATTTTTTGGCTTGTAAATGGTGTTTGATCTGTGCATATTTCTCTCCTGATTCAGGAAAAAGCATTGATATTGAACAAGGGCTGATATTTTAGTACAAAGCAACAGTTTAAAGTTAAAAACGTGTTAATGATGAATTTATTTTTTACAAACACACATCTTTTGGCTTTACAAGAGCAGTGTAGATAACTTGTAATGTTTTCATCAGCTGTTTAGACTCTCATTCTGACGGCACCCATTCACTGCAGAGCAGCCAATGCTGAGACACTGATGCAATGCTGCATTTCTCTGAATCTGACGAAGACACGAACCCATCTTCATCTTGGATGGCCTGAAGGTGAGAACTTTTTATTTGCAAATGTTCATTTTTGGGTGAACTATTACTTTCGGGTCACATACGCCAATGCAACTTACTTGCGATAGTCAAGTGGGCTCTCTGGCTGAGAATAGATCCATATTTGTTCTGGGCAAGGCACTGGTAGAACCCTTCATCTGATTTGTCTTTACGACTTTCCACCTCTGAGATGAACAGAGAGCCGTTAGCAAGCAGGTAAACACGCTCCGACTCTGTGAGCGTGGCCCCGTTCTTAAGCCACCGGATGCCGATGGGAGCCTCGCCGTGGGCCTGACAGTCCAAAATCACAGCGTCCCTCCTCAATACGGTCACATCATGGGGCTCCTTTATAAAAAACAGCTCACTGAAACCCGTCACACCTGCAGAGACAGACACAAGAAAGAGTCAAACCGTTGCTGTTGAGTGAGACTGCGAGATGAGTTGCTGTAATCATATTTGACCTGATGGATTACTTGCTGTAATCCTCTTATTCATGGCTCATAAAGTCAGAAGAGACTTGATCCTTGTCTAAAGAAGAGCTGTAATTCATTCCCAGCATGAAATTCACACGACATTTAGCAGCCTACCGTGACTAGAGCTGCTATAAGAGCAGAAAAAAATACCAAAACAAAAAACTTTTCTAAAAGGATCTAAAAAAGAACATTTAAAGACTGTAATGTTATGCTTTTATGATTTAGGGAACATTTTAGTATATTTAAGAGATGCGTTGCTCTTCCTATATTATAAAATAGCTTGAAATGTTATTTTTGTGCATAAAGGGAAATATTTAAAAAAATATATCAATCAGACTTAATAACTCTGGTGTCACTATCTTTCAAAAAAAAATTTTTTTAAGTATTATAAAATGTTTAGCATGGCAGTCATATTGAATTCAGTCTGATGTGACCTAATATAATATATGTGCATCACTAATCACTAATACTAATCATTAATTTATGCAGGAAGGCTTGTTAATTTCATTATTAGATATATTTCAGATTTTATATTATGATTAACTTACGTAGTTCTTAAACATTCACCTAGTAATATGCATTATTCATGATGTCACCAGCTATTTGCAGCTTGTTATGCGTATTATAATATAATAATGTATGCGAATGATGCATAAAATGTAAAATCACTTCATTAGGAAAATGTGCAATACGATTCTGTGAGCACAAGAATCATTTTAATCTCCTGAAACACGTAACATTTGCACGATTGTCGATGCTGCTTTGAAGTTTGCTACATTGTGTTCCGCGTGCGTGAGTGAATCAAATCAATGTATCAATCAGTGCCTGACCATTCACTCAGTTCTATCAAATGTATGAATAAATGTAAATAAATATACATTTAATACTGTTTTATATGCAAATTGTAAGTTTAAGTGTATGAAATCCCTCATCCTGGACAGTTAAGATACGAAACATCCTGACATTTGAGTTCATACATAACTAATTTCTGTTCGCGCAAATGTGAAATAAACGCTTTTACCTGAGATTAATAGAAATACTGCGAGAAACAGCAGATGCTGGTATAAATCCGTTTTGAAAGACGCCATTTACTCTGCTAGTCCGAGCATGCCTGAGTCCGTGGCTTGCGGACTCGAGCTCCACACACTTTCTGACTGAACGGAGCGCGCGACGCTGCTGACCGCCGCAGGAGCACTACTTCCTGCGGAAGAGCACCCGTCCCGGAGCGCGCGGCGTGACGCGTCTCATCAGTGAGTGAGGAGATTCCTCCGCCTGCGGAGCGCTCCACGTGCGGCGTGACGTCGCAGGGATTCCCGCTCCTAAAAACAGATGTTCAGAGATTGATATTCATGAGCAGATATAAGCACGTGCGGGTTTACGTCTTTTCATTATTATTATTTATTGTTTTTATTAATTAAAGTTCTTAATGATTTAATGACGTTTTCAAAATCAATTATTTTACAACTTGAAATAACATAAAACGTAAGGCATTATGAACAGTTTGTGCTGATCATGTTATATTTGCTATATATATTTCTATATAATTACTGTTTATGTCTGTGTGTGTGTGTGTGTATATATGTACATACATATTACAAATATATATTTTTTAGAAATGTTCAGTTTACATGTTAAATGTTCACCTGTGTGTGTGTGTTTTATATACTGTACATAATAAATAATAATAAATGATACATTCTGTTCTCGTGTCTAATCTGTGTCTCAAATACCGCTGGATCATCAACATTTTTAAGCTTTTGTGTCACTGAAGAGGCTAAATCTGGACATGTGACAACTAGCCCCAGTCTTTCATACACTAAGGTTGTTTTACTGTGTGTGTTGGTCAGCTGTCTTATTTCTCTCTGTCTCTCACAGCTGATGGAGCAGACCCTGATCTGCCCAGTATCGATGGCTTGAGCTGGACAGCTGCAGACTGAAGGAGCAGTATTGATCTGCTCTCCTCCTCCTCCTCTGACCGCTGCTGCTCTCTGACCGGCCGGACAATAGTTCTGCTCGGACTCAGGTCAGGAAGAACAATACATGTGCTTAGGGACACATCAGGAGAAAAGAGCTTAAGTTCAGTTTCCCACAGTCAGAAAACACAAGAGAAAAACATCACACTCACTTCAGCCTTCAACGCCATATCTAAAACTGCAAAAGCTGCATATTTATCCAGTAACTGGGCTTCAAGTGTGTGGTTTTTTGCTTTCACTAGAAATATTTAAAATGTGAAAAAAAGCTTTCTAAATCTATTCTAGTTTCTATATCAATAGCAATGTATAAAACTACCCAAAAGTCAACTATGTAATGTAATTGTATTAGAAATAGTTTTTTTTTTTTAAATAAATGTATCATTATATCATAAATGTTCATTTTAAAAAACATGTAATTTATTCCATTTCATTTTGAAAACAGCAACTGCTAATATGCTAATGCATGGGATCTGATCAATAAGGGATAAAATCAATGAGATTCTCACAACAGAGCGAAAGAAGATCTGGCATGTATTCTAGGACCCTTCTCCCTGGACACTTTCCCACTTCACCCCCTGCTCCTCGGGCAGGAAGCCACACCCCTCTGACCCCGGCAGTGTCCAAGAGGTTGAGTGAAATGGTGTGTGACCCATCAGCTGACCTCTGCAGGACTGTGGGCATAAAGGGGGATGGGAGAGAAACGAGAAGAGAAAAGGGGGAAACAACAGCATTGTCACTCACTCCTGTTGTAAACGGGCCAAAAAAACATCCTCTATATCACTCAACACTCTCACTCTGCTCAGCTCTTACTCATTATTTTTTAAACATATCTTTTCATGGATTTAACTCTATTACTTCATGCAGAGTAAAGGTATAATTCCAAAAAGTATACGGGTTGTATATAATTTATTACATCAATACAACACAGCACACGTTGTAAAGAAGTTTTCATCAACATTGCGCCCCCTTTTGGAAGAAATCTGCAGCGACGCGTCTGATTTCCACCTGCGCTATTACTGCCGCCTTGTGGAGGTTTAGAGAACTGCATCACTGGGCATATTACATACAACAATTATCACGAAAAGAGATTTTCTATTTATTGATAATGAAATGTATTTACACACACACACACATATATATATAGAGATAGATGCTATAGACTATTAGTAGAATGTGTTTTTCAATACCATTTGTATAAAATAAAAACAATGCACATAAAATATAAATAAACAAAAATAAATTTTAGTCAATACAATTTGTATAATAATAATAATAATAATAACTTAAAATAAATTACTAAATATCATAGTATTATAATAAATCAAATAAATCAAATACAAAAAATGACCTTTGTCTAAAAATAAAAAAAGCAATACATAAAAAAACATAAATATAAAAATAAAAATAAATGTCATTTCTATACCATTTGTATAAGTAAAAATAAATTATTAGTAATAATTAAAACAAGTACTTTCCAGAAGAGGATGTGCTTGCCCAGCTGTTTCATTTCTTTTTTAAAACATCTTTTTAGTTTTTTTCCCATGTTTCATTTAACCTTCCTGTAAAACTTACTTTTGAAACAATATGTGGAAAGCCTTTAAGTGCCATTTGAAATGTTCTTTTAAAATGAGCATTTTTCTCAAGCTCCTATGTGTAGGTTCAGTAATTTCACTTCAGTGAAGTATTAGCAGCTGCTGTTTTCATCAAGCCATTCTTGTCCATGTTGCTTTAAATGCTAATGAGCTCAGCTGACCCCGCCCTCTCTTCCGTGGAGTGAAGCGCAGACTGTAAACATCAGCCACGAAACTGGCTAACTAGCACTTTAGGAAAAGTGATTTGCATAGATTCATAAAAATGAAACCTTTATACTCACTTCTTCTGTAGATAAAGCTGGATCAGGAAAGATTTGCGTGAACATAGATGCCTTTATGTGGATTGGGCATTCCCTTCAACATGAAAGTAACATGAATCCTCTGCATCTTCAGTGGCTGAGATGTCGGGAGTAAATGTCAGCTGCTATATTCATCATTACTTCCAACAATTAAACACTTCAATCGCTTAATCCGAGACATCTTGACTTCCTCTGCACCAGTCTACACCAATGACTGACGGATAAGAGTTTACTCAGGGCGGAGCTATGGTAAAACGGACTTGTCAATCAACTATTGTGGGCGGGGCCTGTGCAGAACTACATAATTCTGCCAGGAATCTCAGAACAGCCTGATTTGAGAAAACAGTGATTTAAAAAAATAACACCGGGTAGATTTCTATCATTATAGGATGGATGTGTAGACACACATTTATATGCAAATAACTTGTAAAGTGGATTAAGCATCAGATGACCCCTTTCAAGACTTTAACTAAACACTACACACACCTTAATGAAGACATCATACGGGAATAGTCACTTTCTTTTATTAACTTTCCAAAAATACGCAGCCATAAAGATCGGCATGACAATTAAAATCAGCACAATTTACAATAAAATGAAAGACAATTTTGCTCATAAATCTCTGATAGAAAATCCTTCCTGAAACTCACTCTTGTCAGTGCCAAAAACATTTGTAGAAATGCAGTGGACGTTCATATAATAGTGTCTAATTAAAAAACGATAAACGTTTTTTCATTAAAAGTTGCTCGTCAGCACACAGAATTGTATAGTTTTATAGTACAAATGAAGGCAAAGTTATTTAACAGTCCGATACGTTTCTTGCGAGACAAAATGTGCTTACTTTAAGCAATATTTAAGCTGTAAACATTTAGTAAATGATATAAAGCGATGATTTGTCACAATACAGCTTGACTGAGGTGATCTATACATAGTAAGACTTGAACCTTTTGTTTTTAGAAAAGTGCTTTAACCTTTAAAAGCAGTACAAAAAAAAAAACCATTTTAATAATCGTATGGTTTCCAAAAGTGGGCTATCTGTAAACAAACAAACACACAAAAACCATGTAAACAAAGTCCAAGTGAGAAAAAAAACATGATTAAGAGCAAAAAGAGCATTTGATCTGTACAAACAACGATGCCTGGATACATTTGAATCAGTAAAAATTCAAAAACAAGCAAACAAAAAACATCATTTGTACAGACTGCCAAAAATAGAATGGTCTCACATTGTGCATGTTGGGAAATATCATCAGCCAAATAGTGCACATCCATAACGCGTGACTTAAAAGCTCATATCAGAAATACTCGATTCCTCAATTATGCTCAAATGCATAGATATGATCAAATCTATAGATGTTTTGAAATCTTGTATGTAGAGACATACAGCTGTATGCAGGAGTACATTACAAAACATTACGCTGTAAACATCAGATACAGATTTGTGATTTCATAACGGCGCGCTGGCCGGATCGTCCTCGTCTGCCCCCAGAGCCGCTCGCACACGTCCCTGACGGTCCTGATGCTGTCGCCACAGTTACGCTGTTGCCCTGGCAGCCGGAGTCTAATCCACCCCATCAAAGCCCTGAGCGTTTTCTATGGCCATGTGCAGCTTCTCACGGAGCTCCTCGAACGTCTCGTATGGAGGAAGATCTAGCCGGTTGAAGCTGATGGAGAGACCAAGGACAGGTCATGAATGAGACAGACACACAGGTGCAGGCACACACACACACAGATAGATCTCTCACCAGGTGTGCGCTCGGGGCAGTTTGTCCCTCGTGCCCCACTGTTCGATGGTGAACAACTGCGGTCCATTGGATCCTGAGAAATCACAGAAACACAGAAAGCCACTGTATCAACTGCATTAAAGGAGCAGTCTGGAACGAACATTTAAAGATAATGTGCTCACCCCATTGTCATCTAAGAGGTTCATGTCTTTCTTTCTTATATTATATGATATAATAATATTAATGAGCGTCATAAGACGGGCAGGGCTTACCGTAGAGCTCAGCGAAGCCGTTCATCGGTACGCGGGACGTTCCCGTCACAAACTGCAGCAAACGGATTCGCTTTTCTGCATCCATCAGCAACACCGTCTAAAGAAATAACAATACATTTGAATCAATTCATTCTGTAAATTGTGCTATAATACTGCATTGACAGTGATTTCACCATGGTTTTAACTACTTGCTATGTACAACTAGCCTGGGCCCGCCCATACTTCCTTTGACGCTACATTCATTTCGCAAGTATTGATGGGTCGTTCCTGAACGATTCGTTCATTTTGAACTAATCTCGGGAAGAATGAGTCGTCTCGTGGGAGTGCATTTGCGCAACATCATATAGTATCTGTATTGGAATGATTGATTCCCCTGTTCCGGGTACTGAGCTGGTAAGTGTCAAGTGGTCACGTGACAAAAGAACGAACGACTCAAACCCGAAGACTCGAGAGACGAACTAATCAATTCTGTTTCCGG
>JAUCMS010000034.1:13374967-13414524 GCA_032357445.1 Enteromius radiatus
TTCAAATTAGTTTTCGTTCGTTATCGTCTCGTTTTCGTCGGTAAAAAAAAAAAAAACTCTCTGATTCCCGATCCAGCTATTTTTTCAATATCGGGGCCGATATCCGATCCTAATATCGGATCGGTGCACCCCTAATACAAATGAACAAATAATAGTCTTACTGAGCTTGTCTGACATCAGTCTCAACTAGAGATGCAAAAATACTAAACTTCACAGCTGATACGATTATTCAGAATGATATCTGCCGATAATGATAGTTTAAAAAACACTGCTAAGTACACATTTGATACATAATACTATAGATTAAAATGACAACAAACCTATTACATTTAATGCTTTTAATTATCAAACGTAATTATAAAAAAACAACTCAATTGCACATTTAGTTAGATTTACTTATCTTGTATTGTAAACCGCATTTATGATTTGACTTTTTGTGATAAAATGTATATGATTTGAAAGCTGAGGCTGAGTTTCTTATGTAAAGATGTAAAGCACTTTGCAATCACTGGATCAGAGGTGCGTTAAAAATAATGCCACATGAAGGGAAAACCATGGATCTGACGGTTATTGGCGTTATTGATGCTTTAACTAGGACAGCCCTAATTCAACAAAAACGATTTTCTTCATGCAAATTACTGAGTTTTAAAATAATAGCAGATTATTGCTTTTATCAGCCAATACGATCAATGACTTTGGCAAGTGTGAAACATAGCGACAACCTAGAACGCCCTAGCAACAACAACAAAACCCCCAAAACACTGTAATATGAACAAACAGAGAAATCATTTTACTTAATCCATATCAAATCAAGCACACACACACACAGGCCATTGCTTAACCTTGATGAGGTTTAGTTAACCAGTCCAAGAACAGCAGATCATACTGAGGTTACATCACACCTCTCCACTCTTCCATCCTATAGTCTTTTTAATTTTTAACATCTACTCACTCTCACATCTCTCGTCTGTATTCGCATCTGTGTGCCATTCATCTACTCAAAGTGAACTCTAAAACTTGAAACAGACATAAATATCAGCGTGTTATAGGGGTGTAATGGTTTAAGTTTCAAAATAAAAAAACAAAATCAAATTGGGGTTTTGGGGTCACTCTTTCGGTACAAATTGGTATTGGGTGGGGGGTATTGTTAATGGAGTATACTCCAGGGGTTTGTAGCAAATACTTAAAAGGTTTGCCTTAAAGGTACAGTTAAGTGTTCTACATCGTGTGGCAAAAATCCAGAGTAAAATCCCCAATTATAGAAAATAAATAGAAACAAAAGCACAAAAAAAAGTGTCTGGAGAACTCTGAACATATTAACATTTTGCTGACAATTGTTATTTCTGTATTTTTTAAGGACTCATTATTATAATCTTTGTTTTTGTATTTATATAGCAACATGATACAATAGCTACATTTAAAAAGATACTCTAATAAACGTTTATATACTTTAATCTATTTATTACAGAAAGGGTAGGCGATTTGGTTCAAAAACATGTTCTACTGGTTAAAAGTCTCTTCACATCTTGATGGTAATTACTAAGTTAAGTGGTCTAAATGTATTTATATATAATTATTATGGCTGTGCAATAAGCCGAATTTGATTATCATGTGCATTTTGTCAGTAAGGACAGTTAGTAAATTGCCATCCCGTTTCAGTACACAGAGCCGTAGTTCACTGACAGGCTAAGCAATATCTCGTTCATAATCGCAAAAGAATCGCTTCCCGTTTTTAATGCGATATAGCCTAGCTAGTCAGGTGTTTTGGAGGAGGTGTGGCTTTGGAGACTGATTATGCAGGGAGGGTGGGATCTTACGCTTGCAAAATTAACTTGATATTGCTTAACCCTTTCTTTAACACTGCTGCTGCTTCACGGAGAGAAACAACTATCTTCTTCTGCGTTTTGGTCCTGTAGCTGACAGCGCCATCTAGAGGATTGGCTGTGTGGTTGCAGGACACAAAAGTGACGCAGAAAAGTCTGTGCTATGCAATTAGCTGAAGTTGCCACTGATTTACTATTTTGGTGGAGGGTTGGGTAATGTGCTGCCTTTTTTCATTTGGTTTGAATATTGTTACACTCCTAGTGAGTTATGAAGACACTGACCTTCTCTGAGACTGTACAGTGCGTTCATTGTTTACAGAGATATAAATACACTTGTTATATATAAACAAGGCTTTAGAAAAGGTAGACTTCCCCGTGGTCTATCCCTCAGACTGCCAGCGAGCTGCAAAAATAGAGAGAGGGTAAAAGCAGGGCGAGTGAGAAAGCGAAAAACAAAGTGGGTGCGAAAGAGAGTTTGTTTTCGGAACAAAATCATTCCCATCCTAAAACCTTTTCCAGCTGCCGCTATTCATTTCAACGGCTGGCTTTCATACTGCGCTTAGAAGCATTTTAAATACATTTTATACCACGTTTTATACACACGCTGTCATTACGCTAACCGAAACAATATGACGAGGTAAATACACGTCACCTAAATGAGGCGTAAAAGCCTTCAGTGTTTAAAATGCTGTCAGATGTGGGGAAGAACGAAATAACGACTGACCTTACGCTAAAACATGTCTATCTATATACAGTATATGACTTCCTAGCAAATGACTCGCTCGCTATCAAAGGGTCATTCAGATTTTTACAGCAATTATAAAGTCATGATGATGAATAAAACACATATCTTCCCTCGTTCTTAAGGCAAGAGTCATATATTCCTGTTTGTTCTGTATTCGGGTCAAACCACAAAGCGGTTCTGCCACTCTGCCGGGCCCCAGATGAGATGACAGACTAGTTCTTTGTGTCAATGAAACAAAAGCGTGTTGGGGAAAGCTCTGTTAGTGTCACCTAAGTTATAATTAAGCTCGATATGACACAAGGTACTACATAATTACACAGTTTTATTAAGACGAATGGTTTAATTTAATATTAAATAGTTTGTTTAAAGGATATGACATTATTTAGTATATTATTATTATTATTATTATTATATTACTTAGTATTAATAGTAGTAATTATTTTATTTATGTTTTTATTCACCAATTAATTAATTCATTAGTTTCTTGGCCCAGCACGAGGGATAATAATTAATTAAAATTCATTAAAAAAAAAAAAAAAATAAATATATATATATATATACACATATATATATTTATTTATTTTTTTTTTTGTGGGTTTTTTTTTGTTTTTCTCTCCAAATTGAAAATCTAAAAATCTAAGAGTGAAAGAAAAAATATTAGAGAATTATTTATATATATATTTATGTAAATATATATGTAATTATATCCTAGACAAACTTATGGAAAATTTTCAACTGAGGTGAAAGCTGCTAGGAGACATAAAAACTATGACATGCATTAATTACACTGCAGTATATCATAGTATAGCGTAGTAAGAATTGCCACAATGCTGGCAGAGTATGCAAGAGTATAGCAGGTATAGTAGCAGCACATATACTACCATAAACTATAGCAAGTTTTATTGCAAGGCAAAATGTTAGTGAGGTAATAATGGAAAACCGTTGTCAAACTATCTGTATACAATCAGCCCTGTCTGCCCCGGTAATGAGAAGGAAAACAGTAAATGATGCCAAATGTTTGAAGAAACTTAATGAAGGAGACTCAAAGTGAACCATTTTCTGCTTCAAGAGGAGCGTGACTGCGGGTTTACTACCGCAAAACACCTGACAAACATTTCCTCACGATCACATTACATCTAAACGCTACTGAACAAAGACTGCATTTATTTCTGATCTTCCAGGAGATCTTTTACATAAACTAAAAGGGAGTTTGCTGCACTTTGATTATTAACATTATATTATAGTGTTATAATATTTGTATTTACATTCTAGTCATGAGTCTCAATCAAGCAGCTCTTCAAGAGAGAGATCTAATTATTTTCATAAATCCATTAGGTTTTCAAGCACTGCGGGAGGACAGACATCGCTGAAGAGATTACGAGTTGCTGTTGACTGATAAGAGCTAATCAAGCACAGAAAGTGATGTGGAAAAACACATTCACACACTAACAAACCCCCCCGGCACACACACACACACACACACAACTGACAGCTCTTTAGGAGCGCTGTTGAGTGCTGATTGCATTGACCTTTGGCAGAGGTCACACGGTCACGTGTTAAACATTTCCGTCAGCGAGCACAAGGTGTGACAGTGTCCTTGAGCGTGAAACAGAAGAACTGTGACCTACAGTCGGACCCCAAGACCCAATCTGGACCTGCTCTATGCTCTATATCTACAGCAAAAAGTCTGTTTGGTCAGAGGCCTGGAGATGGGATTGTGTCCGTTTAAAAACGCGTGCAAACACCCAAGCTAGATTGCAGGAAACTACATGAATTACACACATTGCACAACTACTTTAGCCTTCATGTTCATTTAAACAAGTGATTCTCAACCTGCATGCAACTGGTTTAAGCACAATGCATTTTACTGTGCGCATCTATAAGCCAAACTGTCTAAATGGAAAATATCACACATACAGTGCTAACAAATTAATCAAATCTGGACATGCTTGCTACTTGTTCAGTAACAATGCATTTTCAAAGTGCATGTCTATAAACATCTTTAAAATATACTACCACTTTTGTTGCCACTCACAGTGGATTTTTAGACCTAAAACGAAGAACTTAATCTTAAAAATCCATAAAAATTTAAATATCTTTAATTTACATAAATTAAATTGCTAATACTCAGTAATAAACAAACAAATCAGTAAATAAATATTCTGTAATTACAGAAGTTAATTTTTAATAAATTTATTATTTTTATATATTGCCAGTATACACATTTTTATATACCATCTGTAAATGAAAAAAAGTTTGAGATTGTGGACACAAGTACCAGAATTATTGTTTTTTTTTCAGGCACTGAATATTGATTTAATCAACCGAGGGCCTCAGACTCAAAAGACATTTGCTATGAGTTGCATTTCTTATGTGCAGATAGCATCTAACTGTTGAATCAAAAGCAGCTCATAACATAAACACACTGAATCAAATTACTTTGAGAGGTTCCCAGATCGCCTGGCTGAGCACCAGCTCCATTTCTGTGGAAAAGTGATACCAGGTAGAGTCCTGGGCCATCACTATGTTATGCAAGAGCCACATAACATACTTTAGTGCAGCATATTGCATGCAGAGCCGAATGATATTGTATTGTTTTGTCTGGCTGTTGCAGCCATTTACCTGACATACCCTTTAAACACCTGAATCAGCTATGAGAAGAACAATATGCGATTGTGTATTAGATGCACAAACAACCGGCATGCTGAAATTAGAGCCTTGAATTTAGATGAAGTGTGCAGCAGCAGTAAAGGTAATGGCGCTGTTAATTGCTAGTGCAACCTGTTTCTAACACACTGTAAAATCAGAGACAAAGAGAGTGAGTGCAAATGAAATAAGTGCAGTGAGCGAGACACCTGATGCTCTGAAAACATACCGAGGCTAAGCGAGCACCCGCTGGGCGGTGAACATGTTATCCTTTACTGCAAAGGAACCGCATGGTTTGGCCCCCGTCTCCCTGACACTCATCCTCTCCCCTATCAGCTGACCTCTGGCCCAACAGCTGACAGACAGCCATGTGCAGCCCCTGCATATCATGTTGAATCCTGAGAGCTGGCCAGCGTGGTACTCGGCCAGACTAACTGGAGTCAAGCAGAGTATTTTCAAATTTTGTCTATTTATAGACCTAGGGCTGGGGGGAGGCTTAGGAGCCGCTGTCTATAATTATTCCAGAGGTAAATACATACAGTGATCACTCAGAGTGTTAACAAATTAATAAAACTGGAAAAGCCTCTGAAATGCGAGGTGCATGCAACTGGTTTAGCCTCTATGCATGTCCATAAGTCAAGCTGTATAAATAGAAAAGATCCCAGATCCAGAAGCAAACACACACTGTTAACAATTAAATAAAAACCCAAAAGTCTGTAACATCCTGGTTTAGTAACAATGCATTTTTAGATGTCTATAAGCCAACCTGGCTAAATGAAAGTTTCCCATAGGTACACAATGATCACTCTGACTGTTAACAATTTAATAAAACTGAAAAAGTCTCTAAAATGCCACATGTATGCATGCAAACAACTGGTTTAAATACAGTGCATTTTACAAAGCGTTTGTGTATAAGCCAACCAATCTGAATGGAAATTATCTGTTAATACCTGAACCTGTTAATAAATTAATAAAAACTGAAAAGTATGTAAAATGTAACATGCATGCATACAACTGCTTTAGCATGCATTTTTAAAGTGCATGTCAATAAGCCAACCTATATAAGTTAATATGATCCCATACTTAAAATGCATACAGTGATCAATGTGTTAACAAAAACGAAAACATGCATGAAACTGGTTTAGCTACAATGAATTTTTAAAGTGCTTGTGTATAAGCAAACCTGCCTAAAGGGATTTGTACATTGCAAATACATACTGCTGAATGTTTGCTTGCAAAGATACACATAATTAATGATTAGCTCCTGCAGGCTTGCTGATGAAGACTAAGAAGGATTTATACACAAATATAAATAAGCTAAAAATAATTTTAATGTTGAAATTACGTATATCTGTGTTTCTTTTAAATTGAAAAGGAAAGCTTTTAAGTAGTTCTGAAAAGTTTCTGAATAGATATGGTACATATTGTTCATAATCTTCCATTCACAGACGTACAAACTCCTCATTCTGTCACCACCATCACTGCAAATCATCTCTTCACTGGAAACACATGCAGCCGTCTCTACAAATCTGTTCAATCTGAATGCAGTTTTAAGGCAAAACACTATTCACACTAACTGACTTTAACTCTGCATGTTTAAAAGTGTGTAAGATAAAACTGGGTGAACTTGCGAATAGGCTTACGGTAGGACTTCTCTCTGTGCAGGTTGCAACATGATCCGTTTCACTGTTTATGCCGTTATCCTGCAGGGTGTTTGATTTTCTTGCACTTGTGCCATGAGATACATGGATGTGTACGTGCGGAGGGCCTTTTTTGGAGTGCATGTCCACAGCATTTGAAACGTGACAAGAAATCTCGGCATTCGCACAGGGTACCTCCAAAGAAATGCTCCTGTGAAGGACCTGATGTGACCCTTTTCTTAAGGACTTATCCGCAGTCGGAAAAGTGTCGTGTCTCTTTTCCGTCGCCGACGGCCTCCCGCTGGGCAGCATGCAGGCTGAGGTGCTCCGGAAAAGCCTGGCTGTTTGGGGTTCCAGGACGTTGTTGGTGTGTGGGCCCTCGAGCGGTTTGGAGCAGTCGATGTTGACCTTTGTTTTGGCCGAACTTCCTTTCCCTGAGGGAAGCGGTCGCTGGTTTGTGAAGTGCAATAGAACGCTGGAGTGTCTTTCCGTTTGCTCCGGTCCTGGCGGTTGCTCCGGAGGCACGCTGAAATGCACGATGGGTTTGGCGTCCCTGTGTTCTGCTAACGCACTGGTTTTGGAGAGCCGCAGACCATTAACTGCAGTGGCGATGGATCCCTTGGATGTTTCGTCGTGCGAAGCATCAACGCTGGACAGCTGCATCTGATGAGAGGTCTGAAAGGAGCTCCTCGCAGATGGAGGCAGCGGAGGAATCATGGGAGACGCTACCGGACTGACGGGGGAGGCTGGCGGTGTGGTGCATGGGCTCCGTGGGAAAATTACCAAGGACGAGCAACGGCGCAACGGTGCCCTCGCCTTCCTCCGAGAGATGGGCTTGCGATCTGGGACGTCCGCTTCGAATATGCTGTTGCTGCTGCAGTAGCCGGCATCGCTCGTGGTGCTGCTGCTGCTGGAGGAACCTCCATCGCCGCTTCCATTCTCGCAGCTGGTGAGCTCTCCGTCTCCTCCACAAGGCTGCAAGGAGATCTGCAGCATGCTTTTCCTACTCCCGTTCACCTTGGGGATAAATACGGTAGAGTGCCGCTGTAAATTACCATACTCCGGGGACAATGGTGGCAAAGCCAGAGCCAGCTGTCCTGGAGCCACCTTCATATGGAGGGAACTCTGCACCAGGCCCTCGCTAGAGCCACGAGCGGTATTCGTAAACCCGCTTTCCTCTGAGCGAGCAGTGCAAGTCTCCGACAGCGGGTCGGTGTTGCTTCTCCGCGAAGCAAAATGCAGTCGGAGTTGCCGCGCCATGAAGTCAAGCTTCCTGGGGATCCGGTGGGAAGCGGGACATGGCAAAGCCAAAACAAGCAAGTAAAAAATGAGCTGCAAAAAGCAACTGCTCCTGGTCCTGTGCTGCGATTGCAAGCATTAGCGGTGGCACATAGCAAAAATAGCAGCAGTGACAAGCGGCATTCCTCCTCTGAAGCTAACAACCATGACAGGTCAAACGCAGCATGAAGAACAGCTCGAGTTCTCTGAAGGATAGCAGCAAACTCTCAGAGCTTTACGGAGGCAACTGCTTCAGAAACCCTGCAAAGGGCTCTACTGTGCCAGACCACTGGAGTGCCTCAGCTGTGCCTTCTGTAGTTTCGCAAGCGCTGATTCAGGCACGGGTGCCCTCCCTCCCCCAGCTGCCGGTCACCCCAGTGCAAAAAACAACAATCTGCGTGCATGCCAGGATGGAGGTGGAACAGCTCGCCCCGTTCTAGCCAACCTCGTCTCTGCCACCTCCTTCGTCAGCAATGGCAGCCCAGTGTCTAAAGTTTCTAGTAAAGCTGCACCCCTGCTAATACTTTTACCCCACCAGGATAGAGTTACAGGAAATAAAGAGGAACGGGGTTTGGCATGATTTTAAGCTTTCCCAACAGCATCCACATACAGTACGTTGGAGATACGTGGGGAACAGGGTGTTACGAGCTGCTGAAACCACCAAGCTCGTAAAAGGAGCATTTGGCTTATTTCTGCACTTCCAACCATGCACGGCTTGAACGCATAATAGCTTCATCTACAAATTTAAAAGTAGCAGAAAGAATCGAGTCTGTTCGTGCCAAAAGTGCCTCCAAATCAAATCCATTGCTTGTTGTGCCAGCTCTCATATGGCCATGTGCCACATCACGTGTCATCTGACACCCACTGTTGCAGCCATTTAAGACCATGCTTCTGTCAGAGAGAAATGCCATCTCATCAATCAGGGTCAGTTGCACGAGGGGTAATTGCAGTTACCACAGTGCGCAGGACCAGTACGGGAAATCATCCTGCTCACAGCATGAATGTAAATTAAATAGAAATGAGCCTGAGTCAGGAATTTTTAGCATTTTGTGCACTTGGAAATGAATGTTTTAGGATTTTGGAATTTTATAATATAATAAAAAAAGGGGTAACTGCATGCGTTTCAAATTGCCATGCAATATAAGTGAGATTGAATAAGCAATTTGCATTTTTTGCACCTACAGTTTTAGGATTTTGGTATTCTACAATAAAAAAAAGGATTAATTACATACATTTTATGTCGCAGTACAATATATGTGCCATTTTTGCGCTTGACAACAGAGCCTTAGGATTGAGGAATTTTACAATAAAGAATAGGAGCAATTGCACGCACTTTAAATTGAAATGTAACATAAGTGAGACTGATTTTTGCATTTTGTGCACTTGGAAATAACAAATTCTGAAACAAAGAATGGGGTAACTGCATGCCAAGTGAAAAATGAAACAACAGTCAGACTGATCACAGAAGAAGCCTAGAAATGTTTTGCACAAAAATGATTTGTCATCCCTTTCTGTAAGCTACCACATTCCTTGGGTGATAGAAATAGCATGCATGCTTGGTTTATGCCAACAAACACATTCTAGCAATGACATACCAGTTTTTCTTACATCCAGGAACCAGGTTAAGCTATCTGTCAAATGCAGGAAGGCAACTGTGCTTTATTATCTTATCAAGAGAACTGTTTTTACATGAACACTGGGTCTTTTATGCAAGCGTTTGTTTAACCTTCCTCGTTATTCAGGGAGGACGGCGTCAGCGTGTGACGGAGAGAACCCCCCTAACACCAGTCACGCCTCATTCACTTTTATGTGTTTTAAAGCAGTTACTTTTCACTTTTAACAGCACCCAAAGGTAAATTTCAGTTCCCAGACCTGAGTTTTATGATGGCTACTTGCAAAAAGGTATCCTTGTTCATTCATTACACACTGACGCTCAGGTAGCTGCTGATTTTACAAACCTGAACCCAACAATAACAAGCCAAATATATCTGATACTGCTGAGCTGTATAAGGTTTCATTACCATCTAACACATCTTCCATTACAAAGCTAAACAAGCAGTCCTGTCTAAAACTAATGCTACTGGTTAAGCCAGTATATTTACATCAGGCAACACATAAAAAAGCTGTATATAGTGCCACTAATTGTGTGGAAATTATACGTAATACCAATTTTGCAACTTCAGTAGAAAATCAGTTAATTCGTTTTTGACATCAAATAAAAAAAAAGCATGCCTTTACATACCAAACGATTTTCATCAAACACCTCCAGCAGCAGACGATGTTTCCTAGGATGCACCTGTGACGACAAAAGACAAATAAAATAAGTGAAAATGTTAATATGTGTATATGTATGGAGTAATAGAGTGAATGTGTCACATATCTAAAATAAATGATGCCTTTTTACAAGACAGATGTTCCGTTCATCCTTCATTCATAACTCTTGACTTTAGGCCTGTAAATGGCCCGTGACTCAGACAGCGTCTCATTTAGCATTTCGTGAAGTCCCCCACGTTGGTATTTGGGCCAGTGGACAGTATCACAAATAGGCCAGAACCTTTTATGCCAATGCACAGATCTGGTTATGATTCATGCACTAAATATCAGGTTCAGTAGAATTTTTTTGCAAGGAAAACACACATATACAACATGGTCCAAAAGTATGAAACCACGTGAAAATAGCAAAGGTTTAGGATTTTGATATTTTCTAAAAACACAGGTATAGATATGTAAAATGAATACGAAATACTAGAGATTCTGCCTATTTATAGGTCACCATTTAAAAAAGTATGACATTGATTAGTAACACAGCTTGATATAAAGCATTGATGAGTCTTCATCTTCAAATGATTTCTCCTAACACAGTCCTGTTTCCAGGGAACCATACATGCATCTGTCCTTTCTGAGAAAACGAGCGATGTCTACAGAAGAGAGATACGCACACTGCGTCAGTAAATGCGTCACAGCTCGTCACGAGACAGCAGGGAGAGCGGACAGAATGTAAGAGGTACCCCTCATCTCAAATGCACCCCGTAACTCAACCCCTGACCTATGACCCCAGAACATGTGACTGCACCTCTCTCATTCCATGCTACCCAAACAGACTGTTATTTAATTAGTGATTATTTAACCAGATACATTTAGGAAAAAACATCACAAAACAATGTTCACTGCATGTCCTGAAGTAAAAAAAAAAGATTTAACATTTTTTTAAAAATGTTTAGATATTAGAGAAAACGTTCTGCAGTTTTCTAGCAGTCCTTTGAACTTAACGGTTTCTGGGTTCTCTGGATCACGACAACAAATCAACATTGAACTGACTCGAGCTGAATAACATACTTACAGCTGAATGTGTTTCATAAATGATGAACCTTACGCTGAACTGAAATGAGCTGAAATGTCTTTTTAGAGCTGCTTTACAACAAATGTGATGATTTGTGTTGATTTAAAAATGATAAACATTTGTCATGTTGTCTGCGTTCACCATAAACACATTTCTTGGAAAAACTCTATTATTAACATCGTTGTTTTAAATGTAAACTACTTAAAGCAATAAACATATGCAGAAGGCGATGCATTTCCCTGAACTTTCCATCGAGAAATTAAACCACATTTCTCTCTCTATGACCCTATCAGACCTCAGTTCAGGCTAAATGTGTTTCATGACTGAATTGAGCTGACCTCGTGCACAATTGACTTCTAGGAGAGTTTAAGTGGGATTTCGAGCTGTGTGCAGCTTTAGGAGAATTATCTGAATAAACCATTTTATGGGGCTCAAAATAAAACCATCATACTGAGTTATATTTCTGGTCATTTGACATCTAGCAGGACAGGCTCCTGCTAAATACCACCTTTTCCCGTATAAAGAAATGTGGCGGCTCTGCTGAGCCAGACTGTAATTCTCAGGTTAGTATAAACACTGTCAAGAGAGCAGAGACAAACACTCAGCAAGATATAAGCTCCTTTATATACAAAGATCTTCTGCTCAGGGATGTACTTACTTTTTTTTTTTTTTTTTTTTTTTACAATTTCACATGATCTAAATAGAGTTTAAGTGGCTTAAAACCAAGGGCTTTGCTTTGAGGATACCGTTTCTAAGGTATTCTTAATCTTTGTAAACAATGCACATACTTGACTGAAGCATTATCACTCATTTTGCCTTTTTTTTGGCTGTTCATGTTATAGTCCATTAATATAAAATGCAAAAATGGTTTTATAAAACACCTGAACTTTTAAACAGCCTCCCAATTCTGCAATATGAGCAGCCCGTATTGTATAACGTTTTCTATTATTACCAAACACAATGACTGCATCTGTTTAATATTAGTTCACAAGAACACATTACTGGAATTACTAACAATATCTAAATGTGGTGATAACGAACAAAGAGTTCAGTAAGTAGGAAACAACTAAAAATAACAGGTGTGTATATGAGACCTTACAGTACAGAACAAAATGTTTTACGGGTGAATATCACAAAGAATTTACAGAATTTCATTATACCCCAAAACTGAAAGAGAAAATTATATATATATATATATATATATATATATATATACTCTTCACTACACAAACAAAACTTGTGTTAAGGCTCAGTAAATTTGTTGAATGATCTGTATGATATTTAAGCTAATTTCCATATTTTTCCTTTATTATTAAATTTTATTAAAATCAGCATAAATAAAAAAAAATACTATAAATATTACATTTTGTATTAATACTTGCAATAATGTAATAATGCTTGTATTCCTCATTAGTAAGTCGTTTTGTATGAAAGCATGTGCTAAATTAGTAAATGTACATATTTACTTTAAGTCTCCCTGACATTTTATTCAATATTTCAATAATTTAACAATATATTGCCTATTTAAGTTTCCCTGTTAACAATTTTCTTTTTAGTAATTTATTAGCAATGTATTTATTTTAGTAGTGTTAAACAATCGCATCCAAAATAAAAAGTTTTATTTACATAATATATGCGTGTGTATTGTATATATTTATTATGTATATATAGATACACACACAGCATATATTTTGAAATTTTTTACGTGCATATCGATTTATACTCTTATAATATTAAATATTTACATGTACGTGTTTGTATTTATATATACATAATAAATATACATGGCACACACATCTATTATGTAAACAAAAACTTTTATTTTGGATGCGATTACTTGTGATTAATCGTCTGACAGCACTCATTTACTTTAATGTTACATTTGTGCAAATTTAATTAATTATTATAATTTTGTTTATTTTTTGTTAACAAACCTGAGCAATAGGTGATTATCTTCAGAAAAAAAAATTGTTGTGCTGGTTGAAAGCCTCTTCACATTAATATAGTAATGAGTAAAGTACGTGATCTAAATGTATTTATATGTATTTTTATATTCTGGGTAAGGAGTAGGACTTTTTTTTTTTTAAATGTTCCTGACCTGGTGGTGACAGACAGAGAAGATGGCAGGCAAACAACACCAACCTGACCTTGCTAAAAGACCAACGTCAAGTGGCCTTGTATTCACTAAAAGAAAGATGGTCTAGGAAAGGGCTTCAGCGAAATCAAAATTGGATGAAAACCAGTTTTCAATTTCGGAGTTGCGTTACTCCATCCGCAGCTGCCACATCCTCTGCAGCCCTGACGTGACATTTCGGGTACCCCGCCGGCCTGTGTTAACAACTACTCTCACGTCAGACAAAGTGCTTGTCTCCATAGAGACATCATGGAAATCCTTGCATGCAAGAAATATGCAGAACCATAAATGTAACAGAACATTTTTGGAACAGAACAGAAATGTTGCCTATGGTTGTCTTTTCGATGCGCGTTTATGACTTCAGGAGGCGTGGCTTTGGATGGCATTCTGCATTAAGGAGGGACGTGCATTTTCAGGCTAAAATTAGCATTTTCACAGATCTCCTACTGCACCTTTAAGGAAATTCCGCTTGGGGCTACTTATTTAACTTTTCTCCTTTCATTTTGGGGTGACATTTTTGTTACCAGTTAACAAAAACAAAAAAAAAAACATTCACTTACTCTGAAGAAGAATTCCTCGTTCCATTTCGGATCTAATGTCTAAAAGAAAGACAGAAACGTTGTTAAACATCTCCTGACTAAATGATGAATGGAGTAGTAGAGAGTTTGTACACACACCTTCTTAATCGTTTTAGTCTGTAGACTGGTGATTTCTCCATTGACAGGATCGTAAAGAGAGATCCTTGTGTATGGATCACTACCGATGAAAGGAAAACAAACAAATATTACACAATCACTCCTGGAAAAAAAGATTCCCCATTTTTGAGTCATACAGGAAGTGTTACTAAACATTTCAGTAATGCAGTCAGGTTTTCCATTGTTACGTGCAGGACGTGATAAACAATGAATGATTATGGATCTCTTTACAAACAGTAGCAAGTATTCATCCCTATTCTGCAAATCCTTTCAGATTAATTAGCTTTAAGTCACATCACCAACTTAACCTACATGCATCAGGAGGAAGCAACACAATCTGTATTATTTGAGGTTTTCGCTGAATATCTGCCCTTTTTTGTATAGAGATGATATCGCTCAGCACAGATATCGATTGCATACCTAGAGCTGTGTTATTTAGGTCAAAGTGAAAACCACCGATCTGTCCGTATCCTCAAGGACGGCCGGGACATCTGCTAACACTGCCATCTACTGTACCTTCCTGACCAGCACCCTCGAATGTGAATCAGCCAGCAACCATCAAGCACTCCAAGCTATGCATAATATGCATTCTTTGCATGTGGCTGCTTGTAAACACCTTTGACAAAATACTGCGATGCAATTACAATGCAAACCTAGATCTACTTAAGCGAAATAATCATTAAAAATCTAAATAAAACAGCAACTGCAACCCATTTTACTCCTGTAATGTGAAACGGGAAACTCAACGAGAAAAAAAAGTAGGGCGGGACATGATTTTCCCCATCGGGAACAGGCTGATGATGAAAGTGGGCTTTCCACAGCAGAAAGAAGCATGAGCTGAACAAACACGCAGACCAGAAAAGCGTATTAAGAAAGTAAACAGAGTCAATTAGGATTTCATGGCGACTTCATTATTGGTATTCATCCCTTGCTGTTATTTTTCAAAGAATATTCAGCTAAAACAGAATCACGATGAAGCTCAGGAATCCACAGGAAGGCTGAAATTCAATTAAAAATACTATTACAATTTGTTTAGGAAAAGATAAAAGCCTGCACAAGTGTCAGGTTGCCTAAACTGAAGCTCCATTATGCTGGATACAAACGATTTTATGTTGTCATAACAAACTGATGGCACGTGAACATGTGAACATGATGCTGGCAGAGCGGGCACACAAAGCAAACCTATGCAAACCACTCAAACACTTAATGTGCTTTAAATGTGTGGACACTACCTGGCTTTATACTGATCCAGCCAAAATGTGACACTGAGTAAGTGTTGCATGAAAACATCGGAATTATCCTGTGTACTATACAAGAGCTGAGCTTTTAAAGAAAACACATTATACTTAGCCGTCAACCAATATGAGCTTTTCAAAGGCAATATAAGGCTGATTAACATATAATATAATAGCAAATGATATGCAAGAGTGCTAATAATACACAAAAGTCCAGTTTCCAGTTTGCATGTTAGGAACCAGGCAGCATGAATTGAGTCTCAAATGCTCAAGTGTTGGCCGTTTAATCCCCCTGGACATTATTTCAGTTGCCATTTTCTGTCATGGTATCATTTTTATGATATAATATCTCATATACTGACCTGGCACCCAAAATGTCTTTCTTGGCCAATCCAATTCCAGCAATGACTTTTACCCTTAAGATTCTGGATTCATCCTGAAGGAAAGCAAAACAGATTAAATAAGCAACACAAACAATGACAAATAACAAGAATTAAAATCCCTGGATATGTGAGAATGATTAAAACCCAATTAAAGTGGCCTGACGACTGAAGATGGAAACAGGAAGTTGTGCCGGGGCACTCTGACCCATAAGGGGGAGGGACATTCTTATTCCAGAAAGCATTCGATTGGCCAAAAATGTGTATGAGTATTCAGGATAATGTAATAGCTCAGGTCTATTTTCCTGGAAGAAACGTTGGCCAACTATTTATTAAAAAAAAAATAGACCAAAATATTGATTATATCGTATATCATTCATACACATTTGATACCAATTGATCAGCTTAGAAGTTTATTTATTGTGCTTTTTAAGTGACCATGTAGATGGTAACAAACACAGAACTCTTACTAGATGTCTTCAAAACATGTTATTGATTATAGCTCAAAAGGAGTGTCGAACAAATAAGAAATATAATTAAATTATATATGCCATGTGATCAAAAAGATAGATAATAAACATGTGACGTCATGTAGTATGGCGTCATGTAAACCCTCACAAGATACAGTAGATGTTGCGCAATACTTCACTTCAGTCACAAGACAACAATGAGTATAAAAGAAATTGATCTTTATCGCCAAACCAAATACATATTTTCTTAATCGCAAGCAAACATGGTTGTGGGTCAGTTATGTGTCATAATTAAACACACAGCCTGTCATAACGATGATTACAGTTATCATAAGTGGAGCAGAACTTCCTTCAAGAAACCCACCGAGCTAGCATCACACACGAGCTGTAGATACCGCTCAACTGTTGTTTATGCGATATAGCAGAATTACTGTGACTGATATGACACATCACATGACATGATATGACAGCTGAATTCATTTACCTCATCGGTCTGAAGTCCTCGAACCTCCGGGAGTAGCGCGGCCATGTTCATGTTCCGTGCCAGGATGCCAACCTGCGTCGATATGGACGACCGAAAGATAGAAATAAGTCCCAACTGTCAAAGAGTAGGTCACGCTTTAACGTGAATCGCTTCCCCAGGATATGAAACGAGCGGAGAGGCGTTAGCTTGTCAAATGCATCGTAGAAACTACGCCAATGGTCATCCTCTCAGCGCGCGCCCACCTCGACACGCCCCCACGACGTCGATCACGCCCATTACTCTCCTGACCACGCCCCTTGTCTGCTGCTGATCTATGACAATAATAACAATGTTGTTAACACAGAGGGTGACGCTTTTCTCTGTCTGCTTTGCTGACGTAAATATGGTCTTCTCTTTAAATCTATAGTTTAAGTTCATTTTTGTAAATTAGTCGTATTTAATGTTTATTATAATTATTATCATTAATGTCACCTGCAATACTCTAGCCTATATAGAGAAATAAAATGTCAACAACCATATTCAGTACATAAAACACTGAACTAAACTAATTTGAAATATAAATCATGTAACACTTTTGTTGTAACGTATTACAGTATTATATTACAGCGTGCTGAAATATATAACGTAATCGTATATACAAAAAAAGGCAAAATAATTAACAGAGAGATTATTAAAGACAGCATGAATAGAATTAACTAGAATGAACTGTTCTTTCTATACTGAAAATGTGCTTTATTTAATGCAAATGGACTTCGGACAGAGTTCATCTTCAGCCAATCACATCGAGGCATCGCTCACTCTAATCCAATGAAAACGTTCGACTGTGTAATCCCGCCCATTCACGCGTTTCGCAGGAAGTGCATGTTACGCACACTTTGTGATCGATTCAAAGCGCGATTGTAGAGGTGTGTATTCAGATTGGTATGAATGCAGTGTAAGATTTGCCGTTTTACAGCCTGCATAGGATGTTTTCTGTATAGACGTGTTAGATTTTGGAGAAGTCGTGTGTGTTTTATATGACCGCGTTGATGTTGCACTGCTCGAGAGAAAATACTGTTCTGCACGATATGTTCTGTACTGTTATTATTTTGACTGGCATCTTATTTATTTCCAGAATATGCATGGACGCTAAACATCATTTGCATCATGTACCTATAACTTTTTGCAGATTTCACTCTCCCTGCTTCTTCAACAAAATGGAAGTCGACGGAACAGGCAGAAGATTCCTTATAACCGGTGGAGGAGGTTATTTCGGATTCCGGTAAGATTTTATGACAACATACAATCTTTAATTTTTTTTCTTATTAATTTCCACTAAAAGCTAACATATACCAGTCATATTATCTATACAAACCACTAGATGGCGCTATCATACTATATTATAGAACGGTAGAGCTCAGCTGGAGACCCCTCGAAAGTACTTTACTTAAAACTATTTTGGATGTCCTTATCTGGCACAACCATTTTTTGGCCTTGCAGTTCTTTATGAACGCACTGACGAGTTCATCAGATCCACATTGGGCCTCCAGGAACAGGGCTGAAAACATCAGATGTGGTTTTCAACTTTTTAAATGTATTATTGACATGTATTAAATGCAATAACATTACAAATTGTTGCATGCTTTTATGTCATGCCACATTTATTTATATAGTGCTTTAAACAATGTTTTAAATGTTCAATAAACAGGAAAATAAAAGAATATTGCAAATTTATGAATATAATTTATCTATAAAATCTATAAAACAGCTGTAAACTAGACAGTTTGTTAAACTCTGTAAACTACTCACACTCAGGCAATCCAAGATGAAGATGAGTTTGTTTCTTCATCAGATTTGGAGAAACTTGCTCTCTAATGGATGCTCTGAAGTGAATAGGTGCCAACAGAATGAAAGTCCAAACAGTACATCACTCCTGTACATCAATAAACATCTTGTGAAGCCAAAAACTGCATGTTTGTATGAAACAAATCCATCATTAAGATGTTATAACTTTAATTCAGTAATTTAAGTCCATCAAGGCATTTGATCATTTGTGATGGCACCCATTCACTGCAGAGGATCCAATGGTAAGCAACTGATCCAAATCTGATGAAGAAACAAACTCACCTACATCTTGCATGGCTTGCCGGTGAGTAAATAGTTTTTTTGGATCAAGTATTCCTTTAAATCTCTTTATAAATACGATTTCTGTTTCAGTCTTGCCTGTGCTCTCCTCAAAACCTCCTCAAGCGTTGTGCTGTTTGACGTGAGGCCACCGAGCCAAGAGTTGCCAGAGGGTATTGTATTCATACGGGCTGATATTCGTGACTACGCTCAGGTGGAAAAAGCGGTTCGGGGCGTGAACTGCGTGTTCCACATCGCCTCCTATGGGATGTCAGGACGGGAGCAGCTCAATCGAAAACTCATTGAAGAAGTGAACGTACAGGGAACAGAGAACACCCTCAGGGCTTGCTTGGCACATGGAGTTCCTCGTTTGGTCTACACAAGCACATATAATGTAGTGTTTGGAGGTCAGGAGATTAAGGATGGTGATGAAAGCCTCCCTTACTTGCCCTTGCACCTGCACCCTGATCACTACTCCAGGACTAAGTCTATAGCCGAGATGCAGGTGTTAAAAGTAAACGGCTCGCCTCTGAATAATAGCGCAGGTGTCTTGCAGACTTGCTCCCTGCGTCCGGCCGGTATATACGGCCCTGGCGAGGAAAGGCACTTGCCTAGAATAGTTAGTTACATTGAGAATGGAATTTTTCGGTTTGTGTACGGGGATCCTGATAGTCTGGTGGAGTTTGTTCATGTGGATAATCTGGTGTCTGCACACATGTTAGCTGCCGAGGCGTTAACTGAAAAGCGCCAGCATCGTGCCGCCGGTCAGCCCTATTTCATTTCTGACGGAAGGCCTGTGAACAACTTCGAGTTTTTCAGACCTCTGGTGGAGGGTCTGGGATACTCGTTCCCCACGCTTCGCCTGCCCATAACGCTCATTTACCTCTTTGCGTTCCTGACCGAGATGCTTCACCACGTCGTGGGGCGGATTTATAACTTTCAACCCCTGCTGACTCGTACTGAGGTCTACAAGACGGGCGTCACACACTATTTCAGTATGCGTAAGGCACAAGAAGAGCTGGGATACGAGCCTAAACTGTATGACCTAGAAGATGTTGTGCAATGGTTCCGAGGCAGAGGTCATGGGAAGAAGCGCAGCCAGTCATCAATTAAGAAACTAATTTTAGATGTTGTTTTAGTGGTCGCCTTTGCAGCAGTGGTGCTCTCCTGCCTTCCGGTTGTGGGGCAGTGAAATTTGAGGATTTAATTTCTGTTCTGTGCATTATGTGAGGTTTATATTTCCACTTTTGGAAGGGCGGTGTCCTTAAAAAGTTTTTGTGGATTTTAAACAATATTAAAATGCTTCTTTAAAAGAATAAAATTATGTATTTTTGATGGAAAAAGAATGGCTAGCAGAAATGTATTTGCTGTATGTGATATTTAGTTATTACTTATTATCAATATAACAATTTCACATGAATTTAAAATGCCTTTTGTGTTTTGTCAGTTTACTTTACTGAGCGCAGCATTGAACAGAACTTGATAATCATGTTGTCCAGCATGATGTGAGATGATCCGAAGAGCAAATATTAAATCATACGATCATCATTGTCACTTATTTACTTATAATTGATTAGTCACATAAATATAGTGCACTGAATTCTTTATTCTTTTTTTTGCCAGGCCTTTGCTTTGAATTGCATTCATGCAAATTTGTAATAAATACACTGCATACAATTTATCTATTCATGCTTTCTAAGAGTTGAACCCATGACCTTGGAATTGCTAGTGTTATGTTAGACGATTTGAGTTATCCTGAAACACCAAAATCCTGAAACGTGGGTTATTTTCAGCTGTACATGAATATATATATATGTATAGGTGTATATATATGAATACATATTATGTACATATATTAATGCGTACTAGGTATGAATGTCATTGTACAGACAAAATATCAAAACAAGTACTCGAGTTCAGCCGTTCCTCAGGTGTAGCTCACCACATGAATTATCAAAATGTTTTATAAACACCCAGTCATACAGTGCTGTCTTCGTTTTCAACTATTGTTTTATAAGTTAAAAAAAGTGTTTCACTTGAAAACCTTGAGCTATACTTAAAATAAACCGCTCTTGCTTTGATTTTGTGCTATCTGATATTTTAAATGTGGCTCAAGTGTCAAAAAAATACTTGTGGCGTCCACTGTATGGTGACGGAAATGTAAGTTAGTGACAATAGCCTTTGTCACTGATGCACAATGAGATGTTTGGGATCTGCCCTTCCCCCAGATTCAACAAACCTTCACTGGCCTGCTGTAAGTGCATGCTAGTACTGTTGCTTTTAGAGCATGAGTTACCTGGGAAACACAAGACAGGTAGATTTTTACAAACAGTATATACATTTTGGAACAAGAGTATTTAATACTAAATTTACTCTCACAAGCATACAAACAATTCAGCTGCATAAAGGGTTGCTTATTGTTTAAGTTTTTTTTTTTTTTAAGAGATGTTCAGTGTAGTTTTTAATTCTTTTATGTGGTTAAATCTTTAATCTGTCCCGCTGGATGAAAGTGGACACACATAGACTCTCCAAAGGACTTTTTTTTCAGGATTCTGCTCCCCCTTGCTGAGTTGCTCTCTATCATTGTTTCGCTCCGGCATTAACCACATTCCAGAGCGCTGCAGCGCAGCCCGTCTCCCTCCGCGCATTCCTCTCACACAAACGAGTCCCGAATGAATAGTTTGATAAACGCATACTTGTCCGTCTACGCGTTCAACATCTCTCCTATTTATTGCGAAATTCCCGGGGGGGAATTTTAGGAGAACTGGAATTGTTGGAAACGAGTTCGCAGGGACAATCACGGAAAATCAAAGCGAGAAAATTCCTCCGCGCAGCGCGCCATTGACTGTAAAGACCTTTCAACTTTACAAAAACCTGAAATTGACAAACGTTCTCTTGAGTGGAAACTTTGTCACGACCACAAATCGACAGGCGGGGATCATGTATCGTGACGAAATGACGGCGAAGGACTAAGTGATCGCGATCAGGCAACGATGGTTGGCCTGAGGCGGCGTTTTTCCGCGTAAAATGCAGTTTGTGTTGTAGTTGACTAGTGATCCGCGCGCTCCCCCGTTCAACTCGCCTCAGAGACGACATGGATGGATATGACGAGGATCCGGCGAGCAAACTGATGGAAAACCTCTCCATATTTGACGTTTATCAAGACGGGATGTACGGGGAACCGAACCCCGATATGGAGAAAACTAAACGAATGAATGGCAGCTCCTCCGCGCACGGGAACAAAGTCTACGGCGCGGCTCCCCTGCGCTCCGTCAACGGTAACCGACCCTCAGTGCCTCTGGATTTCTGTTCTCCGCAAAGGGACGCGGTTTATCCCGATCCCGACGCTTACTGCACCAAATCTGAAGTTGCCTTGCCGTGTTACAGCGGCGCGTCGGACCGTCTCAGGAGATACACGCAAGCGGAGGTACAGGCGCACCGGTACAGCGCTGGATGCGCCTACGACGCGCTCATCCTGGGAAAGCAGGTGAGGAGCAACAGCTTATGCATGGCCACGAGCCCCCGGTCCAGTTTGGCTTCGTCTCACTCGTCGCAAGACCAGAGCAAACACACCAGCCCGAGGTCGAGCATCAGCAGCCCGCGGTCCAGCCTGGTGTCACCGGGACAGGAGAAGTACTGCGAAGGCAACGGCGTGATTAGCCCCCGCTCGAGTTACGCCAGCACGGCCAGCGACACCAGCAAACACTCCAGCCCTAGAACCAGCCTCAACAGCTACGATTGCGGGAGCAAACCGAGCAGTAACCGAACCAGCGGCATCAGCATGGGCTACGACCAGCGGCACATCAGCCCCAGATCGAGCACCACAAGCCCGCGCTCCAGTTACTCTCCAGCGGGGAACCACGAACCGGAGAGCGGCGTGCACGGCATCCCCATGACCAGCCCCCGGTCCAGCATCTGCAGCCAGGACGGCAGCGGAGTTGCGCGAATCGCCGTAGCGGCGAACTGCGTGGTCAGCCCCCGCTCCAGCATCTCCAGTCACAGCTCCAGGAGTTCGCGGAGCTCCATGAGCGCGTATCCCGAGCTCCAGCACTCCATGCTGGGACCCGGTCTGCCGGAGGACGCGCTGCTGCAGGACTTCACGGAGCCAAACGGCCTCCACAATAACCGCGTCCACCTCCAAGCGTTTTCCGAGCCGCAGCAGCAGAATTCAGACGTCAACGTCGCGTTTAACTACGCTAAGATGGGCACCGGGGGGCAACGCTTAAAGCTGCCCTACCAGGTCACTCCATCCCGGGACAGCGGCCCCAGTCCGGCGGAGCGGCGCCTGGAGGCCCTCACCCTGGAGCTGGAGAAGGAGCTCGAGATGCACATGAAAAAGGAGTATTTTGGTGAGTAGATCATGCAGGGTCTTAAATCACAAAAAAACAACAAGTTTAGTGCACACATTTAGGGCCGGTTTCCCGGATAGGAATTAGATTAAGCCAGGACTAGACCTTTGCTAATTTAGGACATTTAAGAATTTTTAGAAACATGTCTTACAAAACTGCATTATCTGTGCCCATTTTAAGACCAAACAATGGCAAAGATGTATTTTAAGATATCTCAGTGCAAGCCTTTTCCATTTTAGACAGCTCTTAACATTTAGTTTAATCTAGGACTAGTCTTAATCCCTGTTCGGGAAACCGGCCCTTAAAGTTTTGGAAAGATAAGAGCATTACCTTTTATTTCTTTCTTTGTGCCTTTTGAAACCTGGGTTTGAATATATTGAACTTTTCCAGAATTGTTTGGTGGAAAGTCATATTAATACATTGACACGCTCAAACCTACAGATGTCAGCCGATCAATCTCAATTAATAGCATCTAAACTAAATGTTTTTGTTTACATAATATATGCCTAATATATGTAGTGTGTACTGTGTATGTTTATAATGTATTTATAAACAAACACACATATGCTGTATATATTAAGGAAATATTTGCATGTTATATATCTGTTTATATTCAGATAATTTATAGAAACATAACAATTTTGTTACATGTGTTTATAGTTATATATATGTAATAAATATGCTTAATGCACATACATTATTACTTATTTTGGATAATTAATAATTTGACAGCACTGCTCAAACCCCATTTACCAGAGCCAGCACAGAGCAGCCTTTGTGTTGGACTATCGTTAGGGTGTGGGAAAACAGGTGTAAATGATGTTTTGTCAATGAATGAGTGTGCTTTCCAGACAAGAGGGTTTATACTTTGAGCACTGCTTTAATCGCATTATCATTATTTATCTTTGAGCTGGTTAAATCATCATTCATACAGACTTTTTTCGCCCCAAAGGCGTCATGCAAAATAATCCAAATTCCCAAAACCTGGATCATCTCACAAGGCATGCTGCAACATAGACTAAAATCACTGTCATTTCATTCATCAGCGCTGTTTTAATTCTCAAAAGGATTGTTTTGAACTTTTATGGGTTTTTCTCCCAATTTAGGGTCCATAGGAGAAATGATCATAGACACGACTCAACAGACACACTTAATAGTTGACATTCAAAAATAGTATAGAGCTGTAAAAGTAATAGGAGCTCAGATCATATGGTCATTGAGAATATATATTGAGCATGATTTTGCCAAGTAAAACCTGTTTCTTGATTTAGCGTGTTTTGTTGATCCTGGATCAACATCACTGTCCAAAAATATAGACTTAACCCAATCCTAAACCTAACCCTACCCTAAAACGTTTATCCCTCAATTCTGATTGGTTGATTGTAATGTTGTTTCTGGATCATAGTACTTGGTGAAATCACGTTCACCTGAGACATTGCTGAGTTTGTTTGTTTTTTTTTAAGCTCAGGAGACGAATCTTTTGTCTCGGTAGCAGGCAGCTTTAGCAAACAAGGAGAAGCAAGTGAGATCTTGTGGGTGGATTTTGTTGAAATGATTTTGCTGACAGTATTATAATCACAGTTTGTGTTTGTTTGTTTAGTGTGTTGTTTTGATAAAACACAGGTTTTGCACCCAACTCACAGGGTTTAAGTATGCAGTTTGGTGCCAGTGACCACAAACTTTGGCTAAACACTGCAGTAACTGGCTCGTTTTGCATTGTAACCAGCTGATTGCTGATTGGTTTTGGTCACACCGGGCAGCAGCGGTCGACCAATCACAACAAAGGCTCCTGGCATCCCAACTGGCACAGCCCAAAAAGGACATTGTAGTTGGTGAGCAGACAGACAAACAGGGTTCTTAGAGGCTTGTTTTTGGCCCGGACCTGGACGGAAAAAGGCAAGTCTTCAGAGAGTACATACTTTGTCTCCCAGTTTGAGCGCCACTTCCTGCCAGTGTCCTTCCAAGGCCTGAACGTCAACAGAAATGTTCTTTAGAGGCATGTGAGCCTGTTTTTTTTTTTTTTTTTTCTTAGGGAAGTCCTAATTTGTGATTTGGCGGGACTGGTATAGAAAGTTCACCCCTTCCAAAAAAAGTCTCATAATTTTCTCACCCTTATGTCATTCCATACTTGAGTTTCTTTTAGCTGTTAAACACAAAATCAAATATTCTGAAGAAAGCCTTTGACTGGGAAAAATACTATTGCTAGTGTGAAGTTTTTGTTTCTTTTGTGTTCAGTACAGTAAAGAAAATACAGCTTTGGAACAACTTGAGAGTGAGTAAACAATGACAGAACTATCCCTGAAAACAATTGACGTAAGTAAGCAGAATTTTAACTACATTTTTTGAGGAAGCATTCGTGTCTGGAACACAAATGCTGCTGGTTAGGTTTGTTCAGATCATTAACCCTAGGTATGAGCAATAGTAACTGTAATGCTTTTTTAGGGAAGAGGACTGTGTTCATCTTTTCAAAGAACACAAGCTTTAGGTCTGTTGTTGTGACTCTGTGGCATTGTCTCATCTTTTGTGTTTCCGTTGCAACTGGGATTTGCTTCTGCTACTGCCTGGAAAGCCATTTACCCAGGTTTAGTTGCAGAAAGTCTAGAGATGGAGGTATGAGTGTGTTTTTGCCTCAGAGGAGCAGGTGATGTTTCTTTTTTACTGCATGCCGAACCCTCTTTAGTCTGCGCGAGAGCGAACCTTCTCTGTTACCGTGACAACAGCTCCCCTAAAATCAATCTCGCCGGGTGTTCGTGATGTGTCTTTCTGTGCTCTTAAAGGGTTCGTTCAACTAAAAATGAAAAATCTGTCATGTCATTCCAAACCTGTATCAGAATCTGCTGTCGAACTCCTAAAAGGGCAGAACTGCAACTTGTCTATATTCACATAAAAAGGGTTAAAAATGTATGACTTTGCTCAGCTCTTAAATCTCGTATGCGTTCATGTGAAATGCGAGAACCAATGCAAATTGTTATAATTGACCTTAAACCTACCAAACGCCTCCATGCACCATGATATTTGAGAGCTACAAAAAAGGAAAGGTTTTCAGTCAATTATGAGAAAACCTATTATAATGGACATTTGGACTAGTTTTATAGTTAGCTCAAATCCCTATTGCATGCTTTTCTTGTGTGGAAAACAACAACAGCAAGCGAAAAGCAAATATTATATGGTAAATTATAGCAAAATGTTTGTTTTGTGTGACTTGAGTTTGTTTTTATTGTTGTTTTTTTAATGCTAAGTTTTAAGAGGTGGTATATATATATATATAAAATCAAGGATGTGTTTAATTGATTAAAAGTAATAGTAAAATATTTATTTTAAATAAATGCTGTTCTTTTTAACTTTTTATTCATCGAAAATTTCTAAAGTAATGAAAAATTACATTTTAAGTTAACATATGGTCAACCAACTACAGTTATTTCTATTATTACATTTTTTTTACTGTATTTTTGATCAAATAAATGCAGCCTTGATGAGCTTAAAAGACATCTTTAAAAACCATAAATTATCTTACTGATCCCAAACTTCCCAAACCCTTCAAAGGAAGTTTTCTGCCCTACAGAAAAGGCTTGATTGTCTTCAGATTTTAGGATAAAATTGTTTTGCTTCAAAAGTGTTTGGCTACAGACTTTTGTTTAAAACTGTGAGCTATCACAAATAATGCATGACTGGTTAAATTTGCGTTAATTCTTGCAAGCGATTAGGCTGTCGGTGGGGTGGCGGTTCAGCACCAGACTCTTGGCACAGAGCGTTTGTCTCTGCAGCCAGACACAGCTGCTGGGGGTCAACGCTGATCACCTGCTTAGAATAAACAATCATCTCAGTCCGCACATGTGCACACAAACACACAGAAACGCTCCAAAAGTAGCTTTGCTTACATCTGAGTTTCTCAGTGTAATCTGCTCTGGATGTTTTCTGGCAGCGTTATTCGCCTGCTTTAGCACTGAATCAGCTGACCTCTGACCTGCGTGTATCCACACAGACACTCGGGATTCAGGGTCTGGTTCAAAATAAACACAGAATGAGACTTTGCTCGCCGCCGTTTCCGTTCAGAGAATTGTTTTTCGCCTGAAGTCTAGCTATGCATCGTTTAGATTTGGTGTAATAAATACGTAATTTGGGTTCTGAATCCTGAGTTGCATGATCATGACCATTTTTTTACTACAGGTTTTTTTCATTTTGCTGCACTGCTTTTTCACTTTTTTCATGTTATGGACATGTTTTGACCTCTGCGCTCACACACAAAAAATTTAGCAAAACATTGCACTTGAATGAATCGATTAATCTTCAAAAATCACCCACCCAACCAGCCCTACTTCAACAGTAATATAAAGTGCAGGTTAATCTTTGGCCTTGTGTGAAACAAAGCAATGCTCTTAATGTCTTTCTGGAGCAGACTGAGTGAGTGAGCTGTTATCACCCGGCGAGAGGAAGGAGTTGTGGTTCATGGCCTGTATAGAGGAAATGGTACCAGTGTGTATCAGGTTCGTCTGGAGGATGCGTCTTGTTGAGTTGCCAGCCGTCCTCATTACGTCAGAATCTCTCGCTGCTGTTAACATTAGACCTTTATCACAGTGAAAGCAGTGTAACGATTCTTCTGGCTTTGTGCATTTTTCAATGTGCTTTAATCACCTAGTTGAATAAATGTGACCATCTGCAGGTTGATTTCGAAATCTGCACATTTTCAGAGACAGCTGAAGAGATATTCAAAATTAATCAAATTATTTATTCAAACATAAATAAAACATTAAAGAACAGTAAAAAAGTATTATTATATTAAGCTAAATTCTCCTTACAGTTTATGTGTCTGCTGATCGTCACTCAACATTAAACAAGTTTTAATTCAACGTAAGCCATGGTTTGTAAACGTGATGATTTCACCACGCATTTAGCAGTACTGCAGTGCGAGCCACACCTAATTAATGTTTATTCTTTTGTATTAAATTTTAGTCATTATGGACCCTTTTCCAATTCAATAGTCATCTTCGTTATAAATACTTATAAGTTTTTAATATTATGATTTTTCAAAATTAATGTACATTTATAACACTACACTTTATATTTCAATATTTCAACTCCCATTCACTGCTGTCAAATTTCCGCTGCGTTCGTTCATGCATTTTAACTCTGCTCTTACGAAAATTAACCATGGTTTTGCTAACCCTAGTGCAACCATGGTATGTAAAAATGTGGTAATACAAATGTAACTCGGTCTGTAAAAAACAAAACAAAACATGGTTGCTACATTCTACTATAATACAACCATGGTTAATTTTTAGGGTCAAGTTAATAAAAAAATGTAAGCAGGTATATGAAATACAATCACTTAGAAAAAAATGAGAAGACTCTGTTTAAAAAATAATGATTTAAAAAGCCAAATCAATGGCATTATTGTCATATTTTAAAGAAATTGTATATTAAGGCACCTTCTGTTTTATGTAATTTGGTAAATAGATAAGATGACACAGGCCGAACCAAGTACAGATGTTGGAAAAGGTAGGGTTGGGTTTTGCAGAACATAACATTACTTGGGAAAAACAAAATAATATATAGACATAAAAATTCCTACATTTTAAATTCAAATTAAATAGGAAAATATAAAAAAATATATAAATTATTTGAAAATATTAATCAGATACTCATTACAGATAATCTGAGTGATACTAAGATATCCCTGATTCATCTAGCAGAGGAAGAAGCGAGTCAGTCGCACATTTTTGAGACAGAAACTTGAGCCGCTCTGTAATAAGGATTAACAGCGTTTTCCGTGTGACCTGTGTGTTACAGTCGTGTTAATTAGTCAACGCTAGATTAGTTCTTCTTAACACTCACCTGAAAACTTGTTTTTCAGCTGGCAAGGTAAGTGTGGTATTAAAAGTTGCTTCACAATTGAGACTTTACCGTTTCACAACCAAAAGGAATGTTCTAGAATGCAGTCCTTTTATATGAAAGTTCAGTATTTGTGCATCACATGCAGTCTTGATGGAGGTTTTGTCAGGTACTTGTTTATCCAGCTATTGGAGAACCAAAAACACTACTGTTCAACTGTTAGTTCCATTCTGCTAATAATGTGGTAAAGTTACACAATAACATGTGCTTACAGCGGATAGAGTAGTTTACAGGCTACAGTGTTGACTGACTAGTGTTGTTAATATGGACTGGGTACAAGGGCTGGTCGATTAATCATATTTTATTTTCAATTACTGTTTTGACTTACGGCAAGATAATCAGGAAAACCCTGTGATACAGTGATGCTCTTATTTTGTGTTATAAATTCAGCACAGCCTTTTCTTTACAGCGGAGCACAACAACATTAAAATTAGTATGAACTCTTTTGATGAAGTTTTTAAAAATATTTATATGTTAACTTACTTTTTGTATTATTTGTTATTATTTTAGTTTATAAATTATTTATTAATTACAATTTTTTTGTGTTATTTTTATTATTTATACTTTTACTATAAGTTTAATTTTTTGCATTGTTTATACATGTTTTTTATTATTTTATTTATATATATTATATATATTTAAATATAATTATATATTGATATATTGCATGTTTATTTTATTTATATGTATATATATTTTTTTTCTTTATCATTTTATTTGTTTTCAGTTTTTGGAAATTCAGGAAAATTAACAAAAAAAACAACAACAACAACAATTAGGCCTAAAAGTTCAATAGAAGTTTATTTATTATTTATATGTTTTATTTCTTTGTGTATTATTTGTTACTATTTTAGTTTATATATTATTTATGATTTATATTATGTGTATAATTTATTATACTTTTATTATTGTTTGTTATTTTGTATTGTTTATGCTTGTTTTATATTATTTTATTTTAACGTGAAAAAAAAAACAAAAAACAAGCTTTAGGCTTAAAAGTTCAATAAATGCATAATGATTCCAAAGTTTAATAGTAAGTAGTGTTAAACAAACATGATATCAGTATTGACCAAAATAATCACGATGATGATTTGTGCTGTATTGGAGCAGCCTTTCTTTTGACCTCTCTGGTTCTTGGGGTGGACAGTGGCTGATTTGGAGTGCAGTCATGGAGGTTTATACGCCACACCTCTGCCGGGAGTTTTACAAACACGATTAGATCAGAAGTGCCGTCTCGATGATGCTATATTTATCTTGATGAGTTAACAATTAAGTCACCGAGAGCTTATCTGATGAGTGTTTCTGTTCTAGAGCCTGTTATCACACGCACAAATGGGTTTCATGCTAATTGAGCTTTTAAGTGAGTTTTTCTTAAATCATTAAGGGCTGAGTTACATCCGTTTTGAGATCCGGTGCCGGTTGCATAGAAGGTTAAGATTAGTCTTAAAAGTTAGTCAGCTAATGTTTTCTTTAAGACTGGTCACAGTTCTTTTTTAAAAAATCAGTTACATAAAAATGTATATTAGGCTAAGTTAAATACAAAAAATAAAACAGATGACACTTGGCTAACTGCTAGTTGGTGAGTCTTATATGAAGGCTAAGTTTATGCAACTGGCCCCTGGACACAGAATTTCCCGAAAGACTGAATTGAGTTGTTGTTGGGAGATTGATGTATGATGTGTCATGTTTGCCATCGGTCATGGCCGTCTCAGGGGTGATGTTGTGTGCTGTCTGTGCGGTGACCTTAACCTGACCATGTCTAGGTGTTGACCGTGGCCGTGCTGAGGAATGTGACCCCAGCGGAGGCCATCTTGTGCATGAGACTGCATGCATTATTGCTGCTGACTCACTCTCCAATGATGCAGAGCATTTATATATAACAAGAGTGAATGATAAATTATGAACTTTTGAACTTCAAATCACATAATCACTCTTATTATATGTGTATATATATATATATATATATATATATATATATATTATTGCTGGGCAACAATTAATAATTAATCACGTCCAAAATTAAATTCATTGTGTACATAATATATGTGTTTTGTATTTATTATGTATATAAATACATGTGCATGCATATATTTATATATAAAATAAATTGTTAATATAAATATATAAGCTACATGTAAATATTTTCTAAATATATGCTGTATGTGTCTAATTATATGAATGCATAAAAACAAATTATTATTGATAAAATAGCCTATAGAAATATTTTCTGGATTACGTAACAATATTAATATATTTCTGGCACAATGTCTTTAAATTAAACCAAACTTTTATTTACCTTTAAATTCTGTGTCTAATGTTTTCATTTGTTTTGACTCTTTTTGTCGGAAAAGCTGAACTTTAAATCAAGTGAAATTGAGTTATTTGATATCACGTCTTAAGATTGTATATTTGTGTGATTGTATGCACACAGAACACACCTGTCTGTGATCCTGACAGCTGTTTGTGTGTCTGTCTCTTCCAGGTATCTGTGTAAAGTGCGGTAAAGGTGTGTATGGAGCGAGTCAAGCGTGTCAGGCGATGGGAAACCTGTATCATACAAACTGCTTCACCTGCTGCTCCTGCGGTGAGTGACACACACACACACACACACAAACTGCATAAATCTTCTATTGTAGATGCGTAATTATACTTAGAACTAGAGTTGGGTACCGAAACCCGGTACCAGTATGGCACAGTAAGTAACCGGCATTCACCGAACCAAATCAAAACGTGGATTTTGGTGCCTCATTTCAGTGCCGTGCCTGAACGACAAACACAACAAATCTATGGCGGCAAATCTATGCCATTAATAAGCGAGCGCACCACTGATGCTGGCGCGCACAGTAAATCATTTCCGCCAGAGGAAAACCGATCTACATGCGAAGAAACAGGAGCACATGATATGTCATCTGCGTGCGATTATTCTTGCACTCAATCTTCTCGAACATGTTTATTTTTGTCAGTCGTGGGGTATATGTCATGATTTGTGAACAAAAGAACAGATGGACCTCTGCTGACACCAATATGCTGTTGTTTATTGTCTAAAGCATGCTTCGTGTCATTGCTGTCAGCAGAGGTCCATTTGGTCCAGTGCTGAGTGTACAAATCATTTTTATCAACATAAGTAAAATTATACATTCAATTAGAATTATGCATCTAAAATGGGAGAATTGTGCATGTAATGAGAATTATGCATCAAATGTGAATTGTGCATCTAAAATGAGTTATGTATCCAAAATGAGAGCATCTAAAATGTGCTTTTAATGAGAATTATTCATCTACAATTGGAGGCCTATGCATTTATTTAGACGCATGCAACTAAAATGAGAGAATTTTGCATTTAGTGAGAACTGTGTAACTAAAATGTAAGCTTTGTTGTGGTTATTATGTGATATTGGCCAAGATCATGTGACACATGTGTAGACTCACTCCTGTAGAAAAGCGTGTTTATTTTTGTATATGAATGTGTTTGAGCACGTCACGTTTGTCCTGGTCAGTGTTTCTGTCCGTGGGAGCAGTGTGTGTGTGTGTGTGTGCTCCGTCACCTGACGCGTCCTCGGTTCTCCTCTTTCCTCTGTAAGCGAGAGAGAGAGAAATCACGGCACTACTGTAGAGCACAACTGCTGTTCAGTTTTCTCTCTTTCATTCTCTCTTCCCCTCCGCACAGATACTGTTTCCTCACGCTTTACAGCCAGTGCAGATAATTTACACGTAATGCTAGCCGTTCGCTGTACGCGTATTGTTTGGCGAAATAAAGCGGGCCAGTAAACCGGATGCGGTCTGGAAGGAACTGGAAGCCTCTTTTAAGGGCATAATGGGTTCTTGAAGTTCACAGGAGCTCTTTAGCGTGACGTTCGAGTGTGTTTGTGGATGTTTGGATTATCTGTGATGAATAAGCTGCTGTGGTTGATCTTAAGTACTTCAGTGCAATCATGAGCCGCTGTAATGTTTTAAGAGTGAAGGAGATGGAACGTAAAACATGTGTTACTTTAGAGGTTTGAGAACGAGGCTTTAAGAAGGCCAGACTGAAAGTTTTATGAAATGAGTCGAGGGGGCGGGTACAGTATGACCAAAATCTGTTATTTGTATGTCATGGTAATGGTATATATCATTATCTAGTTATTTTTCAATTGGGTTCAACCCAAAAATAGATTGCACATTACACAAACATGTGCACATGACTATTTCTGATATGATTTTACGACCTAAGTTCAATTTTAAAAGTATTATTTACATAAATGTACATTTTATTTATTTATTCAGCATACTGAAAGCAAACCAAAAGATCAGATAAGTCACAAGAAGTAAATATTCTGTCAGTGTGAAAGCATAAAAAAGTCTAAAAACGTGTGTGTGTGGGTGTGTGTGTGTTATTTGGAAACTGTAAATAACCTACAGCTTTAGAACGTCATGCTGTGATGTGTTGAAAATCACTAAACTGCTGCAATTAATATCAAGAAAACTGTCTACACAGTAAGTGCTCTTATTAAGTGTCTATTCTGGCCTAATTAGGCCACAAAACGAGTTGAAAGGAGCCATATTCTATGCTTTTGTAATATTTTACTATTGTCCCTGCAGCACTGACTCAGATTGCTGTTATTTTTGTACTCTGCTGGGTTTAGGGTGGATAATTGAAGCCTTGGCTTTTTTTATTGTAATTTCTTTCTGTAATTTAATCTTAAACTTCTTAAATTATAAAGTGTTTGATAAAATCCCCCATTGCACTGTAATCAACAGTGACGTAGTTATTGTTTGCATGCCGAGTTGCTGTTCTTGCATTTATTTAAATACAAATAATGATTGATTTATTTCACCATTTGTGGCTTACATGTGTCATATGCATAACGTTGGGTGCTCTGTATCAAGTTCTTATTTATAGAGGTGGTGTATGAAAGCAATTTGACGCTGGCAGTGGTGCTGCTGTCCTCAGTCTGTGCAGGTAATCACAGCTGTAATTGGTTTTTGTGCTCAGCTGAGGAGAACCAAAAGTGCTGAGTGTCATGATAACAGCAGATGATTCAGGAGTTCATTTACACGCCACCAGCGACTCAAACCTCACCATTACAACCACTAAAATATCCTATCATGCATTAGGGCGAAACTATCCATCCATCCATGCATCCATCTTGTTAGTTCTATAATTCTATTCCTCTCTTAGTCTACAATAGTCTATCTATTATTCACTCTGTCATTCTTTTTATCATTTTATTGCCATATCGTTCTATTGTTAGTTCAATCATTCATCTGTATATATGTCTGTCGTTCATTTTACCATTAATTCTGTTTTTCTGATCTAACAAATTATCTGTATATATCTATTCATCATCTGTTTATCATTCTGATGATCACTTGGTTGTTTATCTATCTATCTGTTGTTCTGTCTGAATCTGTCTGCTCTATGTGAATACCTATCTATCTATGAGAGAGAGAGAGTTCTTGATGCTGTTTTTGTGTCTGTCTGCGTGTATAATTGAGCTTTGCTGTCACGTCCAGAGCTGCATCAAAGAGAGAGGAATGCACTCATTTATTCCTCCATGTCTCTCTCTCTCGCACACGCTCTCTCTGTCACGTCTCGCTGTACCAGTGCTGTATCAGTCACAACATGGACAAACACTCCTGTTCTCATAAACACACTCGCAGCATCACAACAATTGTAAAGGTAAGTGTATGTGTGCCTGGAGTGTCCCGCAGGCCTCGGGCTCACACACACCAACACAGAGTGTCATTTTGATGTTTCATTCACTCTCATTTGTTCTCTTTCTCTCATTCCTATTTGCTCAAGACTAGTCTTCAATAGGACTCATAGCATACACACAGATCTGTTGGAAATATTCATTTCTAGCCAGTGATTTATTTGAACGAATTTATTTATTAGACCTGTGAAACCCATCAAATATACATTAACATGGGGAAAAAAGAGGAATATATATATAGCATGTATATTTATGTCGACAGAGAGAGAGAAGGGGCAGAAGAGCATGTGTGTGACCAGCAGGCCTGCACATGCTCTGAACCGCAGACTAAAATTCCCCTCTTTACAGTAACACACACACACACACACACTGACTAGAGTCTGGATGTGAATTCCCCAACATGTACATACACCCTTTGAGTGACTCATCACCTCCAGCATCCCATCATGCACTGAGGCAAAGCCACCTGCAGATGATAAAGACCTGCTTGTTCTCTCGCTGTGGACAGGAGTGTGTGTGTGTGTGTGTGTTTTCTCACAGATTTAAGAAAGGAGCTAGAAAGACACATAGGCTTTGTTCTCAATGCACAAAAAAATTATTTGCATTTCAGATCGGATCATTAGGTCAATTATTAGGTCTTGATCTATTGATTATTCAATCATTAATTCAGTCATTAATTTATTAAGATTAGATTGCATAATTTCAAAATCTGAAGCTAAAACAGAATGATCTGACTTTAGCTTAGCGAAACTATGCTACATAAAACATCTTGCACGACACAACAGTGGGCTAAATGACTAAATGAGATGCATTTTTGTTTTGTTTTTTACAGTGGGTGACATTAATTTGTTCATTCTTTCTACTTATAATTTGTTTGTTCTTCTGTCTACCTGTCGTTTGTTTGTTCTGTCTACTTATCATTTGTTTGTTCATTTTGTCTAATCATTTGTTTGTATGTTCTATCTATCTGTCATTTTATCTATATATCTGTCTTTTTGTCAGATGGTCTATCATCTGACAAAACATGATTGTCAAAATTGATTGATTTATTTTAAGTCATTTTAGTACTTCAGCTAAGTGTTTTAAGTTTAAATTGTTCGTCTGAAAATTGTAATGTAATTTATTTAACAATTCTGCTCGTTTTTAAGTTAAGAAAAACTTAAAAGATTAGCTGTCACTCCCTTAACCATTGTATTAGATTTAACCAGTTTTCTGTAATTGAAAGCAAGAAAAGAAAAACAAAATAGCGTTATATGTGGACATACTTTGTTTATTAGTGAAAATATAAAATATTTAGTTTTTTTTACCATTGATGCCGATATCTTGGAAAGCAGGTATAATTGTAAATAAAGCTGATATAATTGTATTTATTTAAAACAAAAAAACTTAACAGCTGTTGCTCTTGTTTTGTTGTAAATCATGTTTGTTTGTATATTCATTAATGCTCTGAGCATGTGTTATTTTCTGTTTTCAGTGCTGCGCTCAGTGTTTCTCTCTGGATGTTTAATTATGCTCGAGACAGATTTCCCAGCAGTCTCCAGCAGCTGTGTGCTCTGTTCTAAAGACAGTGTAATATGGCTTTAGATGTGGTGTGTGTGTACTAACAGTCAGTCATATTACAGTGAGAAAATCACATCAGCCTCTGAACGCTTTGACAAAATGAGATCTTCCTTTTCTATTTGAAGATCATAGTCATTTTGTGTTCTTGTTGAGACATGTATATTCTAGAATAATGGTTGCCCTGAGATTCATTTTATGATACTATTTTTCATTAACGGACGATTTAAGAGGATCACCGACCTCAATCTGAGTTGATTCCAAGTTAATTTGTCATAAATTAAAACAAGACTGTGAGGTACACGAGTACAGTCACTCGAAAGAAACGTTTTATATGCTTTTGTAGTATTATTTTATAGTATTATATTTACGTTTAATTTATTTTCTTTTTTTTTTAAGTTTTAGTAATTGTGTAACATGATTGTCAAAATTGATTTATTTATTTTATATTTATATATTTTAAATAATTTTAGTGTTTTAAGTTTAAATTGTTCGTCTGAAAATTGTCATGTAATTTATTTAACAATTCTGCTCGTTTTTAAGTTAAGAAAAACACTGTCAGACAAAGAATTCCAGAAATGTGCACTCAGTGTGACACAAGACCTTAAAACAGTAGAATTGACCTCATCTATAATGCACAGCCTCGTTTTTACTTGCGTCACATATGGCAACGACCCTGACTGAGTTCATGAGAGGACTGAAGATCTGCAGCCACTGTGACAGTCATGGGAAACATGCGTTCAAGTGTAAAAATTAAATCAAAGATGCATTTAACACAGCAAACCATGGAAATAAAACTGCCCACACACTCTTCTGAGAAGAGTGAAGTAGCAGAGATGCATGTGAGAGGAAAAATTGCAAATATTTGTGGTTAATGGAGCCATTCTCATTTCCAGGCTTCTCTGAAGCAGAAACCACCATAGTTTGGTACATGTCCATAGTTGTGAACGGGAAATGCAACACATGTCATATTTTTGTGTTATCATTTGCCTTAATAGCAAAAGGAAACATCCATGATTGGTTTCTGTCTTTCAAAAAGAGGAAAAAAATATTTGAGGTTAAAAGAGAGAAAGATTAGCTGTCACTCCCTTAACCATTGTATTAGATTCAACCAGTTTTCTGTAATTGAAAGCAAGAAAAGAAAAACAAAATAGCGTAATATGTGGACATACTTTTTTTATTAGTGAAAATATATATATATATATATATATTTTTTTTTTTTTAATGTATATATAAAAATATATTATTATGTTATATATATATATATTTTTTTTTTTTGATGCCGATATCTTAGAAAGCAGGTATAATTGTAAATAAAGCTGATATAATTGTATTTATTTAAAACAAAAAAAACTTAACAGCTGATGCCGATATTTAAAATAAAATCCAAAATATCGTGCAATATATTGGTCTCTAAACCTAACCCACAAATCAATATACGTTTACTTGATTAGCAAAAAATCTTAATTTTATGAAAAGTTTATTAAAATTTTGAGCATTTTTGCTTAAAACAAGCAAAATATATTTTAACCATAGTTCAATGTTTTCTCATTTTAAGCAAAACCTTTTTTTTTTTTTTATTTTGATACATTTTTAAGAAATTAAATTAAATATAATGTTACTGTAAATGAATCTTGATTCACAAATGTTTAGATTTTTGTGCTTTAAAACAAGACAAAAATGGAGAGTAAAGGTCATTGCACACCGAGTCCTACATTTTTACGTGCGCTTTTCCGTTGTTTTTGGCATCCTTTATTAAACGTAGAAAATCTAACCTGATCCAATTTTTTTTTGTTTGTGACGGACAGAAGTTTTGGAGGCAGTGTGTAAACGCGATTGACTCAACATGAGGATATATGTAGTTTTTAACATGTGAAATTTTCGGATGAAAAATATATATTTTTTGAACAAGACGTTGTTTTTTTTTTTTCATCATTTCAATTCAGTGAAAGGTTTAACAGCACTAGCCGTGTTCATCAGACCAGTGAAGAGCTACACATTTGCCAGAAATGAACTGAAAGTTTGCTGCATATAAGCAGTTTTTTCAGTGTAGATGTAGAATCTCACCATCCCTCCCCCTCTCTTTCTCTCTTTCTGTTCTCCTGTCTCTCTCTCTCCCTCTCTCTGTCTGTTTTGGGTGGTGGAGGGGGGCATTGGGACCAGCCGGTGACCTCAGGCTCAAAGAATGTCCCCGTTTACTCAGACCTCTCTCTGTCTCTCTCTGTGTTTTTGTGTTGGGAATCTGGCCCTCCCCAGACATTTGTCAGCTCCAGAACTCTCAGTGATCTCAGCATCGTTTGTTGTGTGTACACACATCTACAAACATCCTCCTCTCACATTGTCATCTCAGTTGTTTTAAATTTGCACATTTATATTACAGTTTTAAACACATCTAAGTGGTTCTTGATGGTGCAAAACAGCACATTGCTATGCAGGTGTTTCTATGGATTTAAAGAAATGAATCTCTATATGGCTTACATTCCTCCTCTTTTTCCAGCGTGTTTTATGATCGAGCAGGTGAACACGGAGCGTCTACATCAGCAATTGAAAGTCTTTCCTCTTTATCAGTCTGAATTAAGTCGAGTGTTGGTTTTTTCTGTCGGGCCGCTGGCTGTTTGAATGTGGCAAGTGCATAAATTTTGAGGCCGTGAAAAGAAACGAGATGTCTGCATTGAGCGCTGTAAATTAAGGGATAAGGAAAAGGGTCAGACTGATTTATGAACTCTGTGTGAGAGGGAGAAAGATTAGCGTTTGGTGGTTTTTGTGTGTGTTTGAATGCGAAACAGAGGTCTTAATCTTGTGCAGTTAGACTAGCAGTCCCTTCGACAATAAACGTCCATTTAGACCGAAACACAGCATCTGAGCCACACGGTCAACAAGAAATCTGTTTTATGTTTTCCCAAATTCCCAATCTTGTTTATTTTTTTAAAATTTAATTTTTTTTTTGGATTCTGCAATAAACAATTTATTAACAATATATGAAAGGTTTAACAAAATTAATATTTTCTTTCTTCCTGTGTATATATATATATACACTATATTACCAAAAGTTTTCGCTCACCCATTCAAATGATCAGAATCAGGTGTGCTAATCAC
>JAUCMS010000034.1:13414624-13425029 GCA_032357445.1 Enteromius radiatus
TTAGGAATGGGATGGCACTTCAGTTCATAGAATGAGTAAAGGCAGGTGAGCGAAAACTTTTGGTAATATAGTGTATAATAAAATATAAAAATAAAATAATAATAATTTTAAATATATATATAATTATTATGTTTTATGTTTACCAAATGTAATTTTTTGTGTTTTCTTTTTTTTTATTCCATTTTAATATTTTAATATAAAAATATTAATATTAATTAATAAAAAAAAGAGTATATCTAATTAATTGAATTCATAAAAACAACATTAGTTGCATTAGTTTTGCAATTATAGGGCCTTTTTTATATATTACATATTCTGTTTCTATGTATTTTAGTCTCTGTTATGAACACATAAAAAACAAATTGCTGCACAACAGAGGTTTGCTGTTAAAATTAAAACATGGACAAAAAATTTCCTAGTAATATTTTTTCCCTAGAAACTGCCACAGTTTGCATTTGTTTTCAGGCTGGTATAAACCTATGCACCCTGATTCTAGGAAACCCGGTCAGATCTGCGTTTTTGCTCACATTTCACATCCGTCGGTCAGATGTCTCAGGATGCTGGTTTGCGTTCACTTAACACGCATCAGAGATCAAACATATTTCATCCTTTCAATCACTTGATGTTGAAAGTTTAGAAAGGATTGCTTGTTTGTTGTCGAGGCTGTTTGTAAACACACAGCATGAAGATGCATGGAGATTAATTAAACTTGTGAAACGGTGGAGTGATTTGTTTTGTTTTGTTTTCTTCCTCAGGACGGAGGCTACGAGGGAAGGCTTTCTATAATGTCAATGGAAAGGTTTACTGTGAGGAAGACTTTCTGGTAAGTATTAAGTTAAAATCACACTTGATGTCAGATTTACAGTAATTAAGTTTCTGACTATTTACCTTGTCTAACAAAGATATTTGTAATCTTCTGCTCACCAAGGCTGCATTTATTTGACTAAAATGAAGTAAAAATGTGAAATGTTATTGCAATTTAAAATAGCTATGTGACTATACACTGTAATCAGTGTCACATGATCCTTCAGAAATCATTCTGATATGATGATTTGCTGCTCAAAAAACATTATTATCAATTTGTGGTGCCAAATAACTGTAATTTCCATATTTGTTAACAACAAAGCCACATTTAATTTCTGAGCCTGAGCATGTGAAGAGTCCAGCACAATGTGAAACATTAGTCCATTACAACCCTTTTAATGAAACTAGTTCCCTTTTAGATGCTAGTTCTGTAGATCCTGTCCTCTTTTGATGTTTGAAGCCTGCTGTAAGTTAGAGTTACACCAGCTGTAGGACCTCAACAAAATAGCTTTATTTAATTGAACGTTTCCTAGGTGGAGACTGGGGCTGTATTGATTAGTGCTCATTAGTGGATGGATGGATGTCTCTTGGGAGAACAGATGCTGTAGCTCCACCCACCTCTCTAATTCACTTCAGTGTGATCTTATTCTAAAGCCACACACACACACACACACACACATGCAACACAAGCGATGGGAAGATTCATAATGAAGAAATCAACGGTGAAATTGCTCTGTCAGATGTTATTGTCATTTTGGTATTATTGCCACTAGGATGTATTAAATAAACAAAAAAGTCATTGCATAGATTTACATTTTAGAAATGTTTTATATTTAGTAAAAATTATGTTGTTTTGTATTTGTTATTCATCAAACAATTCTGAGAAAAAAAGAAGAAAAAAAACACAGGTTCCAAAAAATATATTTGGCTGCACAAGTGTTTCCAACATTGAGAATTCTAGCAATAAATCAGCATATTAGAATGATTTCTGAAAGATCATGTGACTGAAGACTGGAGTAATGATGCTTTATATCACAGGAATAAATTACATTTTATATTATTTCAAATTGAAATAATATTTCACACTATTAAATTTCTTTCTGGATTTTTAATTTAATAAATGCAGCCTTGATGAGCAGAAGAAACATCTTTAAAAACCATTAAATATCTTGCTGAAAAACCCCACATTTTGGAACGGTAGTGTATGTTGGTCAGAACAATTTTCCGGTTTTAATAAAGTAAAATAATAATATTTAAAAAAAAATATTTACCATTAATTATTGTATATATTAATTTATTAGTAGCATTTATTGCAGTATTATTTCAGTATTTTTATTTACTATTATTTTTAGATATTTACCATTTCTAAATATTTGTAATATAAACATAATCAATAATATGTTTTTATTATTTATTTATTTTTAATATTGCTTTGCGATAACTGCATTGGTATCATTCATAAAAAATAAATACAAAATAAAACATTGGTCAGCCACTTATTGACCCTAAACAGCGTTGATGTTGTGTTGATATGAGCGACACACGGCCGGGGGTCCGGCAGATGGCCTGTCTGACGGGACGGTGGGGGTTTCCTGGTATTGATCAGTCCCTCCCGACCCCACCTGCTGGCCCTCGCTCCACAATGAAGAACACACACTTACACCAGCACCAGCACACCAATCAAAAGAGTGTTCAGGCGAGCGGTGATGTCATCAGTACGGAATGGAACGGCGTTCCACGGAAAGTTCCGCGTCGTTAAAATGTAGCCTTTGGTTCCTACAATAGAGTCCGGGGATCTTGTGTGGCCTCGGCCTCTCATTTCCATAGAGTGCATGTTTGAGAACATCCTCGCTCTAATGGCTGTGCTCCAATCCCTGGTCACCCTGGTAACCAGGTCAAAGCCCTTTTCCGGGACAGATGGCTCCCCTCAGGGTCGTTTCTGTGCTTAAGACGACTGCAACCTGTCCACCGTTAACAACCTCTGAATGTTCTAAGATGTTCTAAGTCTCAGGAAAGCCTTTTGGAGGTCCAACACCTCATACTGGACGATAAGAACCTTGCAGCGCGATTGTAATCCATCGAGTCTTCTCAAGAATCATGCTAATAATCATGTGGGTTTGGATGATGTCTTAAGTGTTTAATCGGATGCACAGAGCTAAACAACCCTGTAGGACGTTTCTGAAGCTCTCAAACAGCTCAGCAAAGAGAGAGCGCACCAGTGCCCCCTTGAGACACATTCAGTGGTGATGCTGCTTCATGAATGGTGCAGGCTTTTGAAATTACATAATTTTTGCATGTGAGTAGCAAACAGAATATGTGAAGCAGTGTGGCATCATATTATATTATATACAATAATAGTACATATTTACTTAATTTATTAAGTAATTTTTAATGTAATAATTAATATTCACATAAAAATCTATTATTTTAAAAGTAAATATTTCACTATATTAGTTTAAATAGTTATATAATATATATTACAATGTATTTCACAGTTGTTTTATATGTAATTCTTATGTTTCATCAAATGCAGTTTTTGTGAGCAGAAGAAACAAAAAAAAAAAATCATGCAACTCAGGAAGTTGTTTTTTTTTTCTCTTCTGTAGTACTCTGGGTTCCAGCAGACGGCAGAAAAATGCTTTGTGTGTGGTCACCTCATCATGGAGATGGTACGAGAGATTTGATGTATTGCACTATAATTATTGCTCGTTTTTCAGAGGAGGAAGATTCTCTTGTGAATTTAGAGAGAGATTTCTTATAATTTAGTTTTACCGTTTTAAATAAATATGCAATCAAAAGCTGCATCATCTCTGTAACATGAGCCAGAAATGATGTTATTGATGTTATGTGTGTGTGTTGTAGATCTTGCAGGCTCTGGGTAAGTCGTATCATCCAGGCTGTTTTCGCTGTGTGATTTGTAAAGAGGGTCTGGACGGTGTTCCTTTCACCGTGGATGTGGAGAACAACATCTACTGTGTGAAAGACTACCACACGTGAGTCACAATCAAGCTATTTTATTACAGATTTTTCATGCATAACCTGTTTAGTGCTGTTCTGGCTGTCCAGCGTAACCAAGATGTTGATGCACATTTCTATGTTGTTCTTTAGGGTTTTCGCTCCTAAATGTGCCTCTTGTAACCAGCCCATCCTCCCAGCGCAGGTATGAGCTTTTAGATGCATTAGACTGAATTTTTATGAGTTGGATTGATGTCATGCTTCAGAGGTTAATTTAGGGGTGTGTGTGTGTGTTCGTAGGGTTCAGAGGAGACCATACGGGTGGTGTCCATGGATAAAGATTACCATGTGGAATGCTATCACTGTGAGGTAATTCAGTGGCTGTTGCTCTGAAATACTGATTAAAGGTTGCAGGTTCAATCTCGTTGTGAAGTCACTTAGCCAGTTTTAACTCCACACGAACATTTCCTAGACGCTGGTTCACTGTGATTCACTCACGTCTGGTAAATGGCGCTTAACAAGGGGTCATGTTTGCACTCCAGGATAATGCACTGGCGTTATGTAAGATGTTTTTTTTGTGTGTATTAGGCCATGGCTCAGGTATGAATGTGCTTTAATATTGTGAATCATTGACCAATGACATTCCAGAACAGGTCATCCAGCTAAACTTTGAGACTGTGAGTTGAAATGTTAACATAAAAGCATTTATTTATTTATTTTTTTGCTAAAGAAATAATTTTGGGCTGCAGTATTATTAAAACATTAAATTTGTTTTATGTAATATTAGTAATATCTCTTTATTATATGTAAGTAGTTTTCTAAATACCTTACAGACTTAGTGATATATATATATGAATAAATTATTTCAGAAGTTAACAATTTTTTTTTTTTGGAATGTATTTTATCAATAAAAATTTGAGCTGTCAAGCAATTAATCGTGATTAATCACATCCAAAATAAAAGTTTTTGTTTACATAATATATGGTTGTGTACGGTGTATATTTATAAATACACACACATGCATGTACATATTTAAATAAAATTAAATTTTTTAAGTTAAATATATTTATATATAATGTAATCTGAATATATAAGCTTAAACTATTTTTTTTGACAGCACTATTAATAATGAATGATTTTTTTATTTGTAATAAAAATTCATGTTACATATTAATAATTAACCGTTAAGTTTTAAGTCGCTGATTTATTATTATTATTATGTTTAAATTGAAACTTGAAAATCATGAAAATATGCCTTTTACAATTTGAACAAAACAAAATTGCCATGTGACCGATTTGAGATAAGGGTGATGGTTTGAAGTCCTTGTCAAACACTGAATGAGCCTCATGTTAATGTATTTACTGAGCAAACTGCAGTTCTGGATTACTTTTCCAGTTGACTTGCAGAAGTAAAGTCTGTCTAAAAAGCAAGCTTTGTGTGTTAAATTATTTACAGTGCAGATCCAGCCACAAGGGTGATGATTCATTGCTTACTTCATTTCTATCAAGCACACTGAGACAATAACCCGTGTTTTGCAGGATTGCGGCCTGCAGTTGAATGACGAAGAAGGCCATCGCTGTTACCCGCTGGATGGACACCTGCTGTGCCACCGATGCCACCTACACCGGTTAAAAACCCCTCTACCGACCCACCCGCCCCCGAGTTACCCGCTGCACGTCACTGAACTGTGAACACACGTGAACGAGGAGCGAGAGGAACTCGAGACAGAAGGTCTGGTCCTTCCTCTAAACAATAAACAGGGCTTCGGTCGTGCCGTTTGACCATGTATTTCCACTTGTTTGGAGCCCATTTGACCAACCGGGGAGGCTTTTATTATGATTTCATCCCTCATCACGGTATGGAGGGGTTTGGGCTCGGTGTCCAGCGTTAGGGATTGGGGAGCGACCTGTGCCTGTTTTTCCTCCTGAACGCCAAACAACAGCACTGAACACAGACTGAGACACGACTTCCTGTGCCTTCATTGGAAATCCTGCGTCAATTACTGCCTTTGACATGCACCGTTTCTGTCTCCGGCCAGATATTTGTGCCCAGCTGTCAGGGGTGTTTAAAGGGACAGTTCACCTAATATTAAAACTAGGGTGATCATTTACTCACTTGTCGTTTCAAACTTTCTTGTCAGAAATGTTATTTTAAGGCAAGACGCTACAGGAAAAAAAAACATTGTTTATTTTTTTTTCCATATTTTTTTTCCTAGTGGAAGGAAATCATCTAAAATACACATTTAAGTGTTTATTGTATTAAACTTTATCTGCATCTGTAGTTTTGAATTACGAAACACATTTAATACACATTTTCTCTTATCAATATACATTTAACTTTATAGTTTTACTCTTATCTATATATTCTGGAGGATTTTACAGAGGGATTTTTCATATATTTAACATTGTAATCCAAAAATATGATTTATTTCTGTATTTTCTATGAATAAAATAAAAGAGAAAAGCAAAATCGCCTCTGTAAGATACGCCCAAAAAAAAGCAAATTAGTTCATATGTAATATTTAATTTAAATTTTTTAAAATCTGTACTCTTCAAAAAAAAAGAGAGAATTGAATTGAGATACATTTATCTTATCATATATATTAATTACTTTATTACTTTAAGTCTTGCTTTCTGAAGAAGGAACCCAAATTTAGTTCTTGCTTAAAAAAATTTATTAAAATAAATTAATAATTAAAATATTGGCAGATACTGTTTCTCATTTTAAGAATACAATTAATTTTTTAATTTTTCACTTAATTTATGCTTACGTTACTAGACTTATTATCTTGTTTCTTAGCTAAATGTGTCTTGATTTAAGGATGTTTAGAAACTGCAGAAGACCTGTAATACAAAACAATTGCCTTAATGTACTATAATCAATCAATCAAAGAAAGTATGATGATATATATTAGTGAAAATGTTCTTCAATAACCTGTGGTGGCTTGCTTTAAACTGTCCATAAGATGTTTAGTTTTGAAAAGACATGAGGGTGAGTAAATAAGGGTGAACTGTGCCTTTAAGCATCAATTTAATGGCAGCAATGGGCCGAACACTGATGCATCGCTGACACAACGCTGGCATTTATTTCACCAGGTGACATTGTGAAACCTGCTGCACATAGATGGACTAACAAATGTATATTTTGCTGAGGTCTGACATGAATCAGGCCGTTACAACCGGACACCAGCAGAACAGGGCTGGATCTGTGAACGCGGAGGATGTTCTCCGCCCAAATCTTATGTTGTGCTCTTCAGACACTGGTTTGTCTCTTGATGAGGTGCCTTCCTGCCTTACATATTCCTTAACGTGGAGGAGACGCACTGTACTGTGTCTCTGGAGACACTAGAGGTGTGCGGGGGTCAAAGGTCACGCCTGGATGTGCTGGAGACCTGCTGCACTTGTCCTGTGTTTGTGCGCGACACGCCGTCTTTAGCGGCTGCGATGCAATGAAGCTCAAAGCAACAGAATATTTTGCACATGTCAGAATAATAGTGAAGTCATGAAAACTATGAAATAACACCTGTAGAAGTCTGGGAATGATGTCATAATTACTTCTGCTTTGTCTGGGTTCACATGAACGAATATTAAGGGTTGCTGGAAGCTTATTGCATCATGTCGCACCTGTTCAGGACACAAGTGAGCGTGTATGTGCAAAAGAGTCTGTGTGTGTGTGTGTAGTTGTGTATGTGTTCATGTACACTAGTGGCTGGCCCACTGTGTGTGTGTGTATGTGTGTGTGTTTCGAATACAGCTACCCTGATGAGTATTTAGACACTTAAAGGTAAAGTTCATCCAAAAATGAAAATTTGAAATGTTTGACTCGCTCTCAGACTATCCAAGATGTAGATGAGTTTGTTTCTCCATCAGATTTGGAGAAATGTAGCCTCAGTGTCTCAGCAATGGATGCTCTGCAGTGAATGGGTGCCGTCAGAATGAGCTGATAAAAACACCACTCCAGTTAACATCTGGAGAAGACAAAAACAAGATGTTTTTAACTCTTCCAGCTAAAATATAAGTCCATTGTCTATAATGTAAGTGAAAAAGTCAAATGAAAATCCCGCCACATATTTGTCAAGAGCCGTTTTGGCTTGTAAACGCTGCTTGATTCAGAGCAGATGAGTTTTTCTCTGTGTAATACACTATTATGGATATTACGGAGAAGTCATATTTTAGCCGGAAGGTTTGGGGTAAAAATGATGTATTTGTTGCAGGTTTTGATGTGATGTAATGGAGTGCTATGCTACATTCCTGCAAATCTAATGAAGAAGCTCATCTACATCTCAGATGGCCTGAGGATAAGCACTATTCTCCAGGTGTCTTAAATGCTTCTCGGGTCACTGTACACACTTCTCCTGTTCCACACAGGCGTCTGCTGTAATACTACTGACAGAACCGGGGCTCTATGTGTTTCCCTGACCTGAGAAGACCTGATACAGAGAGTTGTTTTTCAATCCTGTGACTTCTTATCTGCAAAGCAGACCGTAAAAGTCGTGTGAAGATGTGTGTTTGCTGCCTGATTACTGTACCGGACACACATAACCTCATCCTGACCTTGTTTTTGGAGAAGGGGGGGTTTTCTGAAGGAATATTCTGGATTGATGTACAGCGTCTGTGACATGCTGTCGGCAGCCAGAGAAAATCTTTTCTAACCGAGGTGTTTTCTGTGGCAGTCGACAGCGTGAATATTGAATATAATGACAGAGTATTTCCCTGAACAGTTCAGTAACCTCAGATGTTTCCGCTTTCAGATCATTCCCACAAGTGTTTTTATTTTTTAAGTGCGTAATATTTTTCTCCACGTTGTCTTAATCCACTTTTAAAACGTACTACTATTGCATAGCACAATGCTAGAGTCCCTGTACATAAAGAGCGTAGAATGTATTTCCTGCATTTATCAGAGATACGATGAACGGTAGCTTTCCTTCAGTTAGTTCTTTAAAAATGCACATCTTACGTTCTGTTGCATCACTTTTTTTTATCGTACGATGTTTTGATTTCCTAGATATTTCATAAATAAAGAAAAAGCAAAGTAGATTTATTTATCTAAACGTGAAAAGTTTAAAGTTATTTAATGTATGAAGAGTCGGGACGTATCATTTAACCGTAGATTTATGTAATCTGCTTTTTCAATAAAGTGGTTTTTGTAGTTAACTGAAACTGTGACCGTGATTTTTTACTTTTTTTTTTTTTTAAGATGCAAGATGACATCTCTGCAATAAAAGCAATACTGATTTTCACTTTCAATTGATTTCAATAAAATATTTCATGAATAAAATAATATTAAATTAATAAAAAAATGATATATATAAATTATATATCATTTTATTTAGTGAAAGGCATGGATATAACTGCCAATATTATAAAATTTTGATAAGATTTTGTATTTTAAACGTATTTAATACACTTAGAACACAAATAGCATGGATGGTTTTAATTGTATAAACAGTATATTTTGAATTTCTTTCCTAGTTGTTTTATTTTCTCTCTTATTTGGAAGCTGGAGGTGATTTTCTTGCGGTTTCCCTGTGGCATGTGAAGGGTCTTTATGTGTTAATTGTGTGTTTATTCGGCAGTGATATATCAGCTTTACAGTAATCACGCTTCTGCACGCAAACACACACCGCACCCTGATGTCTGATGATACAGCTCCCACAGGAACAAACTACACTGCTCACTCCGGCTCTCAGTTACAGCACACTTCCCACTCAGTTATGTTGCATTTACTTTCAATTATTAGGCTACCCTAGTAAATAAAGGAATATGTACAAATATATTTCCAGCCAAGTCTCATTAAAATGACATAAACAGTACAACTACAGGACATGCATTTGTAGTATACTTAGCATAAAATAAATATACAGTAGGCTATATATTTAATTGTTCACTAGGGTAATGCTTAAGTCAGTCTAATTTCAAAGATCTTTTTACCTGAAAGGCAAAACAGCTTAAAGACACTCTTTCACCATGAAACCATCACGATTTGTTTATCTGAAGTAATCATAATGAGTTTCTTCAGAAAACCCATGACCTAATAAAGCAACTCCTGTGGTGATTTTAATGAACAGATTAAACACATGTCTGGAGCATCACACACACTCCAACACACACACACACACTGAACCTTAATTAGGTCTTAAAGAACAACTTCTCTTAATCTCTGGCCTTTAATTCTAATCTGTGTAAATCTGGGTTTATATCAGTAAGCAGCCAAAACTGAAGCTATGAAATGTATTTGACACATTTGACTATTTTGAAGTGTCAAGAAAATACTCTGATGACATCAACACCGAGATAAAGAGACCTTGATGAAAGTCATAGCTGTGTGTGTGTGTCTAACAGCTATACACAGTCAGAAAGGTTCAAAAAGTTATTTTGAAAGGTAAAAGCACTTCAGTAGCCTAATGCAGTTAGTACTAACATGCTTTATTAGTAGTAATACTGTAAGTTATTTGTGATCTTCAGCTACCAGGTAAATTGTTTTCTGCTGGACATAGCCCGTGATTATTAGCCGATTCAAGTCATTTTATTTGCATGGAAGGTGCCATAGAATGGAGAACTGAATTGAGCTTGGCATGGTTGAATAATAAGAGTTCAGTACATGAACATAACATACTGTGAGTCTCAAACACCATCGTTTCCTACT